>VWYP01028691.1:2110-13027 GCA_013400435.1 Pycnonotus jocosus | reverse complement strand
AGGGTTAGGGTCCTGTTAGTTTGAATGGGCTTAGTTGAGAAAATAGGCTAATGGTTTCTTAGCCAGAGGGAGGACTCCGTCATCTACTAGTCTATTGTTCCCCTTTAAATGAGCTGTGGATTTATTTTTCAGTGTGTACCTCACCAATGCCTATTTTACCCTTGATGGCTGTAACAGGCATCTGTTTTAAAATCAAATTCTCTGTCAAGATCAGAAAGATGTTGTATCTGAAGAATCAATTTATTTTTCGGACTTCATTTTTAGTAGCTGGAACCACTTCCTTTTAGTAGAAAGACATACGCTTGCACTTGAATTTTAAGCAGACATTGCGAATAAAGGATCTATGGAGAGAATGGTGGGCAGAGGGACAATACTTGATATTGAGGTACTCTGTATATGTTTGATTTCCTGGATAATCAGGTTTTTATAGCGTGATATGCTTGATGAATAAATAATAGAATCCTTTCTGAACGAGGATTGCTTTGTGTGTTTCTGTGGTGCACACCGCATTCTTTATTATGGAGCCTTGGCATAAATCTGAAAAAGACATACTTGTATATTCTCTGGCAGTGTTAGCTCTATTTCTACCTGACAGTAACTTCATTCCTACTTCATATATAATTAAGAAATAAAAAGAGATTCAGTAATTGTCAATTAGAACTGTATTTTCATATAAGTAATCTTTAAATATGTCTCTTAATATCTTTGGGTTTCATGCAGCCGTTCTGTTGCTACACATTTGTATCACTTCTGTGAACTCATGCTTGTCTGAAGTTAATGACGTCAAATTTTTCACCGTGTAAGATTTGAAGGAAAAAATAATAAGCTTCAAAAATTAATAAATATTCAATTTAAAGCTTTTTTAAATCCATCCCTGTTTCTTTTATATAAAAAGCCCTCCAGGGGTCTAGTATTTCTGACCTTTAAGACTGAGTGCTGAGTTTCAGTTTTCTAATTGCAAAAAAGTTTAATTTTTATAAATCATAATGGCTGACTTGAATATATTCGGAATTATTTCATCAGTGATTAGTTGTTGAGGAGATACTAAGTCAAGGTGGAAAGTGAGAGTACACATCTTTTATTAGGATTTCAGGACTATTTTAAATTACAATTCATATGACACCTATTTAAATAGGAATTAGAAATTCAACATGAAAAGTATTTTTGTTTTTTAAACCTTCATTCTATTTATTAGGACAAAAATGTTGTTTTGACAGGACATGCTAATTATCTGAGGTCAGTGGATTTTATTTTAATTTTATGGGATTAGTAAAAAGGCTTCAGATGAGCTTTCCTTTTGGAAAGAGTAAAGCAAAGGGGAGTAAAGAAGTTCAATATAATTCACCATCAAATTACTTTCTTAGAACAAAGTCTCACAGTAAAACATCCTGAATGAAGCAAACAAGTGTAGTATGGAAACACAAAGTGCATTGTAACAAATTGCTTTACAAATATATTCAAGAAATACCAGATAAAGAATGATCTTTCCAGGACCTTCATTTCAAGGTTTCAATCAATTGCTACCTTCCCCCCCCCTCTTTTTTTGCATAAAAAGCAAAGAAAAAATATCTTCTTTGTATTCTTGTAAAAGCAGTGACTTGCAAAACCCCCCAATATTATTGTGAAAGGCACCTGTCCTTTTAGAAGTATTGTGGTTCCCTTTTCATATTTAGACTTTAAAAAAAAATTCTTCCTTATTTGAACTCTTTTCAAAAGAACATTTCTGAATGGATTTCTATGGATTTATTATGGTGTAAGGTGACAAGCTTGTATTTCAGAAGACCTCAAATTACTCTGAATGTGGTGTATAAAACTGTCTGGAACTGGGAAAAATTGTGCATAAAGGTATGGAAAATGCATTAGAAGAGAGGGGCAGTATTATACACTGATGTATGAAATGTGAAAATATTAAATCTATGTAATTGTTTTTCCAGAATTTATTTTGTTTCACTTGAAACGCATCATGATTCTGAAAACCTCAATGAAAATCATAAAGGACACCTAATGAGCCAAACTTTGAAGTATTTTCTCTTTTAAGTTTGGTAGAGAACTTAAAAATATGTAACTGTTCCATTTTGCAAAAGAAATGAGAAGAAGAAATTAATTATACTAAAATTTGAGTTAGAACTGACTAGTACATCTTTATCATTCTGACTGAAGAGATTTAACATTTAAAAGGCAAAAGCAACTAGCAAAGATCCTAAACTGAATTAGATGAAAAACACTATGTGCTTCTAGCTGGTGACGTTAAGCACTTCTGGTCATCATTCCAATGCTTTCTCTATCTCTTCATGACCATCACTAACTTTGCATTCAACTTATTTAGAACAGTGCTGTAGTTCCTTCAAGGAATACAGTAGCATTTCATTACACAGAAGGATATATCAGGATCATTGACTAATGTATTTTACTTAAAAGTTGAGCTTATTCCTGCATTTTTAAATGAGAAGGTAAGTGCTTTCAATTCATATACACAAGAACTATACAAAAACCAGGATAGTCAAGAAGATGACTGAGATTATCTGTGATCAGGGAGTTTTTGCAAGTTGTTTACTGTGTCTTGTGCAAATCATTTAATCCCTCTCTGACAATATTTTCTCTTATGGGTAATTACAGGTTCATGCTAAAGGGAATTTTAAGATCATAGAATAAAAGGCACTATGTAATAATAAATATTAGTAGTGGAATTTGGAAATAAATACTTCAACTCAAATGATTTTCCAGTCAATAATACAAAATATTCTGTGTAATAAATGAAGCTATTCTGATTATCTTCAAAAATTTCAGGTACCTCTTTGCACATAACTAGTACTATTGCGTGGTCTGTATACACAGGTTACTTGTTTTTTTAAAAAAAACCCACCTTAGCATTTTTAAAGGCAAATAATCATATGTCAATTAAATCATCTTGCCATATCACCTTTCTATGTTCTCTTTTTCATTACTGAAATTTCAGACTGGAAAAATTAGAGAACAAATGCCATCATCAGTCCTAACCACTAGTCATGGAATTTCCCAGGGTGCTGTATCCTTAAAATAAATCTTAGTCCCTTGGTTTCTTTTTGTCAAGTTTCCCAGACAATTATTATTTTACAACAGTCTTCTGTAAATTTTATCTCAAGTGTTGTTTTTGGTCTAGGCTTTTTCACAAAAACAACTTTTCATCAGTGTTTAAATGTAAACATCTGCACAATGGTGAGACAACACTAGGATTGACAATCCAGTAATCCTTGTTTTTGTTCCCTGTTGCTGTATGTTTAAAAAAAATACTTTCATAAGTGACAATTAAAATTAGTTGTGGTCAAAAAAATCTACTTGCTGTCTTTCCATTTTATGTATGAGACCTGGTCTGACCAAGTAGCATTCATTACTGCATTGCTTACCTATGAAGATTGCTCTAAAGTATGATTATTTTTCTTGAAGTGTCAATCTTGTCCTTATACCACTCAATAATAGTTAATAAACCAAAATAACACTCAAAATTGAATGGAGTGTAATATTTCAGTTGCCTTGAGGCTTTATTCTCTATTAGGAGAAGAAAGGAGGTTTATGCAATTGTTTCTTGACTTTCTGAAGTCTGGGATATTGTATGCCACTCTAATAATTTATATGAACTCTTGGGCTTTGTAGCTACATATAGAACCCCTGGAAAAATAATGGAGTCTTTGCAAATCTGTTTGGTTCTCCAATAAAATGCACACCTCTTTCTATCCTAGGCCGCATTCCTTCCTCCTGCTTGGTTTGGAAAGCTCCTCTTGATGTATTGTGTCCCAGCTAGTTCCACACAAACAAAGCAAAAGGAAGAAGAGTGTTTTCCAACTTACAGGCCCATAAATAACATTCTCAGAATTTAGTAGCAGTTGCTAATTTAGAATTTTGTTGTTTACTTGTCTGGCAGTGTATTATTGCTTTGTTTACTACTATGTAGTACTGGCACCCAAGTTGTTAAGATAAATGGCATATGGTAGCCCTTCTTCAAAGACACAAATAAATTTTACAGCTTAGTAAACATTGTTGGATTTATGTTCTTTATGATTTTCCATAGAGATAAATTAAATAAGAAACTTATGTTGTCAATATTTTAAATACGTGACTATTAAGAGTGTTATTTTCATGTTGCGAAAGGCTTACATTTTCTGATTGCTAGAATTGCATGACCTGAACTGTATGAGTAGCATTAATTTTCACTCTGTTGGAACTTGTAAAAATACAAGCTTTTAAAATTCACATATTCAAATATATTTTAATATGAATGTTGCTGAGAATGAATGGTTCAGATTTCTTAATTTAATGCATATACACCTGATAATTTAAAAAGACAATCTCTTCATAAACAGAGAATAATCAGGATTTAAACACTTTTTCTTAAAGATGTAGCCATATGAAATTCTACCTTAAAATTATTAACATAACTGTTTAATGTATTCTAAGGTCCTGGTGTCAGGTCAGTGGTGCTTGGATGATGCTCTAAACATGTGGAGACACCAGGTGCACAGTCAAAGAGTAATTTAGATGGAAATTTTGTGTAAAACATTAAAGAACCTAAAGTAATTTTGTGTAAAAGTCATCTTAAACATCGGAACTGCATCATAGTCTTCCTTTATAGAAGACTTTGGAGCTAACAGGAAAACCTGTGAGATTAATGTTGAAACTATGGATGTGAGAGGAAGCTGGGAACATCAAGGAGACCGAGGCAATACAATTTGACTGCTAAAGAGTTTGCCTCAATAGACAAGTTCCAAGGAGGATTTTTTTTGTTACTGGGTTTCATGAAAAAGGGTATTGGACAAACGGAACTCTATGTCAGTGGATAGCATGATTTGAAAGTGGGTTGATCCTTGCCAATGTGAAGAATATCAATGTTCCCTTGCCATTGTCAGTATAAGGCATTCAACAGGTCTAGAAAAGATAAGCTTTATTTTCATGAACAGGAATACAGGTTATTTCTAAGAACAAGAGATTTTTTTTCTGGTAATAGAGTGGATCCACCACCATTTCAGGATCAAATCCAAAGCTCTTCTGGTAAACAAAAGGAACTAGATTCAGTAATTACAAATTAGATTTAGCAATGCATGTTTAGATTGCATATTTAAATGTGACAAGGTGACAATAACATTAGCTAATAGGAATGAAAATGATAGATAAGATTTTAAATTCTGTTTATATTTATTTTCATCCTGTTACCTGCATCTCTTCCTTGATGCTTTAAGGCCTTAAGTTATAATATAGCAAGGGTTACAGGAGGGGAGCAATAGCTGTCAGTTGTTAGTAGCTAGAACATGTCTCACTGTTGTTCATTCCCCAAATTATTTTCAAAGGTATCTGTCCTGTCTCCTGTGTTCCCAATGACTTACTGTGTCCTGCTGTGGAGATGTCAAACTAAACCTTTAGCTTAGTAATGTGGCTGCCATTGTGGATACGTGCCTGGCTACTTACAGCTATTTTAAACAGGTCTGTATTGCAGTGTTACATGACAGTATTTGTGCCAAAGTTGCAAAGTATCTATTAGTCCAGTAAAGAAGAATAACTGCACACTGATGATAAATAAGACAATCCGCCCTCTCAGTTAATTTAGTACATGCAAATAAATGAAAAGGCCAGAGAGGAAATATAGATATATACACCACTATACAATCATGGAATCATGGAATGATTTATGTTGAAAGGACCTCTGTAAGTCATTTTGTCCCACCTTTGCTCAAAGAAGATATGTTGAGAACAGGTTGCCCAGTGAGGTGTTCAGTTCAGTCTTGAACATTCCTGGGAAAAGAGATACTACAGTCTCTCTGGACAAACTGTTGCAGGATTTGGCTCCCTCATGGTAAAGCCCTTTTCCAATATCTAGTCAGAATTTGCTATGTTCTGACTTGTGTTCTTTTCTTCACATCACATCACTGTGCACTTCCAGAGACTCACTCCATCTTTGTATCCATTCTCTGATCAGGGAAGTAGTATAATTCCCTTGGTGCAGTCTCACAAATGTGTAATAGCAATTTCACAGGTCTACTGGGAAGTCTAGTGCTCTTAGTGTTGTTTTCAAGTGCCATTTATTACATACGCAATTCTAGGAATGACTGATTCCTTTGGTACATTAGTTTGCACAGACTATCCCCTTACTCTCTCCTGGTCTGGATCTGCAACATATTGTGTCTCTGATTTCAGAGGGAGAGTTCAGCTGCAAGAGTATTCAGGACAGGAAAATACCACCACATTTTCCAGTCAAATAGTTTGTTGGGGACTTTAATATCTCTCAGAGATGTTATGAATCTTTCCACTCTTGTCCCTCCTGCCTTGGCCAAGATGATCTAAGGCCATATACAGATCCAGACAGGAAAAGTAAGCATGATGGGAATGGTTTATCTCTGGGCCATCCATCCAGCCTTCTAATTTCAGAAATTAAAACAATGCAATGCAAACATCATTCAAAAGTCCCTAGTCCAGTACTTGAACCTATGCCTCTGACTGCTGAGCCTAGCTTTCTCTTACTTCCAGTATTCTAAGGTTTCTGTTATTACATGACACAATGCCATGCAAACTGGAGATTGCAAGGTGGATCTTGAAACCCCCAATTACTTCCCTTCTTTTTATCATTGCCATTATAACATCTCTTCCAAGAGATGTTTCAAAATTTGGCCTCCATGGGAAAAAAAGTACAATGTTCTGGATTGTACAGCCTTGAAAACTTCTCTTAAGCTCATCTCACACAACACGAGAAAGTCTAGAGGGAAAAAAAGTGCAAAAATCTACCATCTTTGAGGACTTGAAAGTCACTAGAAAATTCAAAATATATGTAATAAGAGCTTAGCTTAGTTATTCCTCCTAAGCCAAAGTCTTAGATCATCATTCACACAAAGAAGTAGTAGTGTAAAATGAGTACTTGGTCATATATGGGGTGGGGTAATAAAAACCTCAAAACACCCAAGAATTATTTGGATGTATATTTGAATGCACATATGCAAAGACAACCAAAACAAATTCAGTCACAGAGAATTGTCCAACTATGTAAATTTAGAGGGATTCAATTAATTATAAGTTTATGTTAAATACAGAGCTCATGAGGCAAAGGTGTATTTCCACATTTCTAGGATATGTTATAACAGAGGGATGAAAATCTCACGTCTGATTCTGGAACTGAGAAACCACTGGATGATCATGACTCAGTTATCACTACAGTTTTTCAGACCTGTATTTTGGCACGTGATCACATTTGTGCTTGTTTATATCAGATCATCATAAAAAGTAATGAGAGTCAGAGCAGTTGCCATTCAAGTATCCTTTACTGTTTTGGAAAGATAATAAGTTGTTTATCTTTTTTTTTCTAATTATTATTTCTACACTCATAATTTTAGGTTAAACTCATAAACTGCTTCTGTTTTTTACTTTTTTTTTTCTCTCCACTTAGGAAATGAAATAGCATCAATATTACAAGGCAAAGTTGAGTTCTCAAGAAACAGGAAGGGATTTTTTTATAGAAGTGAAAAGACATGCTGCTAGTGAGAAAGTATATGGAAAGAGAATAAACATTCTGTTGAACTGTTTTACTCACTGTTATAATATCAAATAAAAAATACCACCGATTTGAGGTGCTTTTTTGTGAATGCACTTATGTGTGTGCACTTGCTCTTCCTCTTTCTCTCTCTCTCAAACACTTGAGATAACATAAAATAAAACATTAGCAATGTGCTATCCAGTGACAGGATAATGATATAAATGGCTGGATGTACATATGTGTGCCAGGATGTTCTTTTTAATTTCCCTTTCTACTTACAAATCTTAGATTATCAGCAAATCCATTTCTCAATACAGCAATGTTCTAGGAATTTTTAGGCATAATCTGTGCTTGGCTGAGAATAAAAACAGCTTACAGTTAAGATAGGTATTTTGATATATCTACATTGTTTATAGGGTTTCCCATATGTGAGCAGAAAAATGCCACTGGAATAATTAACATTACAAAAATTTCACTGAAGATCTCTTTTATTTTCATCAGTGAGCAAGGAATACTGAATAGTATAAAATACAAATTACTCAGGTGCTTACCTGAATTTCTATTTTCCCTTAGTGTGACTTACAAAAATGCTAAAGAAACTTATAACATTAACCACTAGTAACACTCTGAGGACACTAAGAAACAAAGATATTGTAGAAGAGAGATAGAAATTGATTTGATGAAACAGAGTTTACCACTAAATCTTCACTAAAATTGCCTAGCAAATCTTACCATTTTTGGCCAGTGTTCTTACTAGCTTCATGAATCTATCTCTGCAGTGATTTGTTGTCTTTCCTTAGGAGATAGATAAATTTACAGTCATGCTTAATAACTGTAACTAACAGTTACTAAGAGTAACAGGAGGGGTGTTCAGCTGGAAAATATAAATTTTCCTAGTGTAGCCAACAGAGCAGTTATGTATTATGGCAGGAGATTGTTCTGAGAAAAGTAGTTTTCTGGTAGATTATACTACCAGAAAGTCTACATGTCATTAGGAAAGTACAAATAAGCTAGCTTCCCATGCTGATCTCCTGAGGACTATCAGCTTTCCTTGAATTAAGGAGGATTTTGTATTAGCATTGTATTTTTCTTTTGGAAAGTTTACACAATATTTCAAAGTAACATTTTGTTAAAGGCGTAGCAGACATTTTATACAGAAGTTTTACAACTGGATGGCAAAAAATATCATCCATTTATTGCCTCAGGATCCTAAAGATGAGAGAGATTTCATAGCTGGAAGAGAGCTGATCACAGAATCAGCTGTACCTGTTGTAGATATTTTCCTTCTTCTTTCTTGCTTGCTTGCATGCTTTCTTGCTTGATTTCTTGCTTGCTTGCTTGCTTGCTTTCTCTCATTTTCTCTAGCTCTCTCTCTCTTCCTCTCTCCCTTGCTTTTTCTCTCTCTCTCTTTCTTTCTATTTTTCTCTCTTTCTTTTTCCAATATTTTTGGTAGTCTAATCTGATAGTTTCTTTCTTCTACACTCTTTCCATTTTTAATCCATACCTTTCATTGCATAACATGTCCAAAACTGTTTCAAGCTTTCAGTGCTATGCTGAATGTACACAGAGCAGAAGCATATATAAAGTGTTTTGGAAGATATGCCTCTGTATATTTATCCTAGTTTGATGATTGATTTTTTTTTCCAACAGCATGGAAGTAGTCCTGTCATAAATGGCTTTTAATGCACAGTAATCTGAAATGCTCTTCAACAAAACTGCTACCAAATGATGAAGTTCTACAGTTTCCACAAGTTGTGTGTTCTTGCGAATTCCCAAATAGATATGAGGTACTTTGAGCTCGTGAAGCATGAAGATTTATTATAATCAAGTAAGATGTCGTATAGGATCTGTAGGAAGCCCTATTAAATTGCTAAAACTTTTGATGCAATATTTAGTAGTCTATAAAAAGTTAGAAGAAAAGTTTGGGTCTTGATAGTTCCTTTGAAATAACAGGCAAACATTGATGCCATAGTAGAAGTATTAGTGTAATATAAATGCAGAGTAGTATAGAAATAAAATGCAGTTTTGGGTTAGTGTTTTATTGAGAAATGCTTACTCAAATGAAACAAACTAAGGAAGTAACTTGAAGTGCCTCTTTTCTTCTTTTTCTTGGGGTGAAATACAAAGCAAATAATTAAATTATTTATTGTGGAATTCTTTTGTCTATTAAATAATGCAGGAATATAGCATAATCCAATGAATGGAAACAACTGACTAATCCTTACATGGATCACACTCAGAAGAAAAATTATATCAGCAGAATTTTAACTGTAAAAGTCCTCTATACACTTGTCCAGAATGTACATTAAATCTTTTTAGACCTATTTAACTTTTAATGAGAATAAATGTGGTTGAAAAATTAATGACTGGATCAAGGAAGATGAAAATTTTCAGATATGGCAAATATTTTTTGTATTGTTTTAGAAAACCTTGGTGCCCAAAATGCAAATTAAAATAGTGGATTCTATCTCTATTTAAAGAACCCATATTTTGTTAAATTTATAGCTGCCTTTAGTAAGAGTAAGGAAACATGATGTGTAATTTGAAGGATAGTCAGAGAAAAAAACTTAGTCTGAGATGGTAGTAACATAACTGAAAGAACTAGGAACTTAAACTGGTACAGAAAATTAGAGAAATGAGCAGATTGAAACACGTACATTTTCTGTCCTCAAAATACATGATATTAAAAAATTTTTGCTGGTGCATAAATTGGATATTAGCTGAAAAATTACACTTAATTAGATGTCAATTTATTTCAAATTACAGAACTTGATCACTTAAATTCTTGCTTTATATACTTTGCATTCAGTTTAAGGTAGTGCATTATTAGATAGTGAAAAATAAACACTTCTGCTTCCATGACTACTTTCCCTTCCAAGAGCCATGTTTAATAAACTAATTGAAGTCTGAATTTCAGTAAACTTTGTCCCTTTAGACTTTTTAATGGGGAAGTGATAAGGCCAAGAGGTCTCAGAGCATTGCTGTCTTTACAAGCTTATTTCTAAGGAAAAAACTGCTTCTGTTAGAACTAAAAGACTTTTGGCTTAATATGAGCCTTAACATTGCAAAGCCAACTACATTACTTGTTTGCCCTTCTCATCTAAAAAAGAGATTTAAAAGAGACTTATGCAATATACAATTCAAATGATTGTAACATTTTTAGCTGTGTATTTTTATTCAAATAAGGAACGGAATGTTTTTTCAAGATGCTGCTCTGTGACAGCAGAGTTTACAGTCATTAATAATATGATATGATGGACTGAGCAGATGTTTTAAATGCAGGGTATCAAGTAACAATTCTAGTAGCAATTTACACCCATTCTTACTCTAGCTCAAATGTACTGAAGTGTGAATTTTAATTTAATTTATTAAATTATTTAAATTTATTTCCAGATTTTTGATTCTCCAGTTTTACCCTAACTTGCAGC
>VWYP01028688.1:119451-136747 GCA_013400435.1 Pycnonotus jocosus | reverse complement strand
AAAAAAATTAAAAGGGGAGAGGGGGATGAGGAAGGGGTTCAGCATTTACAGCTATTTTTTAATATTTGATTTATTTTAAAAAGCCCTGAAATAATTTGGTGGGCTAACCTTGGCTGACTGCCAGATGTCCACCAAACTACTCTCCCATTCCTTCTTAGCAAGACAAGGGTAGAGAGTAAGATGAAAAATCTCACGGGTTGAGATAAGAACAGGGAGATTGCTCACCAATTACTGTCACAGGCAAATGAGACACAGCTTGGAAACATTAATTTAATTTATTGCCAATTAAAAATAGAGTGGGATAGTGAGAAAGCTAAACTGAACCAAAGAAACCTTCCTCCCACCCTTCCCTTTTTTCCAAGCTCAGCTTCACTCCTGACTCTTCTACATTTCCCCCCCACTCTGGGTGGACCAGATGTGAATGAAGTATTGCTGTCAGATCATAACATTTTCTGCTTCTTCGTACTCCTTTTTAATTTAATCATCATGGGGTCCTTCCCACAGGATGCAGCCCTTTATGAGCTACTATAACATGAGTACCTACCACAGGCTGCAGTTCCTGCATTTTCTACTCTTTCTTAAATATAACAGACACACCACCAACATCACTGATTTGGCTCAAATTTGGCCAGTGGTGTCCACTTGGAAGCTGGCTGGAGCTGACTCTGTCCAACATGTGGACAGCCCCCAATATCTTCTCTCAGATATCACCTCTGCAACCCCTCATCCTACCAAAAACCTCCAATATAAACCAAATTCAATTAACAGTGCATTACAGATTCGGATAAAAAAATTTGGTCTGCTTTTTCTATGTTTACACTGGTAAAACAAAACAGGGATACTCATACAAAGAGTCATCAACAGAGCAAGACTTCAAAAAAAGCATTGCTACCTCTTCATAATTACATTTTTTAGTTATTACATTGATTTTGGGTATGTGAGATACTAAAATAATGAAGGTTTACACAACAATGAACCACCCCAAAGCACTTATGCTATGCAGTCTCCAGTCATGCAGCATGTATTAATTATGATTAAAAACATTGTAAGTTAATGGCCTCCTCTATGAATAGTTTCATATACTGTTCCAAAGCAGCAAAAAGGAATTGTCATTCTTCAGATCTTTTCCAGGGAATCCTCAGCTCTAAAAGTTAATATTCCACTTTCCCAGCACAGGTAGACCTTTGCATCCTCTGCTGGCTTGTGCGGTAACATGCCTACAGGGAGAGGGCATGCATGTTGTCAGGGTCATTCTTAAAGAATTATAACCTTAAAAGAATTGCAAAATATTTATGGTTTGCAAAGAATGCAGAATTAACTCATATTTTAGAAACAATAATACATTAAACACTCATAGTAAAATTAAAGAGACTGCACTCAGTCTTTAATAGTCATCCTTTTTTGAATATATATATATGAGATAATTCTGATAGAGTTTGTAAGAAGAATAACTGTACTAGACTCTAAGGAGGCACCATCTTCTTACAATTAGACAAGGATACTTTTCTTCCTTTGTGCACATTTTTTAGAGGCCAAGGCTTGAAAAGGTAAATTTGTCTCTAACTGGGTCATGGTGCTCATCCTTATATTGACAAGAGTTTCGTGCTCCATTTCCACTTGTGCCTTTTTGAGACTGACTCACAAAGAATGAAATTAAAAGTCACTATAGGCACAGGCTCCACTCAGCTGTGGATATGACTAAGGTGAAAACATGGGAAACACGTAGCAGTCTTTCAACATGCCTTTCAATCTGAAGCTTCTCCCAAAATTAAAATTATTTATTTAAGTGTTTTATATTAATTCAAATGGATGGGGATTTTGATATCTTTGGAGACTTTTTTTTTTTTCTTGTTTTGATTGCTTCGGTTTGATGTCTCCTTTTGTTCAGGAGGCAGAGCAAAGATGTTGTGTCAAAATGAATGGTTTCAAATAGGCCAGAAAGTAAGAATAGGAAATCTTTAAAACAAAACCCAAAATCTGTTTTGAAGAGATGATGCTCTGAGGAATTTCAGGTTGCAATGAGTTTCATGTACATCTCTTAAATGTTTGTACTTTAGTTGTCCAGAATCTTTGAGCTTCTAGAGCCTTCCAGTACTTGAATAAAAACCGTGAAGTGGCAATGCAGCTGAATGGTCTTGTTGGTCTTTTACTATCAGTAGTAGCAAACTGAATTTCACACTTTTCCACAGCACAATGTCATAGTAACTATGTAGGTACCCAAAATATGAGGCAAGAATTTGAAATGTTTAGGAAAATAAAGAAAAAAAAATGGAAAGATAAAAGTGATGTAAAAGTGTAAAATAATAGATAACTAATTTCCCTATTTAAAAGATCTCAAAAAGAAATTATTAGAATGAAATAGTTTTAATCTGTAAGATCATATTTTTTGTTTATTTCTACTCACATAATTCTCTTTGGTTGATCTTGGAAAGAAACCAATCAAAATCACAATTGAAGGGTGATCTTGGAAAGAACTAGCATATGCTAAAAAGCAGTTTATTACTAAAAGGTTATCTTATATCTCTTTAGCAGCATGCATTACTCTTTACACAAATAAGATAAAAGAAAAAATTAACTGGAACTGAGAGATGAATTAATAATAAAATTATTTTTTAATTTGTGAAGACTCTAAAGAAAATATTTTAATTAAAGTAGAGGTAAATATTTCATTCATCATGCAGATGTCTACATATTTAGAAAATAAAAACTGAAGAAATTATGTCTACCTTCATTAGACTTCAGAAAAAATTATAAAAAGTAAACTTATTATAACAATTTCCTGAATGGGCTAGAAAGGAGGGATACCATAAAGAAGGGACTGGAAAAGGGCTAACTATTTCACTATTTTTATTTCAGCATTTTTGAACCAAATTTATTGATTTCCAATGTAGAAAAATATAATTATCAACATTTTCAAAAAATAAGTCTTTAAACATTTTTTAATTCTACTCTACTAAAAATTCCAAATATCCCAAAGCAAAGATTTCTTCTCTTCTATTCTTCCCCCTTTTTCTCCTTGCCTTTCCCACCTAGTAAATAAAATATCCTGTTTCACCAAGAAAAAGATTTTTCTCTATTTTTTTTCTTCTTGCTTTTTACTTTCCCTCTAGGAGGTGAAGGATGACATCTTGGTCCCCAGTGAAGTCAAAGGAAAAATTCCCCCTGACTTCAATAAGAGCAGAATATCATCCAGAATGCTCATATTCCTGAGACCTTTGTCCTATATGCACAATAAATTACAGCTGGTGTCCACCTGTCAATTTGAATTTTCCTGCTTGTCTTTTTCTTTCGGTTCAGAAATTTTTTTAACCGTCTGATTTTTGAGCAATGGGTTTCAGATATTATGAGAGGGGTGAGACACGAGGATTTTGTATCACTCTATGATGGCCCCTGCCAAGAGATAATGGATTGACATTGACAAATCCCTCAGAGCTAGACCTGACAGTTAACGGATGCTGTGAGATCAGCCTCGGAGAACAGTCTAAGGTTAAGGGGGCAAAAGCAGTGTGAATACTCCACACTTGTCTGATTTTGAGTCTTCCAAACTAAATGTGTTGAAAGTGAGAGGAAGCAAGCCAGCAGTGGCAGCAGGAAAGCAGGGGGAGAAGGGACAGTGCAGTGAAATCTTTACATCGAACCCAGCACATCAGTCATTGCAGAATTCTTCACGGACTACAGGTAGTGATGATTTATAGGTGGTAAGCTTCAATTTGGGAGGCCATAAGCACATTCTTTGATCTAGACTTCTACAGATTTGTTTCCTATGTACTCAGTAAGTAATAAGTGATTTGCTATTGATTTGTCCACAGGCAGAAGAAAAGTGGATTGGTGCTGTAACCCCAACATGAATGGCAACTTCAGGGACATTGCTACAGAATGGAAACATAGACAGAAAAATGTACAGATGCTTTTGACATGACAAGTCTCTAGCTCCCAGAAATGCTCCAGCTAAAGCTTTCATAATATCAAACCCTACGCAACTGCTTTTACCTCAAATCAAAGTATTTGATCACAGATAACAGAAGTACATGATAAAACAAAATCCCTTAACAGTCATGAGCTGAAATCCCATGCACAGATTCCCAACATACAACAAGCATTATCTTAAAGAGCTTTAAATGTTGACAAGTATAAAAACATAAGATAAAAGTCCAATCTAGAGGAAATGCTTTTCCAGTTACATAACAGCTAAATTTTTTAATTCCATCATTAGTGCAAAACAGTATAAAGCTATCCCCTATGTTTTGCATCATAAAGCTGGATGACCAATTTGTCATTAAGGGCAATTTTTTCTCTGGAAATTTTTGCCTTGCTTTTTGTTTCTGGTTTGTAATGTTATGGATTTACATTCAGAATAATATATGAAAAGTATTTAATGAAAAAAAATCTTTATTGCTTCAAGAATGTCTTTCAGCATTCAAACTTAGTTACTCAGATGACAAACCTATATGAGATATTGCATCACCACACTATGTCCTGACCACATGTACTTATAGTCATAAAATTTAAATACAAAATACATTAACTCATTGGTTGAGTAAATCCAGGGAATTTGTTCTCTGTTTTCTCTGAGTTTTAAAGAAAAGGATCTTCGTAATAGACATTTCCCATAGACAGAAGTAAAGAAACAGGAGTCTTATAAAAATGGCAATACTTTACAACTATTCTTGATATTAATTGATTACATTTAATAAGGGCTGAATACAATTCGCAAAGGGAATAGCTTGCATATAACGTAACTGCTAGTTAAACTCCAGTTACTTTCCTA
This sequence comes from Pycnonotus jocosus, assembly GCA_013400435.1. NCBI lineage: Eukaryota > Metazoa > Chordata > Aves > Passeriformes > Pycnonotidae > Pycnonotus > Pycnonotus jocosus. The sequence continues at coordinate 131,979 of VWYP01028688.1, read as the reverse complement.
TAGGGATAAAATTTATCCCAATATGAATACGGTTTGGCATGTTTGGCAGGGTTTTTTGGACTTTGTTTTCTGTCTCTTTGGGTTACTTTACAAAACTAAAGCCATCTAAACTCTGTTTTAGGCTTAATTTACTAAAAATTTCTCTGCTCAAGGACAACTTACCTAACAGGAAATAATTGAGCTTTAATGAGTCTATTCCTTCACCAATCAATCTTTGATATAATGGTTCAGAACAGTAGCAGCAGTATACCATGACTGATGAAATTTTTTACACTCAAATTCTGGGCCTACTCCATTTTGACTTATAGCAGCTTTAGTCAGCTAGGAAACATGAAATGATAAGTCTGAGAACTTAGAAAGTTTGCCTCCATGTCTGTGTCTAACTCAATAATTCTCTCCTCCATAAAAAAAAAAAAAAAGGGAGGAAACTACAATTAAATTGCAGTAAACGACTTTATTTTTTCTGATGACTACAAAATCATGTACAAGTGGAGCTCAGCCACTGACACAACTCTCATGTTTTATGCAATAAAGGAGTCAATCTGCTTCAGGGGTCAAAAGTATCATAAGCATGAGACAGGGTTTTTGTTTCTGATCTGCAATCACCCATTTAGGAGATTACCATAGCACTGGTGTGCATGTGTGTGTGTGTATGCCTCCACTATCAATTTAATTTCAGACTTTAATTTTCATATACAATTATTTGGGGGAGGAATATGGAATTTTTGTGGTTTTTTTTTGTTTTTTTTTTCTCCTAAGGACTGCATAACTGAGATTAGTTAGAATGATACAATGTGCCTCATATGTAATACATACATAACATGACATTAAATACTGGCAGATGAATTCTCAGGGTGAATAAAATAGAGCTTTATATCCCCATTCTGAAGCCATATAATTTTATTTTAGGTAGGGTTGGAACCCTAGTTTATAAGGAGTACACCAAGGTGCATGGTAAATCAAAGGATCATTTACAAACATAAATTTCCCTGTTGGCTGAATCAGGTTATTTTATTTTCCTAAATCTGGAATCTTGGGCCACAAGAAATGAAGAAATTCTATAGAAAAAATAGTGAAAATTTGAGACAAATTGAGACATGAATTTCATGAGTAAATGGGGGGAAATTGTGGGAAACATTTGTAACATTTTAAGTCGTAAAATTATTTTCAAGGCCAAACTGAGCATTAAGAGGAGACATTATGAAAGGTCCTAAAAAGGCATTGCTAAGGAGCAGACCTAGATAAAAGACAGTTAATTATGCTCACAGATATTTATTACCTCAAAGTGTCTAAATAAAATGTAGCTTTTAAACTATTATCCAAGCAAAACCAATGATTTTAACTGGTTCTTTTTACTCAGTATTGATATTCTGTACAGAAAAACACACATAAGCACAATTTCTTAAAACACACCCAATACCAACAAGCATAATTTTTAAATGTAAAGAACATCCAGAAAACTAATAACAAATACTCCTCCTCCACCAGTTTGACTTTCTGAGGAATGTAGCCTTGAAACCTATGTTTCCCAGGAAGCATACTGAATATGAGTAAATTCCATTGCTCCTAGTGTTTTAAGTGAGGATAAATGGTATATATAAGATATATAAGTGATATATATCAGATATACTAGAAACACACAGTCAAAATGAAAATTAAAAGAAAATAACTCTCTCTAGAGTACTTCTCTAATTTTGGAATCTTAATTACAGTGTGGATTTACATATGGAACATGAGAGAAAATTTAAAATGCAGACTGTTATCAAGCAAGACAAGAATGGACATTCAAGAAACAATTGAAAAATGCATGTTTACATTTAGCATTTTACTAAAAAAAAATCTATATAAATTTATATTGTTTGTTTTTTTCTTTTCTCTGATAGTTAGAAAACAGCTGTTCTATTGCTTTGGACTTTGACTGGCTAGATTGCAAGGCTCAATAATCTGTCTCAGCTCAGGGTTAAGTGATGGAATTCATTTAAATGCCCCAGAAGTAATCATCCACAAAGAGTACATTATTTCTTTTTTATGAATTTTCAAACCTAATACTGATGGGTGGCATGCAATTAAACCTGATCAATATGTAATTTAGGTGGGCTGACATGTTTTCAAATTCTCAGAATATAGATTCTTTCAATATTGCAAGAGCTTAGTGAAATACTCAGCCCTTATGAAACAGCCAAAGCAGTTTAGTACAGTATAAAACAACCAAGTATACCTGTTCCAAAGACAAATGGGATAGAAATTAAAGTTACAGAAACTGACTTTTCAAAGAAATAAGAAAAGGAGGCTTTTATTAACATGTTCAAAGCAACCATTTTGATAGAAATTAACATGTATATGTAAATGTTGATGTACTGCACTATATAAAGCTGGGGGATTAATTTTTTTAACAGGGTGTTTAAACATAGCTCTGAGAAAACTGAGTTATGATAACACTCATTGTGTACCACAAATATTGCTTCTGAAACACTATATTAGCAAAATATTAAAGAAAATATGTTTGTTTTTAAAAGAGGTGGTCTATCATAATGATCCTTTGTGTTAAGCTAATAAACAAGGCGAAGTACACTGCTTTGTGACCCTAAAGGTCATTAGTGACAGTCTCTAGTATTACTAATTACCTTGCTGTCATTTACACAATAAGAATTACACTTGACTTCTTATAATCTTACTGGGACCACTTTTAAAATTTATGCCTGAGGTTCTGAGCTGCTTTCTCTCCTGTTTGCACAGACAGCACACACATTGCTTTCCAGAAAAAAAACAAAAACAAAAACAAAAAGAAAAAACAAACAAACAAACAAACATAATCACACATTATTCTCTAAGAAAGCAAAATTTAAGAAAGCAAGGAAATTTTTAAATCTTTTTAATTTTTAGCATATCTATAATCTTGAAACTGATTTTAGATAACACAGAAAGAATGATTTATCTGTTTTCTCTGAATGCGATGCTTTTTTATCACATATGAAGTCCATTTCTGAGATATCCCTGTTCAGCTTTTCTTTATTGCTCTTAGCATTATTTGTACCTTACATCATTACACAACTTCTGCAAATGCTGAAGATGCATTGAATAGTGCATACCTATAAAGCATAAATGTATCACAAAGGATAAACTTGCAGATTCTCAAAGACTCTGCTAAAACCTGTTTTCTGTTTTAGGAGTTTTGGAAATTATCTTCTTGAATTTATCCCACATGGAAATATATCACTCATTCCCCTGTGAAGTTAGAGAGATGGCTTTAAGCAGTGGCAGAATTTTGAAATCCTTTTTTCATTAAGTGGGAAAAGACTAGGAGGAAGTAGGTTCCTGGGGTTTTTTTAGCTGTATGAGTGTAAATCTGCTATAAGACTGTTAACTTCACTTATTCTGGATTTTTGGAACATAAATATAAATAGATCTAGTGGGTGCACACAGACCTCAGCTCCCCATTGCACACTCAGAGACTTTGGTGCCCGTCTGTACAGGCCAGGTTAATCCGGCAGATAGCAATAGTAGTCTTGAAGTATGGTGGACAAAAAAAACCCCCCAAAAAATCCTGATTATTTTAGTTCAGCTGAACAGAAGACTGTTTCTTCTGTGGAAAAGGAGTTTGTACTACTAACCAGGGATGGGGAAATTCAGAATAAAAAGCAAGACCAGCTTACCCAAAAATAAGTAAAAATTGGAATTGTTCTACTGCTCAGCTCAGGTAACTGCTTAATAGATAACATTTTTAATGTCTAACTTCACCAACTTTTTTGTATTCTGTTTGTAACTGGATTCCAGTCAGTGTCAAAATCAAGGATATTAAAACACTATAATATTAAAATATTTTGTGAAAATACTGTAGATTTATTTTAGCAGTGCACTCCTATGTGCCAAATGTGAAACTAAGAAGTAGCAGTTACGATAGAAGTTGAAAACAGAAATATATTCATTTCCACTAGGGAAGAGCACTCTAGAATCAAACAGCTTTATAAAAAATGCATTAAGGATTTTCAACATCATGCTAAAAGCGGTAGGCTTAAATAGAAAACATTCATTAAAAATTTCTGCAGAAAGCAATAGGTTACTATCCCATCTGCAGAAAAGTGTTTCATTTGCAAATTAATAAGCTCTTATAATAGCTACAGCTGATTGGATTTATACATGAGCTCTATTGACGGTTTACTGTTAAACTCCAGAAAATCTTCTAAAAGGATTTACTTCTCCTTTTAACAAATCTGAATTTGGTATCATAGCACCACACATCAGGGGCTCTAGCCCGAGCCCCACAGAATTATGGCATGCTCCCAGCCTCCGCCAAAATCCATGGAAGCTTGCTGATGGCAGATGCTACATGGAGCTCAGAAGGATCTGGCCTGCCTTTAATGAAATGCTAAGCGAGTACCTTGGATGTGTCATTTTGAAATGCCTGAAGTGATATGAAGGGGAAGACATTCGCTGAGCTATTTGCTGGTCACTGGGACAGAAATGACAAAGGATTCTGTCCATTAGTTTTTCAATACAGTGTTCAATAGCAGTAGGAAATTGATGGTGTAACAGTGGCATCACATTGGGGAAACTTATGATGCGGACAATAGCACTTCCAATAAAAGGGCTTTTGATTTTCTGTGTGTCAAACTGTTTTAATATTAGGGCATTTCTAGGTCAATGAAGGGTTAATGTAGCACCATAAATCATATCCAAACAAGAGCCCCGTAACTGTCTCTGTCGAAGAACTATTCTGCTAAGGTCAAAAAAGCATTAAGAGAAGAAAAAGAAAAACACACACAAAAGTAGGTTGCAAAAACAATGCAGAGGCACATCTATTCCACTGCCCCAAAACTGACATTGACATAGCATACTAAAGAGAGTGAATAATAGGTGAATTAGAAATTAATGATTCCTCTGCTATGTAAATGGCAATTAAAGGACATGCCATGCTGCAGGCTCTGTCCTAAAACTCCTCTCCATTTGTTTGTATTGAAATTCATAGTGCATGTAAATGCAGCAATGAGACCTGGTATGTGACTACTGAAAGCTAGAAATCTGGACACAATTTCAACAGCTATATTTGTAAATTTTTGTTTACAAATTCACCTCTAAAACAGAATTTAAAGGGAGGAAAAAAGGAAATATAGCTGATTTCTTGGTATGAGTAAACAATGGCTGCACAGAGTAACACATTATACCTTCAACACAACACAGTAGCAACACTCAATAATTTACATTGATTATAATCCTACACATCAAAGTGTTACTTTAACAAAGCAACATAGCAGCTGCTATTTGTAAGTGCCTTCTGTCCTGAAAGGTGCTAGAAAGAACAGTTTCCTTTCATGGTGTCAAAGTGTTAAGTTTTCATCTCATAAAACATCCTTTCATCTCCATTGCATGTAAGTGCAATTAATAGAATGACAAATCCAATAAAAAATGGAGGAGTTGTAGTAAAGGAATGTGTCTGTTGTTTTGTTCATGCTCTCAGTTTAATATGGCTACATCTATCACATAAGGTACAGAGAAAAGGCTTTTGGAGCCAAAGAATCCTTTAGGGACATTGTCAAACAGGGGAAGATCAGAGTCCAATACTGTTTTACCAGTGAACTAGCGAGATCTACTCACAATAAAAATTCCAGTCCAGCTTTCAGAGTTACTGTACCTTGTAGTCAGCCTAAGACAAGAATGATTCAGAACTGGGTAAACTTCGACACATTTGTCATTTAAAATCTGCAAATTCCTGCAATATTCTGTGCTAGCATGTGAAGCAAATGGGCTTCTGGGAGGGAAAGCTGCATTGACAAACTCAGCAAAGAGCAATTTTCTGTCATTTAATGAAGGATGGAGGGAGGCCTTGATAAAGTACCCACTCATTACAAGTTTGTTTTTGTACGTGTGCCTGTGTGTGAGACAGAGAGAATGTGTGTGTGTTGATGAAAGGGTAATCTCACTAGTTCAATCTTCTCAGACAAGTTGGACTTACTAAGAGCACTCCTTATTTTCTTGTAAGTCCAGTTAGGCACACTTTTACATACATAATATATGCATGCTGACATTTTCTTCTTGCTAAATGATGCATAATATTTATCCTTGGTCATATATTGTCTCTTTTTCTCTAAAATGCAAATTTTGATTGACCAAGTGTTTTTCCATCCTTAGCATATATAAAATACTATAAAAATGGAGGAAGAAAGTTATAGTCCCATATATATTGTATATAAAATAGTCAAACACTTGTGTATTATGGTCAGTTTTCTGAGCCAGGTAAGTCTGTTCTGTGTAGCATTCTAGAAAAACCTCTGAAAGTAAGACAATTACCTGCTGTCATCCTCTGCCTAATAATGAAAGCAGAATAAGCAAACTCTTCACTACTGTCATGAATTCACCTTGTTTAGTATATCCTCGGGAATGTTGTGGTCTTAACTTGAAAGAAATTAGGTAAGCATGTATTAGGAAATATTTGTAAGTTGAGTGGATGCACATTATCTGCTCGGAACTTGTAGACTTTCAAAGACTTATTGCAGCTTCAAGTTAGTAAAGGAATGTTCATGAAGTTGAGGACATGAAACAATTGCAGGCTGAGGGATTCGGTATTCAATAGGCTACAACCCAAAAATGTCATTCAATTTATTGCTGGCTGCTTCTATAATGAAACAATTTGTTTATTTTGCCTTTAAGTATAATAAAGGACTCCATCGCTACAAATTAATTCAAAAGCTTCCCAGTTGAAGCACAATTATTCAGTTCCCTTTTTATTCTTTTGGCTGGATATCATGGTATAGCTCTAATGTAATTTTGACCATCTATAGAATACTACGAAAATTTCAAAGACAGGATTCTTCCTAAGGTTAAAAGTAAGCTTTATTTTATGTTTCAATATTTACTTTGCTTCTGAAAATAGATGTGTAACATATCAAAAATAAACTGAAGACTGTAATAATTGTATATTTTTGTGTCAAGTTTCACATAGAACTTTCAATACAAAAAATACCAGTGAGCTAAAACAATTAACAGTTAACTATTTGTGCAACCAAAATTAAAAGAGCATAGGTGTGACTGGAAGAATGGCATATTTATATTGAGCTCAGATTTTAAGTTATTTGATAAGCACCCCAAGGAGCAATCCTAAGCACCCCTGGTTGAGATGCTGACTTTGCTAAAGTCAATGAGTCAGATACACAGAAGGTGGATTTTCTCATGGAATTCAGTGAAAACTTCTATCAGCTGGAATCACAGTATATATATCTTTTTTTGTACAGAGTGGTGATCAGATTTATCTTAATTGCTTTATGACACAAAATACTTATACTTGTGATTAGAAGACAAACATCGGCCTGCTAACATCACGAATGGTATATTTTTTCATAAACAGAGAGGCAATTTTTAAGGACTATTATGGCTCATGCTGTATCAGGAAAAACCCCACAGAGCAAGCAAAAATAAAACCAAAAACATCATCAAAAATCCGCGAACCTAATGTAAAATAAGACTGATACAGGAGAACAAACTGTAGTGCTAAGACTTCCCAGTGTTAAAATTGATGAAACTGTATGTGTATCAGAAAACTAAAATTTCTGGCCAATTTCTATTTTTTCCTGTTAGTTTCTATAATTTTTACATGCACACTTGTAATTATAATGTCATAATGTGCATGTCACATTCTATATTTCACCTCTCTATATTCTATTATTCACCTCTCTATATTCTATATTTCTATATTTCACCTCTATTTCTATATTTCTATATTTCACCTCTCTTCTGTTCCCCTTTTTGGTTCTCTAGTGATGGCAAAAAAGCATCTGAGTAATTTTACATAATGTTTGGTTGGCATTTTAAAACTGAGATACAAACACTATTTGTCTCCCCACATATGAGAACTGATTACTAAATAATAATTTGTTTGATGCCTTAAAACATAGAACATCAAAACTTATTAAGAGAGTACACATCTTGGTTTATGCCTGTTAGAATGATAAGATTTCATATTAGTGTTCTAAAGCTGTATACTACTTTATTATGCAATCTGCATTTTTATAACTACACTGCTATTTAAATATCTTAGCTAGCAAATTATTTTTAAAAAATTATTACAGGCATATGTCTCTGAATTTAAATGGCAAGCCTTATGAAGAGAAGGTACCTTAGGTACCAAGTTCAAGTGATACGCAAAACAAAATATTCTATAGTCTTTAACATCTAGTCCCTACAGTTTTCAGCCAGGAGCCAGACCCATGAAGTCCCAATACTTTTGAGATGAACAAAATTAGTGGTTTTTAACTAAAGCAGCCCATAGGTTTGATACAGAAGCACTGCAGTAAATACAGCATTCTAGCTGGTATCAGTTCCCAAAACAGAGAGTGATACATTACATATTTTGGGTCTGATTCAGCATTTTTTTGTAATGCAGTCATACATCTGCTTTTGCTGGACAGGTACATCAAATTTGCAACTACTTGCTATTTAAAGACATGTCTGGTCCCTATGGAAATCTGGTCATTTCCTCCAAATTTTATGTTAATTGGACTTTTTTTTTCCCCTGTTAAATCAGTTCATGGCTGTACCTGTGCCATACCTAAATGTGGATTATTTCTAGATCTTTTACCCTGAAATAGGATAATACATTCTAGCTGGTGTTTTAGTGTTTGGGCAAATGCTAGATTTCACAGCACAGCTACTGAGACTGAGAAAGCTTACTGAAAGTTTCAAGGGAACATAGAGTGAAAAAAAAAATCAACCAAAACAAACAAAAAAACCTCCAAACAACAACAACAACAACAACAACAACAACAAAAAAAAACACAAAAAAAAAAAAAAACCCAAATCCAAGGAATCAAAAAAAACCCCCCCAAAACAAAACAAAAACCAAACTAACAGCCAAGAAAACCCACCAAAACAACCCCAGCCCTCATACAACATTGTCTAATCATGTCTACCTAGACAAAATTCACCTCTATATGAATATCACCAGTTTTTACACATAAGCTCATTTGGCTATTTGCACGGGATGGTTGCCTCAGTGGGCAGCCAGGATACATCATAGGAGAATGTTACTGCTTTACACCCTCATTGGAGGCAGGATGGAGAATCATTACCTCTCTGAAGTACTGGGTGATGCTTTACTCAGTGAGACAAGAAGCACTTCAAATAAAGAGCAACCTCAGCTCATAATACACAACACTGAAAATAAAATGCAAGTCTATACAGTTACCAGTGCTTTCTGGAGTGATGGTTAAAATAATGCTTTCCTGAGAGCACTTGCTACACTTCTGAAAGCATTTTTTTTTTTTTCCCTGTGGAATGTCCCCATTTGCTGAGTTGGAATGAAAACATAAAATAAACCCAAATAATTAATAACAGGATTTACTCAAGTATTCTGAAAACTCATTAAATATGCTTAATGACAGAAAATTTGCAGCAGATTCCTAACCTTCAGCAATCTTCCAAGAACCCACTGGCTGAATAATCATGACATAAGTAGTGCATGGAAAAAAAGGGATTTGTTTACATGGTCTTTTCAATGAAAGTACCTATTTTTAAAAGATTATGTAGATATTGGCAGGTGCTGCTTTCAAGAGGTAAACTTTCAAGAGCATTAAACAGAAGCTAAAAGAATTCCTACCTATTTGTTCTGACAAGCCATAGAGCTCGTCTTTTGTTTTAAGGGTTTTTTTTGTATTTCTCTACCTTTGTTGTTGCTGATCACTAATTAAATGACATTTCCTCTATAGACTATCCATGATGGTGGACACAGCTGCACAGCAGAATACTGTGATCCTCTGTCCACAGCAGATGGATCCTCTATCCCAGTGGCAGCATGCTCACTTCAGGATCACACGGACCAAGTCTTGGTCTGAAAGTATCATTTCCATTTCAAATCTGGATCAGTCTGGCCAAAGATTAATGCAGTTTTAGTTAATTTTTTTGCTCACTAGCCATGGTTAACTAGATCATACAGACAATGGGAAGTGAAAAATAGTGAGATGTATGGTCAAAGTCCCCTTCTTCCAGAAACCCTTAACTCTAGGGTTTTTTCGCTTTCCATCAGTGCGATAGAAAAAGCGTAAGATTCCTGGTTAAACTCGGTACAGCAGCTTCTTTTCACAACTTCAAATGTTATAAAACCAATAAAATAATCCAGGGGACTTTTTTCTAGATCAGTGAGCAAAGGCTACTCTTACACTAAAATACTCTAAACTGCTTTGCAATGGTGTCTGTATCTGGAGAGTAATTCTCAGGTTCCACATTTTAGGCAAGTAAGTGGCAATAAAACATAAAAGCTGCCCAAACGCCTCACAAAGATGATGGACAATTGGGTAATCACCATATTATTTTTCCTTTGAATACTGCTTCAAAACAATTTTTTTTCTCTTAAACTTACTTCCAAATGCTCTTTCTCCATTTGAAAGGGGAAATCAGATTCACAGAACTGAAAATAAAAATTGCTGCTTCTGTGCTTGTATAAATACCAGTCTAATCAGAATACAGTATATTATTGGATTTTTAATTTTCTTTTGAAAAGACCAAGCTATGTTAAGCAGCCTTTAGCAAGCTGTCACAGATGAGACCAATAAGCACATCCTGACTTAACACACATCAGGGGTTGCCAAGGATACACTGTCAGGGGACTAGGGTCAGGAGTCAAACTGACCAATATTGAGTAAATTACATTGGTTCGAATGATTCCCCCTGAGCTAGTAATGATATGGCATGCACATAGTTTTGCTCTGCAGACTGATAAATACTGCATTTGAAGGCTAAACAAGGAACAAAGCATGGAAAAATGATTCTCTATAGACTGTCATAAACAGTCACTCACATCACTCTGAGATTAAAAAATACCATCATTGAAATTATCAGTATTCCTTTCCTGAAGAATTGCAACAAAAGCATTGAGGCTTTTCAATACAAAAGCAAAACAAGCAATAAGCTAAAATAACTGGAAAGGGCAACATAGGCAAAAGGCAGCAAGTCACTCTTCATATTTTGCATCTTGTACAGTCCTTTATTGATATGAAAAGCATTACAAAATCTTTACTAAGTAGAACTGTTCATAACATGTTGCAATAACACAATGAACTTCCTTATTCCCCGCATTTTTAATATTTTTTCCAGTTGTAACTCACCTGAAAGAAATAGGAAAAGCTTAAAGTTGCTGTCTAATACCTGAATTCTATTAAAGCAACTTATGATAAATTCACTGTGAAGCAAATGAACTACACTGAAGTAACTCGGGGCAAAGTCTATTGGTAACTGAAAGCACGAGTATAAGAAAGAATTTGTTTCAGACCAGCCAATATATTGCTCAAGAGCCTTTCCTAAATTCTCTGAGACCTTGTGAGAAGCTACATTTTTAAGATCAGCAAATTTACATTTATAACATAAGTTTGCAAATATGACACAGTTCAGAATTCTGAATCTTATATTCTCATTGCTTATATTGCCTTGTTTCTTTTATAAATTCTTCTAAGTATGTCAAGTAAGCATTGTGGAGAGGTTTTGACTTCTTTTTTTCATTCCTTTAGTCCACAATTTTCTGTCATTATCATAACTTCCATCCTTTTTACATGTGTTTGGGATTTTTCATATTATTGTCTGAATACTTTTTTCAAGGGCACATTTGCTATATTTTCTTCTTTAAGCTATTTCTTTCTTTCTCCATAATACATTTTCCCCTCCCTGATCTTTGCTACCAGGGAACACAGACAGTAAATCTTTTTTCCACCTTCCACATCCATGTTTCCAAACTAACAAATTTAGTATCTTTCAAAACAAGGTGCTTTATGTTCTGTCAACAATGCTTTAAAAATTGCTCGGGTCTCCTCTATGATGGTTTTTGTCACCAGTGGTTATATAATATTTGCATATACATGCACATATCATTGTTTGTTACCAAACACTCGGTACCATGTTGAGAACAGATTTCTCCATTAACCTCCTGTCAGAAAATAACATAACCTCTTTTTCTCACAAATGCAAGCTGTCTCAGATCCTGTCTCTCCTTTTCTGTCACTGTTTGGGTGCTGTGCTTTGCAGATAAACTTTACTGAAGAAATAGAGAAGAGCAGCTGCTGCTCTCAAGATTTACTCTGTGCTCATTTTTGTAGAACAGTAGTCATCAGCGCTCTGAGCAAAGCTCACTGAACAGCCACACAGCTACCCATCCCTCTCTGGTTTGATTTGTACCTCTTTTAAATATAAAAGGGAAACAGTGCAAGTTTCCTCACGGACGGAGCGAGACATGATCCATCCACTTTCCTTATGCAGGTGTGTGGTTTTTTGGCCTCAGTGGAACCTACCAACCAATCCATCCAAGACCCTTCTAGGGAAGAAGGAAAAAATAGCAATGGAAATTTTTTGTTGTGGAGGAAAACTTACAGTTACACCAGATTAGAGAAGACAGATCCTTGCGGTGAAAGAGCTGCAGAGAAGAGCCTGCAGATACAGGCACTTAGAAATTGCCCAGGAGTTCCTATTAGACATATATTTGGAAGTATTCAAGGCTAGGTTGGATGGGGACCTGAGCAACCTGGTCTAGTAGAAGGTGTGCCTACTCATGACAGG
>VWYP01028688.1:96496-119433 GCA_013400435.1 Pycnonotus jocosus | reverse complement strand
TTGGTGCTGCCACCAGAAGAGCAGAGAAGGTATTTTGTGAAACAGTGCAGTGAGGTGCCATTGCTCTGCTGAGCAGAGGCTGCTCACTCCTGGATCTGAGAAGGGATCCAATTTGTGTGGCAGAAGAAATTGTGGTACTGCTTTTTGGCTCATGCAAGAATCCAGAACTTGGGTTCTGTCTGTGCTGGGCAGATTTACAGAGTCCACTTAAGTGTAATTCTTAATTAAGTCAATTCTTTAAAAAATAGACAAACTCTTCTAGGAAAATTCTATTCTCCTTGAATTTATGTTGTAAAGCCTGTCTCAAAATAAAAGCATAAAAAAATATAATCATTACACATTCTGTGATGGGAAATTTGATGATGTGATAGGGCAAACTAGTTGTCATCTTCTGAAATACCTGTGACTACATTCTGTAGGCAGGGAGTTTGTGGAGAAATAAATACTACACCAAATCCTACTTAATTTATTGTTTCAGGAGTGCCATCACAGAACTACTTGCAAAACNGAGACATGATCCATCCACTTTCCTTATGCAGGTGTGTGGTTTTTTGGCCTCAGTGGAACCTACCAACCAATCCATCCAAGACCCTTCTAGGGAAGAAGGAAAAAATAGCAATGGAAATTTTTTGTTGTGGAGGAAAACTTACAGTTACACCAGATTAGAGAAGACAGATCCTTGCGGTGAAAGAGCTGCAGAGAAGAGCCTGCAGATACAGGCACTTAGAAATTGCCCAGGAGTTCCTATTAGACATATATTTNTCTTTGGTTCCTCTTCTGCTGGACAAGTGAGAAAGTACATTGCCCAGAGAATGGCACCTTATATTGCTTCAGGAGCTGAGCCCTGACTGATTATTTTGAGTACACTTCTTTCAGTCACATAAGCTCCACGTCCTACACTGATTACCTTGTAATTTCACTGGTGGTATCAATAGAGATGGTGACTTATGTGTGCAGTACTAAACTTATTCTACAGCAAATAATGACTGAGATTATTAATAAATCACAGCTCCATTTATAAAAAGAGGGTTACATCTTTATAAAGCTCACTACTTAAACTACAATTAGTTTATTCATGCTTTAGCAGCAGAATATATTTTTCTCAGAATCATGTTAAGGTCTTTGCTGAAGATTTTAAATTGTTGCAAACAACTCCCTTTGCACTTCCAGTCTTGCACCACTGTTGTTTTGGAATGTACAGCTCATTTTCCTTGATAATGATGCAAAGGTTTCATTTCTCAAAAAAAAGACAAGAGCAAAAGAAAGAAGACTGAAGGGAGTATTGCAGAGTTGCTCTATTCATGTCTTTAATTTGATGAGAGCATTGTTTTGCTAGAGGCACTATCTAGAACTTAATTCAGTTAATTTGAAGGACCAAAGTGAGCAAAAAGTTGCCGCTGACAGAAAAACACTATAAAAATTATATAGTACATTCATATGCTCTCTATGCATATATTAATTTCTTATCACCCGCCCTTAAAAAAAAAAAAGAAAAAGTTGCTGAGCACTGGTTCTGCTCATTTACTACAGAAATACCTGCACACCCAATCTGTTTGATTTATTTAATGCTCATGCAGTTCCATCCTTGATCAGCAAGACTAACTAGAATAACTAACCACTCCCTACTTTACAAAGTGAATACAAAGCGAATACAAAGCAAATATAAATCAAAATGGAAATCATTAATGAATTTGCCTAAGTCTATAGAGACTGCAGGAAGATCAAAACAGTATGGTATCTTTCCAGCTTATCCTTTCCATGGAATCTCTAAATTCCATGTTCTCATTTTCTCCAATTTAAACAAACAAACAAACAATTTGTCTAAATACCTTTTTTAAAAAATATTCTTCCTGTTCAAATTTTATTTAAAAATATGAAAGATGATATTTCATAAAATTGATCCTTGCAACAACAAAAAAAGTCAATTAGTTAATAAAAGATGGTATTTTCAAACTAGTGAACTCAACCTAGGTAACTTTGATGGTTGTTTAAAAGCCCAATTAAAAAAAAATCATTCACTGTAAAGGAGAATTATATGTTTAACAGCTTCCTACTGTACTACCAAAACCAGTGGAATCTTCTAAAATCTCCCAATTTAAGGCCTCATTAACTTATGTAATAACTTGCATAGTGAAGTCACAATGCTGTAGTTAAAGGTCAACAGGCATTTAGCACAATTGTTTAAAAACATTCTATAAGAAGCAGCACTCACCACTACATAGTTAGAGCTAACTTGGGTGTTGCACTCAAAGTAGATATGCAAACCAATTTTTATACAAGAAATTACTATCTGAAATTATATGGATTTGATTTTACAAGTAAATTGATGAGTTTAGGTTAAAATTCCTTAAAAACCTGTCTTTCCAAGGTATACAGCACTCATTTTTTCTTCAGAGGGATAGAATCATTAAAATGTACAGACTTATCAAAATTCATGCATACCAAGGATTTTCAAATTGTCAATCATTTTACCCATTAATTTTGTAAGAAAATTTCATTCTTTGAGACACTGTCTAGGTGAAATGACAATGGGCATGGGGAACTTTGTAGGGGAAAAGAAATTCTACAGAGAAAAGAAATAGTAAATGGAAATAGGAGCAAGATGCTGTGGGTATGTGAAAGGCAGACTGAGTGAAGAAACCTGGGTTCATGTTTCTGATCTGTCTCTCTGCTTTTTATCATTTCTCTGGCAATAAAACAGAAGTAAAAAAAGAAAATTATCTGGCTGATATTCTTTTGTTTCTTAGAGTAATCCAGATAGGAACAGGACAGACAGAACCTCAGTGGTTACTGAGACAACTATGTCAACCATTTTGTATGTTCAAAACAACATTTTTGTAGATAAATTAACTTAATGAGGAAAGAAGACTAATATTTCCTTCTAAATGTTCCTTGTGAAACCATTCCAACAATGTCATGTTGAGACTGGTTTCCCCAGTTTATGGAAGACAGTGGTGCATAAAAATTGCAATATACATTCATTCTGATTAGAACAAAAAGGCGCTATTCAACCCTGATCTCCAGTGCCAATATTTTACTCTGGAATAAAGACTGAATAATCAAAAACCTTCATGAATCTATACATTTCCAGAAGTTACCTACCAAATAATTTCTAAGCATGAAGAAAAGGAAAAATTTAGTAAGTAAGTAATTTCCCATTTATTGTCCGATTTCCTGAATAAGCCTCTTTAAAATTAAAAAGAGGATAAGATCTTAAAGTTGGGAGATCTTAAAAAAAAAAAAAAAGCTATTTAATATTTATGAGGAGAAGAATAATTTGAAAAACAAAACTCAACCTATTTTTTAAAAATGGAAAAAAATTCTCTGAAAAAATGGGTAACAACTCTATAAATTCTAATCAATTGTTTATGCTTAAATCTAATCACATCAGTACTTCTGGAAAATAATATTATAACCACCAGATTTAATGATATCTAAAATGTAATACATTTGATGTTGTCACGTAATATTATGGTTTTTTATATATGCCATATATATTTTATATCCATATTTGTATATCCTAAATACTCAGTTCTGCATTCTGTAATAAGCATATCCCGTGATACTCTTGGGATGTAACAAGGGATGACTACACATCAGAAAGAAATTAGGTTGGTCTGTGTTAATGATTTCCTTTGGCAGAGCACTTTTGAAGTTAATCTCTTGACTGTCTTCAGTTATTGTGCTTTGGTTTGCATAGTGGGATAGTTAAAATGTGTGACTGGGTTCTTTTCTGATGAAACTCAAACTATACTCAGTGTTCTCCAACTGCTGCTGTGAATTTAACCCACATGATAAGACTAAAACTAATCCAAAATTATCTCATCAAAATAGGAATGAATTTTGGGTCTTTACAGAGAGTTGCTTCTTCGTACATACGGATTCACTTCTCTTTGCACTGATTAGTGTAGAGACTACTTTAAAGATTTGGAAACTAGTGCGAGTTTCCTCCCCTGATACTGCTTTGGTATGTGTGCGTAGACCAAACTGCCCTTGTCCAAATGCATCACACTTGAGCCCTGATATGATTTCTATAGCTATATTTGCTGTTTGTCTGTTTTTACACAGATTTTTAAGTTCCTATGATTTTCCATATCTGAATGATGAATGCAAAATTCCAAATAAAGAAGACATGAAACTATTTACTTTTCTATAAAGAAGTATCATTCAGAGAGGAGTAATTCAACAAAAGACTAAACAAGCACTCTATCCTGTTGCAGACAGTAAATAGCCTTCAGAGAATGGAGGAGGTGCCTTTGTGAAGGAAGAAATAGAAAAAAAATGCTACCAGTTTCTACAGGAAATGTTAACTTCCCTACTATGGGTTGTCCATAACCTTATGTTATATGCTCTGCTAATAAGACACAATAATTTGTCTGGCTCAAGGCAGGCTAGCATCTCTTGTGATGCTGAGACTGAAATTTCATGTGCCAAAAGCAAGCCCGGGAAACATTTCCAATATAGATAGTCACAGAGCTGGGTGTGCAAAAAAACACCCATACACCACTCGGTCACACATATCTATAGTAATTCTGCAAAACAACCTAGTGCAGTCCAGATCTGATTCTAAACTGCATCACTATGGCTTGGATTTAATGTGTTATTCCAGCAAAGCACTTAAGCAGATTCTCATGGCTGACTTACATTAATGGGACTTAATTACATGCATAATATGTATGCTGTAATGCTTACTCAAAGAAGACTCCATACCACGATGATGGCATTTTAGTACCTTACTTTTCCCATAATGTTCAAAACTCACAGTGTTTGATATGTATAACTTCTTTGCAGTGTTCTTCAATTTTTCAAGTTTTTTAAGCAGTTACCCTTGATTATTATCTTTTATTAGTCCTGAGTATTTTGATATGTTATGACTCACACAAGTATGTGGTTTATGTGCTCTTAGACTCATAAATGCTCTTATTTTAGGATTTCAGCAGAAGTTATATTATAAAGTTATAAAAATAAACCAGATAACATTTAATACACTATATATAAATAGTATTCTGTTCTGAATTAAAACAAAAGCTATGAAAATGAGACAAAACAAACTAACCTACCTTGATTTAGGTTTTCATTATTAGGGACACATCCTGATCAGAGTAATTTGCAAGACTATGAAAGGCTGCATAAAACACTTAAAAATATCTGTAGTCTATAAGAGTCAGTTCAACCTGAGAGTGGATACTCTTTTTTTTTCACAGATGAAGGCAACCTCTTCATGTTATTTCAGAAGGGATATTTTTTGATGATCCAAAAAGAAAAAAAAAGAAAAAAAAAAAAACTAAACCAAAACAAAACAAAAAAACCAAACCTAAACAAAACATTCTGGCAAGAAAAAGAGTTAGAATATATCTTATGGTTAAAGTAGCTTTTGTCAGTTGCAATATATGTGTTTGTGCAACGCCTTTGTTTGTGTAATGACTTTCTGTAGTGGGATTTTTCAGGTATCATTTCCTTTTTATGTACAGACACACAGCTTCTTTCTAAACTGAAACGAAGCTTTGTAATCTTCCATATAACGCCTGTGCTTTTTCACCTCACAGTTGGGCAAGCTATTAATTTCTTGAGTAAAAGGGATATTACAGATGCTTGGCAGAGAGATATCTCAGCAGCAGGCAAAAAACGAATACTTGCCTAAAAAAAGTGTCAAAATGTGGATGTGCCTCCAATAATTTAAAAAATAGAAGGTGATAAGTTGAAAATGTCAGGTAATTGGCAGACAGATAGAAAGTTAAACTGTGTCCTCAGTGAAGAAAATTAACCAGCAGCTGCCAGCAGAGGCCCCAAGGTCATCTGAATGTCAGAACCAAGTAAGGGCCAATCATTCAGAAGGGGTTCGCTGCTGATATTTGCCCTCCCTGGTCATTTTCAGATCTCCCAGGAACTGCCCTGAACTACTGCCAACATGTGTTCATTTCTAAAAATTACATAGATTGTGATTTATTACCCATCACGCTACAAAAATCCATTGTGAATTAAATCAGCCCTTTGTTTAAATTGCTCCTCTGCAATACGTATCATATCATCATAAATGACATTGAAGTTATAATCTACAGTAGTCTGCTTCAGCCACTGATAAGGCTCCACCAAGGGACGATCAATACTTACTATTCATTTTTGAAATTATCTTCACATTGATCCCTGAACAAGCGCCAGCAACACAGAGGCACAGTGGCTTTAATACAATAATTATATAAAGGTTTACAGGCTCATCCTCCCAGCCAATAAAAGCTGTCAGCTGGCAGGGACAGTTACAATCCCATAATCCATCAAAATGCTGTTCTCTGACCTATGGGCTTCTGGGCTTTCGGCAAACCTCGATAAACATGCTTATAGAGGAGAGAATAGCAACAAACACCAGCAAGCAAAAGCTCCAGATTCATATTACCGATTACAAAAACATATCTCTTATGGCACATCACCCTTTCCATCAGAGCAACAAAGAGGTGCATTTTTATTGTATTTCACCCAGGAGCGAGTGACCAGATGTGTGCGTATATTCTCATACAAATTAAGTCTCTTCTTTTCAGCAGGTGACTTTGGATCATGTTGTAGGCTCTAATGAAGTAAGCTTGTGGAAGCAGTCTGAGATATGGCTAATTTAGAGAGGAATAGCTACACACTCTACACACAGGAAAACAAGACTACTAGAAGTCTGAAAGTAAAATACTGAGCATCTAAGTATAAAAGGAAGCTACCATCCAGGGGCAAATGAAAATCCGGATTAAGTGGATTGTGAATGACACTGTAGCATTCAGCCAAGATGCCAAGCTATCTTTTTTGGGATGTGTGAATTTGTATTTTCACAAAGATGGGGCTAAACAAATCAGTTTATTTATTAGTAGTGCTACAGAAGTTCAAATTTTGCATATCAATTGAAGCTGTATAAAAGAGGGGAGCAGTTATTTAATGAGCAAACAGTTTGGTGAAACTGTAATGACTCACTCCAGCTATATTCTTTCCAATTCCAGAATTTAAAAAGAAATAAAGAAAAGGGATAACATGGTTTTGAGGCAGAAAGTTTGAGGGAAAAGAAGACAGAGAAGAAAATCAAAGACATAGAACAAATAAATAAAGGAAAAGAGGGAGAGTGCAAATAGCATGAACTGGCACTATGCTGGAATACTTGATAATGTATAACATCAACACTGCTTCTTGTATTATTGTTTGCCACATCATTTATACCCCTCCTCCTTTACTGATCCCATTGTCAACTTCACAGTATTATCATATACACGAAAAACACAGAACCTGGCTGGGATTAGCAGGCACAATTTACATTTCAAGTTCATCTTTTAAACATCTTATTTGACTTTCAAGAATACCAATGAACAGCACTTTCTTTATTTTTTTGCCATCCAAGTTTATGTTAATTAAAAAAATTAGAAACCCAAACAAAAAAAACCCCAACTAACTAAAAAAAATCGCAAATGCATTCCCATGTTATATCTCTAATTTTTGATCAGGGGAAAAGGAACCCAAATTTTCAAGTTTCACAGCATTATGTGGAGTTTTTTAGGAAAAATATACAATTTCTAAAGGACATTTCCTGGTTACTTCTGTAGTTTGGGACATTTTTGGTTTATTTCCAGCCAATACAGAAGACATTCCACTGTGGTATGATTTGACTTAACTCCAATGTTTAATTGTGACAAGTAATATTTGCCAGCTGAAAACCTGACTGTGACTTGATTTTCAAAACTCTAGAGTAGACCTAAAATGCTTCTAATGTCAATGAAATAAAGGCATAAATCTGATGAAAGATGAAAGTAAGTAAAACTTAAGAAGGAAAACAGTAGAATTTTAAGTTTCTTTTTAAACCACAATGTTCACAGTAATTATTTGATTTTAAAAAATTCTTTCTTAGAACTATTTAATTTTTGGTCTTGGTTTTGATTTGGGAGGCCTTTTTGACCAGTGTTAAAATGGGTTTTTTTTCCCTACCAATAGAAATTATTGTTCCTTAGTGTGAAATACAATTTAAGTCACCATTTTCTTCTAATTGTTTCAAAGACTAATATATGTGCATGCTTAAATTGTACAAAAAGTCTTTCTCCACTGATAGCAGTAAAAGATAGAACAGCTGCCACCCATCAACATGCAACAGTAACCAAAGTAATGTTGTGCAATAAAAACAGATCTCTTTACAGTAAAAAAGTGTGCAGTGGCCTTTGTGAGGTGGAATGTGTTGCCCTGATTCTCTAACAACTTTCATTTACTCAGACGTTGATGGTCTATTGATAACTACTTATTTTCCCCTCTGTTCTTTTAGACATGAAAAGGAAAATAGTATTTTCCTATCTGATCTTGGAGAGTGCATCAGCTTGTTCTTATAAGCACAAAGCGTCTTGTATCTTTAGAAAAGAGTAGTTCCCATATGGAATAATGTCTCTAAAATACCAAGATAATAGTACCCAAATGACTACAGCAATATCTGTAGCCTTAACTGTCAAGTAACGCTTGGGTCTTAAAGTTAATATGGGTTAAATCTTGTACAGGATTGCCTGTGCTTGCCAAATTACTTCCCCAAAGAAATGTCTGCTCTCTCACATTAGTCATATACCTTGGATGACACCTGGATCACCCTATTCCTTCCAATGAGTTTGCACAGGTAAGACTGATTAGCAATCTAATTGAGAATTAATAAACACTCCAGTTAATGACAGTTACAGAATTCCCATTGCCCCTTATTGATTGCATGGGCTTTGCAGATGGGCCTTAAACCGTAAAATAAACCCTCTATAACTACACAGAAACATCCCCTCCTGAAGCCCCACACATTTTAAAAAATTAACATACAACATATGAAGAAAATACAGAAAACTGCTACTGCACCAATATCAATTAATTCTAAGTTGTACACAGCCAGGACTGGACTTCTTGTCCCTATCCAGAAACCTCTTCCCATCTCTCTGGCAGCTTAACATGCATGCAGGAGTTAAAGACCTACATTAAGCAATCCCTACCAATGCAGGATTCTTTCCCACAGTGCATGTAGGCAATAACACGCCTAAAGAAGGACAAATTATAAAATCAACCCACCATAATTTGGGATTTGTCATCCAGTTATGTGAAAAGACTGGAGTAATTTGCCAACATAAAGACGGTCTCATACAGTGTACTGTCGACAGCTAGCATTGTAATGGTAATGAAGCAATCTCTGTAGAACTGACACAGATGCATAAAGTGGTTTTGGAATCTGATATTAGCAACAGACACTCAAAACAAAATTGAAGTATTCTCATACATTTAAAAGATTAATATAAATAGGTCTTTATGAATACAAATGCTTGAAGCATCAACTACAGTAGCAACATTTAAAGTTAGGGTAAAACTGCTTTTGGTTAAACCTTCTTCAGACAGAAGGATTTTGTACGAAATTTAAGAATCTCAAAGCATCTTGACATTTTGAGATTATAGCATGATGGCACTATGCTGATATTTTGAACTATTATATCTCGACATGGTGTAAAACAATGCAAAGTTTATAAAAGCAAGAGAAATTTAAAGAAGGGTCAGCTAAAAAAATAATTCAAACTAGATATACTGGAGCATACACATCTGTGGTTTAACCCCATCAGCGTCCTTAGGTTGTTTGTTTTGTGACAAATGGGAGATAAATCCGTATCTTAATAGACTTTCCAAGTAATATTGATCTATATGAACAAACATAACAGTAATTAAAAAAATAGATTTATCTTTGGCTTAATAAATAGGACAACAGCTCATATTTTGTGGTACCACTTCTAAAATAGATGCATACACAGAAGTTATTCTCTAATACATCCTTAATGGAGCTAAAAGATAAATTCATTGATAAATAAAAAAATCATAGTGCATGTTTTAAAGCTAGAGATCCTAAGTAGCCAGCAGTCACAATGCCATACAGAATTGTGAGTCTCTTCTGTTACCATATCATTTCCTAAAAGAAATAATTGCATTTGATATTTAGAGAAAAAAAAAGAAAAATCAGAAAATTGTTTCACCATTAACAGAGCCATCATAGTAGGTAAATGATGAAGCTGGAAGTTCCAGGGAAAACAGAATAGTCTACAGGCAATTTTTTAGTGTAAAGAACTGTCAAAGCCCTGACATTAAAGCAACAAGAGAGAAAAGTAAAAATGTGCACAGGAGAAAGAATTATTCTGCCAGAGACAGCAGAATGATCAAGAAAAATAAATTAGGTCTTCCATAATGCAGATGGCTCTCAAGGTGTGGCTCTTGTAAAGAGAATATTCTGCCTTCTGTTAAGCAAAAGCCGCATTTTAACGATTTACAAGAGTTTAGGAAAAAGTTAGTAGAGTTAGTAGGAGAGTGTAATTTGCTTATGGATGGTCCAGGAAAATTTCCATCATTAGAAGCAGATAATTAAGAAAAGGGCAAGAAACAGGTGAGGCTAGGAACATGATTTTATAAATCTGACAAATACTAGCCTTGTGTTTTGTTTTTACTTAGCAATCAAGAAAGAGGAGAATGACGCACTAAGAAGTTTGGTGAATAATTGAAAGGTAAGACCAGACCACCAAGAAATTTAAATATAAGAATCAGTCATGAAAAGGAAATATATATTCACACTTGTACCACTGATTTCATGATGAAGGGAGAAAGACATGGCAGAAAAATGAAACAAAAGGGAAGAGATGGCTAATAGGTTCAGGTATTAAGCTGTGCTCTTAAAAAAAAGCTAACAGTTATGACTTAGTGATAAATAATATGAAGATTTATGGAAGGGGGAAAAAAATTAAAAATTATTACATTTCCAAGAAAAATGGTAATTTTAGAGTGATCCAAAGCATAAAAATGGAAAATAGGTTGCAGAAACCTGTACTGAAATTACAGTACCGTACATGTGTTCCCACTGTTCCCTTTGTGGAATCACAGCTGGATCTCAGTGACAAGACATTGCAGAGCAAGGCCAGGCAAGAGATCATCCTGATTTCCAGAGGGTTTCTGTCTTGCTCAATCTGAGGGCTGATGTGCTGGGAAAAAACTGAACCCATGGAGTAGGACCTGGGGGTCCTGGTGGACAACAAGCTGTCCATGAGTCAGTAGTGCCTTGGTGACCAAGAATGCCGGTGGGATCCTGGAGTGCACTAGGAAGAGCCAGCCAGCAGGTCAAGAGAGGTAATCCTGCCCCTCTAATCAACACCACAATCAATATGTGGAGTGCTGTGTCCAGTGATGAGCTCCTCAGGACAAGAGGGACATGGAGCTCCCCAGGGGACAGGAGCACCGCTCTTACAAGGACAGGCTGGGAGAACTGAGCCTGTTCAGCCTTGAGAAGAGAGGATTCGGGGAGGAACTCATCAATATCTATAAATATGTGAAGGGAGGTTGTCAAAGAGAAGGATCCAGGCCTTTCTTGGTGGTGCCAAAACATTTGAGAAGAAACAATGGGCAGAATCTGGTGCACAGGAAGTTCCACCAGAGCATGAGCAAGAACTCCTTTACTTCACAGGTGACCATGCACTGGAACAGATTGCCCAGGGAGTCTATGGAGTCTTCCTCACTGGAGATATTCCAGACCTGTCTGGATGGAATTCCATCTACTGTGCTCTAGAAAGATCCTGCCTTATTAGGGAGGCTGGACCACATAACCTGCTGTGGTCCCTTCCAACCTGACCTCTTCTGTGATTCTTTAAAACCATGAAAACAAAGCGCTCATCCAGGATCCTCCAGGAGTGACTAAAAAATGATGCAACTCTGTAAGAGAGGCTAAGGAGAAAGCTGACCTTCCCATACTAACAAGACCAGGGGATATGTGATCAGCAGGATTGTCATAAAGGAAAAATCCCCATTTCATTCAGAGACAATCCAAGGAGGATTAATCAATGAGATATTTTGTTTTAGGAGGAAAATAGTAGAAATGCAGGTGGAGGAAATAGAGTGTATTTTTCTCCTGTTTAATGGTGTCAAGCTGTGTTTTTATATATTTATCATTTATTCAATTACTAAATCCTGTACTTTGCATGTATAATAAGAGGCAAAAATATACATAGAAGGTCCTAATTAGACAAGATTTATTGGTATACATATTAAGAAAAATACAGTCTTTACTCCCAACTGGCATCTATTTAATGGATTTTTAGATATTTAAGGGTATTATGTACTTAGTACTCATGAAATAGATGTCTATATACACAAAAAAAAAAAAAAAAATCAGGAAAAATATTTAGGTATCTCTGAATATTGGTTAGTTCCTGCAGATGGGTCTGTTTCAGATCTGATAGAAACTGGTGACTGATCTCCCTGTTTTTGTCTTGACCCAGGAGATTTTCCATTTTGTTTTCTCCTCACATCTTGATGAAGAGGGACAGAGGGAGAGCAGCTGGGTGGGCAACTGGCAGGTGGCTAATGTCAAGAACATAGGTAGAAAATGAGTAAGCTGTTGACATCACATACTGCATATAACTCAGAAAATTATGTTGGTTTATGTTGGTAAAGAAAATATCCCGTTATTCAACATTAAACGTTAAACATTAAACATTAAACATTCACACTAACAAAAAATATAATATCTGCTTCCCTATATATTTGAGCTGGGAAAAATCAAGCAGAAAGAAGTAATTGCCAGAGCAACTAGGTTTCTTCGGCTTCTTCTTGTATAAAGAAGTCAAATTCTATTCAAATAAAATTAGTCTCAACAGTACTGCAAGTTCCTTCATCTACTGTGATCAAAATCTGGCAAAGGTAGTGTAACACACCATTATCAAGGTTTTTGGCTGAGCAAGTTTATTGCATTCCTACCAAAGAGAAGTTCTACAAAAGCTGTGTCTTCCGTAGAAAAGGGCTGGTACCAGACAGTTCTATGTATGAGATGTAAGGGTGTCAAGAATCAGATTGTTGAGCTTCCAAGGTGAGCAATTGAAAAGTTTTCTAGGAAAGGCTGCAAACATGAATATGATTTAGTTAAATGGAATATGTACATCTACCTTTGAATTGAGTCTTTGTCTAAAACACAGGTTTGTCATTGAAAGAGTCTTTAGAAGAGAAACCTAAAAAGTAATTAATACTTTTTGAAAGCCACATCCAGAAAAATTCCTTGCAAAACTGAAGAATTTTGTCCCAGGGACCACTTGGAGAAGGTTACCACCAATGCCATTTCCTGGATTTAAATCAAGTACAAAGAGTATTCCTCAGATGCTTTTTTCTGCAGCACTATATTCCCAACTACATTCAAGAAATTCTGTTTATAAATATTAATCACAATCATTTTTACGGTTCTGACACCTGATTCAATATACAAGTCATATTAAGCATTTGAGAAACAAAAACATTGTTCTCTTTTGCAGTGTCAAAAACATACTGAATTTGTTGTCTACTATCAACAAAATGTTTATGTGAACTCCAGATGGCTTGCTTTAAAATAAGTCTGGCTTAGAGAGATGCAGTGTCGCCCAAATCTAATAAAAATATTACACCAGATCAAATACTAAAATGATGAACTAATACTTTTAATACACATATAGCAGAATGATATTCAAGTAATTCTCACTGTTGCTAAAGGACACATTCTCTCAGCATCTAGTATCCCTATGAACAGGATGTGGAATGAGAAGAATATTTATTTAGAATTACTAATTGCTATAGAAGTTATACGGTTGCTAAAATAGGAATAAACTACATAAAATTCCTTAGTACTTCATAATCTAACAACTTACCTTTCCTACAGCTATCCAACCTGAAATTCATTCCCTTCAGCATCTGAAGAGCTGTTGTTTTTTGTAGTCAAAGACTAATTGAAACAAAAGTAAGTTTCATAAAAGGGTAATACTAACTAGTGCCTTTTAGTAACACCAAAGTCTTCTGTTTAACATTATGTAAATGACAGGTAATTGTCACAAAAGTTGGTTTACATGCAGCCAGTATTAGAAGAAAGATATTTGTGCCTTGTCCTTATGTAACATGCTTACGTTCAAAATATTTGGAAAAAATGAGGGCTTTGTGGATAAGATGTTTGGCTATAAAGTACTAGTGAAATGACTGTGTAAAGTGCCTGTAGGAAGCTCTTTCTAGATGTGATTATTTTCCCTATCCATAATTTTTAAAGCCATTTCTAGGGTATCAATACATTCATTTCCCAACATTGTTTTTAATCCTTCTTTAACCTGACCTTTTTTTGATATCTAAAACAAAAGCCATAAATTACTTGCAGAATGTTATCTAATAAGTTGATTATAGAAAATCTTAAAACTATCTCCAGTTTGTTGTCGTATGCATAACTTTATCCATGACTAACATGTCAAATTGACAAAAAAAAAAACCAAAAAAAAGTGAATATAGAGGTACACAAACTATAGAATGCACTTTCTGGTATAGGACATTTTTGCAGCCTTCAATAGTATTCTCTACAGCACCAGTGTCAAGCCAGCCATCCTTCACATTCATGTAAATACACCTGCAATGTTGATTTGTCTACTTAGACCACTTCAAAGATGCCAATCAAAAATAAACATTGATGAAACTGGTAAGAGATGAAAACATAAACTAGAAGTTACTAATAAGTAAAGGTTATCCTTTTAAAGTTATATAATCATCTCTATTCTAAATGAATAGGATTGCTTTCATAGTGTGTACAGGGCAGAGTTTTTACGCAATATAACTACAATGCAGAGATAAAGACCTTTTTCTTTGCCAATTAGGATGTAAAGCAATATGAAGAAAAATTATTTAGATAGGATTTTAGCAGTCATAGCAACACACATGAGGACGAACACATCAATTGCAAATCTTTGGATTACAGATTTCAAACAATAGAGGGCTCCTTCCCAGAAACTGCATTACTGAGTACACACAGACATCTCTCACTAATTTGTTGTCTCAGCCATGTAGAAGAGGCTCAGTGTATGCTTCTAGGTCATTATAACATTTGATAATATCACATATAAATGTTAAATGACAGTCACATAAGGCCATATATGAAATACTAAAGATACTCTAGAAACTTTCTCTTGTATTTTTATTTAATTGCTTTCGACTTGTAACAATGGGAAAGTACTGGGCTGTGGAAGAACAGCCCTCGCCTGAACAACAGACGATGTATCTATTATCTCACTTCCATGAAGGTCATCGACCTATGACAGTTGGAGTAGCAGAAACATTAGAAATCATGTGCAATTTAATCTTTACACAAATAAAGGAAAAGTATCACAATGCCTGAATAATGAAGAGTCTCTCAGAGAAAAAGAAAAGTCTGTCCCTGAGGATATTCTTCATTTTCTTTCCTGAACTGTTCCAATGCGTTCACACTATGAGATTCACTCACTGTGCTGACACACGTATTAATAGTATTTTGGCTGGAAGAGTGTAGATGTTCTAAAGTGATTGCAAAGTGCATCTGTGACTCAGTTCTCCTTTCATTCATTCATTACTTCTTCATGTCAATTCTGGGAGACTATTGTTCACCGAGAAACTGTCATCAGGATTGAAATTAACTGTTTTTTCTCCTATTTCAGGCAAGAGTGTCTTTATGTTCCCTGCTTTCCAGAACATGCCATCTTATCTTTTACAAGGTTGGTGATGAAAATATTATATCAGTTTCATTTGAAAATAAACAAATATGAAAATGTGGAGGAGCACACATAACAAAAGAGGATAATCCATAAAAGCATTTTTAAGTTATCAGTCTGTATTACTCTTCTGATAATTTCAAAATCAAGCAAACAAAACCAAAGCACTTTGGAACGCAATTGCCAGTAAGCTAATAGCTAATGAAGGACTACAATACAAGTTTATTTTCTATATTATGAAAATAGAACTTTTATATTTTCAAGAAAGGAAAGGGCAAAAAATAATCAAGAGTCAGAAGAGATCAGTCATTTAATCTTGTTGTTATTAACTGAAAATAAAGGATATAAAAAATTTCCAAAAAAGAAGTGTTGTTATTGACAAGCTGCAAATTACTTGAATCCTTTATTGGTCTGTCTTTAAGAATGTCATTAAATGATTTTTTTTCTAAATAATTTTATCTTAAATATCAGGCTGTAGGTTTTGAAATAATGTGGGAATGACTAACTTCCCTTCAGAATTATTACTTTATTTTTCACTGGACTTTTTTTCTTCTTTATGTGACTTTAGTGCCATTAAAAAAATTAGAATAATATAAGCTTATTTAAATATGCAGTCTACAATTTAAAAGGAGAAAAAAATTTCAAAATTCTATTTGCAATTAAAATGGTGACAGGAACTCAAAATCCAGAAATTTTTCAGGTTAATGAAATCAAAAGGTATCATGAAGGTTTTTATATTTAAATTCAACATGTAAAAAAGTCAAAATGAAACACAACACAACTGAAGTAAACATAATTTCTATTTACAGTCAAGTCAGTGTATTTTATTGCAGTATTATTATTTCAGAAAAACAACAGTACAACAGAAATATTTAAGAAAAGTACTATTTTTAAAAATATTATTAGAAAAATTATATCTCCTTTCACAGCTTATTATACTTATAAATTTGTGAGAGTTGTTAGTGATCTCCCAGAAACACAAGCAATTTCATTGATGTTCTACTCTCTGAATGCTTGGAAAACAACACATTTTATTAGTCTAAATTAAAATATATTCATTTTCTACTTAGTGAAGGACAGGGAAAATTTATTCTCTTTTGTTCTCATCACTGTGGAATCAAGTTTTGATATAAAGAAGAAAAAAGGAAACTGACTATGCATTTGAAAAATTATAGCCGTGTTTAGAAAAGTTCTAGGTTTTGCCTGAAATATTCCTTGAATGTGCCTTTAAGTGCATGTATGTATGCACTACCTAAAATAAGTACATCTTTTTATATAGTTGTCTGTCTCCATCAACATACTAGGATAGGGAATTATAATTTACAGGTTTGGCTAATTGTAATGGTACAACTGAAGCGGGAAAGAGTTGCATTAAAAAAAAAAAATCAAAAGCTTAATTTGATCTTCCAAGAAAACAAAAAGCCTAATTTATTTCCAGATAAAACATTGTGGATGAAATTATGGTTGGACTCTATTAATCTAGGAAGGGTTGAAAGGTAGAGTTTAGAAAATTTATTCTTCTGCAGACACAGAGCTACAACATGCAGAGTCCATGGCTGTGTTCACATTTGCTGAGGAAGCTGGAGGCAGCAGCAGAAGTGCCTTCCTTCCCCTTTGTGCCTGCCTTCACCAACAGGAAGCTACGCCACGGAAAGAGCTTTGCTGAAATCTGTAGTCTGCAGACAGCCAGTGCCACAAATGAGGCCACAAGGACAATGCTTTAAAAAAACCCTTCACCCTACAAATTTAATACGTCTCCAGACCTGGAATTTCTGGGGGAGATACAAAATGTTTGTATTAGCTACACAATCACTTTGCTTCTCACACACATGTTGTTTAGCCTCTAAAGAAAGAGGAGTGCTGGGGGTTTTTTGTACTTCCAGATGTATATTTGTATTGCCAAACATCCTAATCTCTTTAGCTTTCCTTGAGAAAAAAGGTATATACCTCATTTTTCCCAGCAACTCTACTGCAAGGAACACAGCTTCATCATGTAAAGTAAAAGAGAAGACAAAACTAACATCAGCTCAAATATGCAGAGCTCAAAATTTAGAGATTAAAAATTTTCATTGGATAAAGAAGTAATCTTCGAGGTGCATTATTTTGCTTTTCTAAAAAAAAAAATCACTAGTTTTGTTTCATGCAAGAAAAAGAAATGTATTATAAATAAGGATGGAATGCAAAGGATTTTATGACTGACAGCAATGGGGTAGACTGTGATGTGCTTGCCATTCTTAATAGAAGTATCAAGAACATAACAGTCAAGCTTGCACTAAATCTATAACTATGCATGTTGCCTTATTGCTTTGGCTTCACGACCTTGTGTCTCCTTGACACATCTCAACACTCAAATCAATGGTGATAGACATCAGGGTCTTGTGGATTCTCCTGGGATCACACACTTTATGTAATATTTTTTTATTATCTAATTACAACTTAATCATATATATTTAAAAAATTAAGTATATTAGCTTTTCTATATCTTCATTTTCATATTTTGGTCACCTGCAAGACATGTATATCTGCCTCCTTATGAGCCTTACTTGTACAAATTTTGATGCAGACTCTAATTGGGATATTTTTTATTTAATTTTCAACAATTTTTCCCCAAGATTCCACGTGTGTCAGTTCACTCATTTAGAGAAAGCAAGACAGTTTACACTTTAGGTGTAGAAAGAGATATGTTGCTGCTGTGGATCACCAGTGTGGTCATCCAAATGAAGGACCTAAGATATACAAAAGAAAGAAAACAGCTTTGAGTCCAACTTAGTTTGTAATTTTCCTGGATGTTTTAGATATTTCTATGATTTGATTTCTAATACCTACATAGGTTTGTTATTTATTTACTGTCCAACATGAAGACTCCTTTACAAAATACTACAGAGAAATCAAGTAGACTAACTAGTACTAAATGCAGATGCCTAGGCTAACAGGTAGAAGAAGATACAAATGAAACAGCTGAAGCCAAAGTGGTCCATTTTTTGTTGGCTTTGATTTTTTGAATTCTGGAAAACACCATTTCATTCCTTTTATTGTCTCAGCACACAAATTTAGTGTTATATACCTGAGGCAAAGGACAATGTACCATGTAGTTAATTGTCACCTTGTCAATTATGCATGAAACAAACAAAACAATTTAATTCAATTTGTAAGTTTATAGCAATTTAGAAAAAGTGTAAGGAATCTTTCCTATCATTGAATTGAAGGCTTGTATTTTTTAGTCTTTTTCTATTATGTAAATACATATAAGCTATTAAATTTTATGCTGTTTTCAGAGAAAGAAAAAAAATTGAAATGAACATACGGTTAAGAGTTTGAAACAGAGAATTTATATGTGATGTATAGGTAAGAACTAAGGATTACAGACCTAAGTATCTTTTCCCATTCTTTCTACATAAAAAGGAAGGGAAGCTACACAGCTGATAGTACATTGAAGCAGGAAACCTGGAGAGAAAATTAGGCCATACAGTCAATAGCAAAACTTCTATAGATTTGACAAAGTCCAAAAGCTTTTTTTGGAATACAGTTGAGGTTTGACACAGCCTAAGCTTACATTTTCACATATCAAAACAAACATTTAGAATGGTCCAGAAATGAGAGAATCTTGATGCTGTAACACTTATTTCACATGCTTTCGTTCACCATAATGAGAGTAAATGGCAGATGCCAAATTGAATAGCCTGGATTTAAGACATTCCTAGTATACAGAAAACCTACTCTGTGTCCCCAAAACACATAGGAAACCCAGAGAAAATTTATACAACACTTGGCACAAAATGGATGATTTTACTTCCTGATTCTGCAAATTGTTCCTAACTTAATGCTTATGAATATTCCCATTTGAGTCCATTGGATTATTTACATTCATTAAATTAAGCACATATATAACTGTTTTTCAGATAAAGGTCTT
This sequence comes from Pycnonotus jocosus, assembly GCA_013400435.1. Taxonomy (NCBI): domain Eukaryota; kingdom Metazoa; phylum Chordata; class Aves; order Passeriformes; family Pycnonotidae; genus Pycnonotus; species Pycnonotus jocosus. The sequence continues at coordinate 100,011 of VWYP01028688.1, read as the reverse complement.
AATTACTTCCAAGGTATTGAACCATTTTTCTTCAGACTTGACTCAATGAGAGCTATAGATCAAGTCTAGCTAGAAGTTACTAGCATTATCTGGGTTTACTTATCCACCAAAAGTGTTTCTAACTAGGACATAAAAAGAAAATATTTTCACATTCCCTCATGATTAAAAAAAGTTTTTTAAAACAGTCATTTTACGCATTTCTCAAGACATAAGTGTTCAGGTGAGACAATCTTTTATAGAAAATATGAAATGCATTACAGAAATGTATATTTCAGTAATGATAGAAGTCATAAACACCTTTTTTATTCCCTTATGATGCATAACAAAATAGGACCTTATTATTTATTAAGTAGTATCCAGTTTGCATCTGAGGAAGGTGCAAGGAGGATACTGAGATACATGGCTAGGAAAAAATTACTGTTCTGATATTGATAACCAGGGGCATGAAAACAGAAGAAACTAGAACAGTAAGAATTGAAGAAAATATTGGTTTTGGTACAAATAAAAAAATAACGGGAATAGAAATGCCCACTTTTGTATGCTCTCTATACTCTCTATGCATAAGCAAACAAAAAATAAAGGCAACATTCTCCTATTTTCTGAATTGATATTTTAAAAAAGTTGATCATTTCCACTATTAAAATTAGGTGCTCTAACACAGCATGCAAATACGAAAATAAGAAGTACTAAATCCTGCTTCTGAGATGACTTTGGTTAGCTCCCTTATGCAACTGAAAGTTCCAAATGACTGCTTCTCTGTGTGTATATGTCCAAGTCAGGGTCCTCAAATGGGTTTAATCACTGACTCAACTCCCAGAAGAGACTAAGACAAAACAGGCTCTTGCTCCCTATTATATTAAAGGGCTGGTGTGATGCACACCCTCTCTGTTCTACCAGAGAATTTAATTCTGTGGCTCTTTTCTGCAAAGTGCCCTGAACATATCAGTTTCAGTCCAAATGGTTTTCAAAACTCCAGCAGCTTTTCCAACTATTTCCACAACCTATTTCTACAACACATAAGACACAGGCTGATTAATAAATGCCAAGCACTAAGTCTGAGGAATAGAGAATTAAGCTAGCAATGTGTTACTTTTCAAAGACTATAGATATTTTAATAACTCTTAAAAGTTCTGTACCTCTACATTTTCCTCACTTGTGCTGTGAGCCCACATCAGGTTCCTGACCCCTAGTGTGAAGAGCAAGGGTTCTGATCATGTTCAACTCTGCCATCAGTGCAATGGTGGGCATAAAGTACAGCTATGACCTTAACCAAATGGGATGTGTCTTTAAAATCCTGTACACCTGTATCAGATGACTAACTCATCAATCATTTTGATGCATAAGTTAAAATAAAGCCCTGAAAGAAAATCTAACAAATTAAAGAACTGTGGATATCAGTGGAAACCCTAGAAAATTATCTTGTGGTATAGGCCTCTGTAACAATAAACTGTATAGCATAGCATATAATTCAATTCCAACATCTTCTGTGTTTTATGAGCGTGAATAAAAGATCTCAGAAAGTAACAGAGCTTGTAATTAATTAAATCATATCCACTTATTTCTTAAGTGTTTCTTGTATATACAATAAAGAACCCCCCTCCCTGATTAATAAAATCCTTCTGACTTTGGTGGAATCAGGTTATTTACCATTTGCTTTCTATTACCTAAATCCAGATCTAGAGAAAATTAAGAGCTTTTTTTCCCCTCTCCTTTACTTAGTGCATGTTTTTAGAGTCTTTTCTGAGACTTCAGGCAAAATATGGCCTTCTCTTCAAAATCAGGAAAGATAACTTCATCACAGGTTTATTTTTCACAATGTGCTGAAATTAGCAGATAGGGAAAAATGACAGCCCTTAACTTCTGTGAAAAGCCCCGAGAGAAAACATGGTGTAAGTCTTCACGGTGTCCATCTGCATATCAGTTTGCTTATGGATAAAGAGAAGAACAGTAACCTAATTCTTTCCAAAGCTTTTAAGTGCTAAACTAATCACTTAAAGTTTAAATAATAAAATATAATGCAGTAGCCCATGAGCTGACCTATTTTGGCTCCAGGCATGCATAGATATTAGGGATTTTGTTAGAGTTAGCTGAGATATAATGACAATACCTTACAGCAAAGAAAGATTTAACCCAACATGCCTTTCATGATCTTAGCTAGACTTTCGGGTCTTATGCCAAGGAGAACATTAATCATAAATATGAGAAACTAATACTTTAATTCCTTTTCCACCAATCCTATGGACACATGTCCCTCGGTCTATTAAATATATTTCAATCTGCTTCAGTGCCATGCATACACATGTATGTAAGTTGAGGTGTAACATGATCTTACCCTTGAAACTTTAGGTCTATTTACACTTGCAAAAGTGAGGCTGGATCAAGTTGATTTGGTCATGTTTAGCATAATTAAAAGCTGGTATAAATAGCACAAGGATGCTCATTTACCTGGCTCTACCTTGTGCTTTGAAGAGATATATTACAGACTTAATTACAATGGCTCATTTTCCCCAGGGCACTCTGCTTTCAACAAGAGTCTGGGGGGACAGAATTTTTCTGCAACTTGAAATGCAATAAATGCATCAAACTCTCTCTTGAAACTTAACTCAGCTGGAGTGCCTGTCCTGCTACCCTTCACCAAGGAAAATGTTGTGTGTAGGGAAACAGCTGACTGGACAGCAGGTATTCCCAACAGTATGTGGATGAACCTGTTCTTGCATTATCTCACCAAAATGCAGGCTGGAAACATTACCAAGCATGTCATATAATCTGAATTAGGTCTTAAGTGTAATGACACACAAAAAGTCCTCATCCAAGATAAAAAGGTGCATAGTTGGTAAATGTAAAAGGTCAGGGCATTTAACCACTGTTGTGAGCTCTGTGGAGAACATATACCTTACAATCTTTCCAAAAGTGCAAGTTAGCAACCTCATGGAATGCCCTAAAGAGTTTTCTAAGTTTGGATTGCCTACATGCCAAATCACAGTGGGCAAGAATTTTGTTCTTACTTCTCTTATTGAAAAAAAAGGTAGATTACAGTATTTCTCCTGACTTCAGAAGAAGTTTACAGGAAGTTTAGTGAGAATTCTGCCATTGTGCAGATGGAGATAATATTGAAAGGAGCAAGAAGAGCAGAAAATTTCAATGTCCACATTTCTCCCACAAACAAGAATGGGTGGTCTCAACTTAATGCTCTGAATTTCTTTGGAAGCAGAATCAGGTTTGGTACTGGTTTCTGCACTGTCCAAAAGTGTGTGCTCTAAAGCAGATTAATAGGCCCCATGGTACACCAAACTGCAGTGAGCTTTTCCTTAAAAAAAAAAACCATTTTCCTATAAAAATCCTGAGGGTACTTTATTTTATCCTCATATAATTATTTTAATATAGCAATATAAATAACTAATGAAAAATATTTGGGAAATGAAAGAAATAAATCAAAATCAAATACAAAGTCAAACACCGTCGTCCCCCCCCAACCCCCCCAAATGAAAACAACCTCCCCAAACAAAAACCCACAA
>VWYP01028688.1:91378-96401 GCA_013400435.1 Pycnonotus jocosus | reverse complement strand
GGCTTAAAATACGATATTCTATACTACTTAGCAGGCAGCTAAAGAGGGTTTATAGAGAAGAATGATGGATGTAATTTTCTTTCATGGAAAAAAAAAGTTATAAGCAAAAGAACTGAATTTAATCTAATATCACTAAAGCTTGCCATAATCTTATGGAGCATTTGGACAGTACCTAGGACCAAGGAGATGATCCTGAATTAGCATGGTATACAAATCAGCTTTTTGATTTTTATCAGATTATCTGCATTACTGGCTAATGCTGATGCATTCTGCAACATGCAGTAAACACTTCTAAGCATCATCTTTCCAAAGTGTAAAATATCTTCAAAGCAGATCTTAATTGTTTTAGCAAGATAAAGTATGCTACTTTTACATGAATAATATTATCAGAATGCCATTAAATCTCTCCATTTATTATCTCTAATGCTACTTAAAAGAGAAGTTAATAGAGTAATTCATTCTTATACCATGACCTTGGTCACTAGTACATGATGTTTCATATTCATTATGCTGAGCTAAGTGAGGGCTCTGTTATAATATCACTTAATTTATATTCTGAATAATGCTCTGGGGACAAGTTGCTCTTGTGCATTACGGTTCTATCTAAATCACAATATTTGAAGACAAGTGGAGAGAGCAGATAAGTATTAAACAACATGTTTGCTAACATAAACCACTAGTACATACTCTAAGCATGTAATCTTGGGAATTAAAAGTTAAACATCGCTGTATTTTCCATAGTAATATCAAGCTTGTCTTCAAAAAGAATAAAAAAATAATGCATGATCAGTCAGTATTTCTGTATACTCATAGATTCTTCTAAAGAGAACTATTTTTCATATTATAGTGGTGAGACAGATAAAACTTCTCTCCCTTCAACATATTTTTCCACCTCATAATTTTAAGGACTAGCAAATAACTGATGCTTTTTTTGTATTTTAGGGTTCTCTTCAGAGCAAAGTCTCATACAGTTATCCACTCAATGAAAAAACATTACTTGTTTCCTAATGTCCAGCTGCAAAAACAAACATTCTTTGTATTCTACTTTCAAGATGAGTATAAATTGATGAATTAAATGTTCAAGAAGAAAATAATTTTTATAATTTTAGTACGCAAAAGACCCCAGATCAGCAGGGTTTGCATGAAAACTTTAATACCTGCAATCTTTAATATCATGAAATACCCCGACCACTCAGCATTTACTGAAGTAGATTGTTTTGAGGGAAACATCATAATAAGGCTACACATTTTTTTGCCACACAACAGCTTCCAGAACTCAATCTGTCTCTCCAGTTAAGAAAATAAAATCCCTGCTACAAGTCTGGAAGCTCAGCTTGGAACATGGAAACTAAACTGGCACATTATCTTTTTCATTTGTATTCCAATGTCAATAGAGAGCTCACAAACCACACTACTTATAAGCCCTATCTATTTTCTTCAATGGATCAGTATGCAAATGAAGGAATTGATCCATTCCAACTAAAGCTAAGCAAATAAATTCAATATTATTTTAAAGAAAAGAGACTCCAGCTGTATTCCTTCAGATGATTTTACACAAAATCATACTAAAAAAATCTTTCCACTAGAATGGGATGCATATTAGTTTCATGCTGAACACAACCAAATCAGAGAAAGTAAAAGTTGCAACTTTGTTAAGCTGTTTTCCAAATGAGAACTGTACTTCTAATGTCTCTGCCAGCCTTTTTGGAGCCATAGTTGCATCTCCATCTTTTACCCACACAAAGTAAACACAGCTTTGAGTACAGAATAAACAATGCAAAAGTTTTTAAGACCAATAATAAGAAATTATATCCTCCCTCCCTCACCCCATTGTAAAAGAAAACAGCACAGAAATTTCCACCACTATTTAAAAACCTCTGAAATCTTGCCAAATGTTATGGTGGATTAAGAAGCTACAACACATAATGTCTCTGCAGATCTGGGCCTCAACACCCACACTCAGGAGTGCAGAGTGATTTGTGATGGTTTAAGACATCTCTGGCTCAGAGGACCCCACAGGTGATGGTCCTCAGCACTAGCACTGCACTATATCAAATCCTTCAATCCCCAGTTCCACAGACACCTTGAGGCTCCTTAATGTACCCATGAAGGCAAGTGTGTGCCAGCAGACCAAAGCATGAACACAGCTGTAGCAAAGGCACAGGTCTCTTCCATCGGCCATAAATGCTCCAGAGACAGGAGTATCTAGACAGACCCAAAATCTAGACTTCTAACCCACAGTTTCACTTCCCAGAGTTCACAGAAGAGTTGTACTGCTGTGGCATGCTCAGAGACAGTTGGCACAGTCAGCAGAACAGAGAATCCTACACTTCTGACTATTACTGTGCACATACATCAGCCTGAGTGGTATCTCGTATCTCAATTTGCCACGCTGTGGTGGTTGTATGAATGACACTAGGAACTGCATTGGAAGTATAATGAATGATTTTGGCAGCTCTAAAGTAAAAGGTAACAGAATATGTAGGATCTGGATGTCTCTGACTGATACATTATGATATATTACAATGCTGCTGACATGTCAAAAGACATGATTTAGTAGTCACTGGTTATTTCAATTTACTCTTTTTACGTTTTTAATTAGTAAATGAGTCCCTCATGGTCGAATGATTAATTACACAATAATTCACTGCAGTGCCTTCCTTTCCTGTTTGAGTGGAGCACACAGTATATAGAGAAACTGTTTGGAATATAGACTGACACTATAAATTATAGCAATGTGTTCACACTGCTTTAGTTAAGGTTGTGTCAGCACTCCCATTAAGAACTCCTGTTTTCAGGTTAGTTAAATTTAGGCAGAGAAGGTTCATTCTAGTTTGCACACTGGCATACAGAAAGTCAGCCAGGGAATAAATGTGTGTACATAAGGAGAGGGTGAAAAAAGTTAAAGGAAGCAGACACTGTAGAGGTTGTTAAGATGTGGGGGGGGAGAAGGCAGGAAGCAAAGAAATAAAAAGCAGCGACCTTTTGTTCTACATGATTATAAGTATTAATAATTTATCTTAATTTTTAGTTCTTCTCACAAATAGGTCCCAAAAGATCATTGCAAATTCCATCATTACAACTGACAGAGGTATGAAAGAGCTTTTGTAATGCTACCCAAAGCCAGGGCGTGAGGAACAGAGTCCAGTTTTCCTTGCAAGTCCTGGACTCACTGTCCTATTTGAGATATGGCACAAAAACCAAATTTTCTTTAAGGCAGATACAAGACTCAGTTTGAGAAGATTTCAACACAGTGTATATGGATAGGTACATAGGGCATATGTATATGTATATACATATATACATAGATATGTGGGTAATCTTCCAGTGGCTGATGAGCGGGTTTACATCTTGAGTAATGAGTAGAAATGCCAAGCAGAAAGCAGCAAAACCACCATATCCAGCCAGTTGGAAGACTAAGAGGTACCTCAAGACTGGAAACTGCAGAGTTGTGGTGGTGTGACTCCAACAGTGAGTCCTCTTTTGCTTGGAAGTGTTTCAAAATGATCCATTGACCCTAGCTCAGCTCAGTTGGTCAGAGCATGGTGCTAATAACACCAAGGTCATGGGTTCAACCGCTGTATGGGCCATTCAGTTAAGGAATGGACTTGATGATCTTCATGGGCCCCTTCCACCTTCCAAAACTGATTTTACTTTCAATTGACAAAGATCAGCAGGTCCAGTGTACACTGAGAATGTGACAATTCCTGAAAAATCTCTCATTTGAATAAAGTGGCTCATACAGCAAGGAGAAATAATCCAGTTTATCAAAAGAGGTTTAATTTGGTGGGAAAAATATTCTGCTTTTATACAAGAAATTCAGGAAGTTCTAAACTTAGATTCTCTGCAATAAGTTAAGGTGGCCATAGGAAGAATTCAGGGTTCATAACTTCTCTATGTCTTCATGTTTATGGGCTATTAATAGCCCTAATAGTCACTCAGCTTTGTGCAAATGTAAGACAATGCTAAGGAAAATATATGTTCACACTCTTGCCAAATGATAACAATTGATCAGAATTACAGAGCTGGACAGTTTAGATTAGACAAATTAGATTTATTGAATAGGATGGTTCTAGTAGTAGTAAAATACATGACACTAATAACTGAAAGATCACACCATTCATTGGAGAAAATGATTTTGAAATCAACCTTAGAATCTCATGCATATTAAATTGATGAGAGACAAGTTCCTACACCACTGTTCATATTTAAAAAAAGGACAAGGAAGAAAAAGCTTCCTAGAGTTATCAAGCATCCCACATTACTATTTCCATGAGATAACACCCTCATTCAGTAATACATCTTTAGGATTTATGAAGATGTCATCTTTGGAAGAATAGAAAACTGAGAAATCTAGAACAGTAATTTCCTTGAAATCACATACTTCCTGTATCCCTTCCTTCAGGTCTCTTTCTGGTCAATGTACAGAAAATGCAGTCTTCCTGAACTTAAATACTCCTAAACTGCACCTTGCTTATATACATTATGTGAAAAATATCCAACTTGTTTAAAGCCACGTTGGTGTAGATCTGCATCTCTGATGCCCTGGAATGCTCATCCTTTTGTGGTTACCTTTAGGCTTAAAATGACAAATCTCTCATAGACCTAGCTGATTCCTTTTTGTCGTGTTCTTGCCACCAAATAAAAGGACTGAATTCTTTTACCTCTTCCTATCTTGAGCTTCCCTAAATTTTCAGAGCCTCAGATTAAAGGGATACATTAAAAGAATGACAGAATTTGGGTTGAAAAAAGCACAGGAAGTTTGAAGCCTGGAGAAAGAGCAGAAAGGAAACTCAAATGAGAAATGTGAGGATGTAGAAGGCAGGGCAATAAAGTAAACTTTCAAGAAGACAGGGTGGTAAGACTCAATGCAACTTCAGGGGATGAAAGGTGGCAAATGAATAGGAGTAGTTTCCTGCAACTCTTGAGCCATATTTAATCTACAAAGGATCTGTCAGTTCAAATTTATAGTCATAAATGTGGATTTATAGAAATTACATATGATGGAAATAAATCATGAAAC
>VWYP01028688.1:78878-86378 GCA_013400435.1 Pycnonotus jocosus | reverse complement strand
TGAAGCAAGATATTTACTGAAGTTGTGAAACAACTTATACTCCTCAGTACCTGAGCTGAAAATAAAGGTGTGTTCAAGCCACATCTCCATTTTTATTTTTAAATGGCAGATTGGATCCCATGCAGTCATATAAGCAACCAGTCATGCAATAGACATAGTCAGAAAAACATGACTAGAGGCAGTCAAAGGAGAGAGTGTGAAGAGGAGTATAGGCTGAGGGGTAAAGCAGAACCACCAAGGAAGCAGCACCAGACTTTATTTCTCCCAATTTTTTAATGGGACTGTTGAATTTAACCTTTAGAGGTCTTAAAAAAAATAAAATGAAAAGTCTATTACAGACTGATGGATGAAAAACATACATAAAATATGCAAAAAATATTTCCTCATAAATGACAAGTAGCTTCTACATAGCACATAAAGAATGAAACTGGGATCGGGCTAACTTTTAAACTTGAATATAAATAGGCAGCAAAATAAATCAGCATATATTTCACATGCTGCAGATTGTAATTCTTAAAAAATCAGGAAATATTCCTATATGCTCCTCACTACAGATCTCGTAATTTAGAAAGGAATGCATTCTGCTGTTATAGAAGAGTACACAGGACTAAAAGGTCTTATCTGAAGTGTCTCCAACATTCAGAAAAGCACTATCCCTGCACCCTACCCATGTAAATAAAATAAAGCATGGTGCAAAATATTTGGACTTTTCCTGCTCAAATGTGGAATTATAAGATGCCAAGAAACCATATTCAGCTCCCTACAGGCCAACCACACAGTGCTGTTCTGACCATATACAACTAATCTAAACTGTCACACACCTGCAGCAAGACAGACGAGAAGCTTTGTGGTGATTAGTGTTCAAGATGCAGCAGAGGCAGTCTGTCCTTTCCAGCAGAGCACAAAGAAAGGAAATAAATACATCAACTCTCTTCCTGACTGTCAAATTATGAAAATCAGTCTTGGAATGCTCCCATACAACCTTGCTATGAAACAAGGGCAAATTTAATCCTTCATACTCAGTAGCTTGGCTGTAGTCCAGGAAGGTCCTCAGCATGAAAGCTGAAGTGATGCCAAACCCTGAATATCTAGGAGTGCACAAATATTAGATTGAAGGATCTATTAATACAGAAATGACTAATGCTAGCATTAGGCAGAATTTATCTGCTATTTTACCAGAGAATTGGAGTGTAATGCACTTCATCTGTTTTAAAAAATATATCCTAAAGACACATCCAGATGAATGTAGAGCTGGGAAAGATATCTAGTGCATGTGCCCACAGGTTTCCAGGCACTCCGTATGCATGCCACAGGTGAACTATTATCAGAAGCAATAGTGGCCACATGAGTAAATGAGGAGGAAAATGGTAGCAAACACATTTTCCTTACACTCCAATTTACTTTCTGTCATGATTCACATGCACGTTCTGGCACGTGCAGCCCATCTTCATGCACAATATGCCAGGTGAATTGCACTGGTGTGCTTTTGCACAGGGGAATAGGCAGAACCTCCTTGTTAAAACTTGAGCAGTCAGCCCACATCGTGTGCACCAGCATCCAGCTGGACATAGGCCAAGACTTTAAAAGACTCATTCCTAGGAATCCATTCTTTGGAATTTTATCTGCTGTGTGGGTGGTGGTCAGTTAGATTTTTGGGGTTTTTTGTTTTGGGGTATTTTTCATTTGGTTTAGGGATCATGGGGTTTGGAGACGGGGAGCTTGCATGAGTTTTTGATTCTTTCTTTTTTTTTTCTATCTTTTGCTTCCATGCTATCATGCAAGTCCAGGACCAGCAGCAAAGTCCTTCTCTCATCAGTCATGAAACAAAAATCACTGATCTCAAACTCACAAGTACTAAAAATGGTGAGAGATCTTCCAGATCTAATATAATAAATTCTTTTTCTTGTACTGTATGCAGACACCATGTAATAAAAACTCCTCACAGTAGAGTGAATAACTTTGAACTATCCTGGAAAGTTTTCTGAAGGAGGAGCCATACAGGAAAACTGTACTTCTACAATGTGTACATGTACAGGAACCACACTTGACGCGATGTGGTTTAGGCAGCTAAACCAAGGGAGCTGTTGCAGGTTTTATGGCAGCTTCAACTGGAGTATGGGTAGGAGGAAAAAATGAATGGATATAGCGCATGTTTTAGAGATTCCTGAACAGAATGTAAAAGGCTCATTTACCTCTACAGCCCCCCCACTTTAACATCAGAATTAAGCCAGATTTTGCTGCCATCTTTACTTAAGTCAGTGAGACTATTAATACAGAAATCATATCTAAAATGTCTTTCTGTAGGTCTTCCCTATGACCAGGAAACCTGTTGGAGGGTCACTCAGGTTTTTGACAGCTAAAGGTAACAGGGCTAAATAACACCTTTTATCTTTCAGAGAACATCTATAAGATACCAGCAGGTACTCAGATTTTCAAGTCATAAGTGCAGCTCCATTGCCAAAGCAGTCATTTCTTGTCCCACTGAAACATGAGTCTTGCTGGAACTAGAACAGAACGAGTTTGACAATGTCATGAATGACAAAATTAGTTCAAACTTTGGGAATTTCATTAAGATTAGGTATAAATATCCAGACTCATGACTGGCAGATCAACCAGCCCTCAGCTCTGTGCTAAGAACTCCATCCCACAGAACTGAAAAACTGGTAGGGATACTCCATGGCTTTCACAAATGTACGCACAGAAACAAAGCATGGTAAAAGAAAAAGGTCAGGTTGTGGACAAGATCTGACTGTGCCTAATTGGGTAAATGTTACACTTCAATACCCATTGTACTTTCTAAACCACTGTACAGTAATCTCATCATTATAATATTAAGAGCAGGCACCTAGGGGCTAAAATTAAGAAGCTAAGAGTTTGGTTTATGATGATGTGGTTGAATTGGTGCAGTTATAATTGGTGCATTATTTCTTCTGAAAGCAGTGAGCAGGTAAACACAGTAGCCAGGGGTATGTAGGAGTAATTCTTGTTCCCTGCTGTCAGAGATCATGGTCTTAAGCTTATTTTTCCTTAATACAAAATTGGCAGATTTAATGTTTCTCAACGCAAGTTGTTTTTCCTGCCTTTATGTATACCATACAACTGGCTTTCCTGGAACACACGGCAGTGTATTGTATGGAAACTATAAGTAGAGGTATTTACAGCTGAGAATCTCTTTGTATTATCCTCATATTTGCTGACATCACATCGCTCTTAGGCCCCCTTGTAGGATATTTATAATAACAGAGGGCCAAAATCTGATTGCCGTGTTCCAAATATTGTTAGCCAACATTTGAGAAATTAACAGTGTGAATAATATGGGACACAACATTTGTAAGGGAACTTCTCCATTGCAGAGATAATTTAAGCTTGCAGGCCCTTGTGTTAATCTAACCTAGTATGGCGTCTTTAGACTAACTACAAGAGACTTTGTGGTGCATTGACCAGAGAGAAGATTTGCACAGAAAATTAATATAGAAGAACACAGTCACCATGCTGGAGTCATATTTCATATGATTCAGTAGGATCAAACTCCAGGATCAAACTATGAAAAGTGAAACAGGTCAGATGATCGAAGGATGTCAAAATGTACTTCCATAGCAGCAAACAGATCTGCAAATACATTTTACAGATGAAAGAGGCCAGAGAGGGAGACAGAGCTCTGGATCACAAAGTATTTCAATCATTTAAGAGACTGATTTGGATAACAACAAACCTAAAAGTAAGAGAAGCATGCACGTTTCTAAAGAAAGAAGTCTATTCTTTTCCTTGTCTATTAAAGGCAATTAAAGGGAAATTAAATTCTCAGTTTTGGAAAAAAACACAATGCAGGTTAACAACACTGACACCAGTCCTTGCATATTTTTAAAAAACATATTAGTGAAGATACATTGGGTTTTAGGACAAAACTGGGGAAAAAAAAGTATATATTCCTAATAGATTTCTATACAAACACTTAGTAAGCACAAAACGAAAGACTTAAGGGAGAGAAAGATTTATAATATATTCCAGGTGTACCTCCTATCAACACTCATGCTGGGCAACTACTTATTCAGAATCTTAATTAATTTGCAGAAATACTTAAATACAAGGAAGCCAATATAAAATATATCTGATTTAATCCTTTAATAGATATGCCTGAATAAGGAGACAAAGCTAAGCCTGAGGAGGACTTGATTTCCCTGCAGAGTTTTGAAATAATCCAATTTTTCCTGCAGATTTTCCCAAACTTTTACATTATGATGCCTTCCAGATTTGTGCAACCAAGACATCATTTTAGATCATCCTTACCTCTTATCCTGAAAATCAGGAAAAAACATGAACTAACCTTCATTCAATGACTGAACCTTGAGTAAACTCTCTAGTAAATGCTGGATAATTTCTCTCATTAATATAAAAACATCATTTTCCTTCCCATATAAGGATTGTTCTCAGTCATCATGACTTATTATACTCTTCCCTTTTAGAATATCTATTTTAGTTTTTGTACTAGTGCATAGCTTCACAGTTGTAAGAGTTTCATGAGAACATGTAAAGCTTAAGGGAAGTTTATATTGAAGATGATTTTGGTGGAATAAATTATTATTTTAATATTTAATTTTTTAAAGGAAAATTTACCTAATAGGTTTTATCCTCAAAATGGAAGACCAAGAGGCCATCTTCAGTCTTCAGTTTTGATATATCTGTTGCTCATGCACAGCTTCCATGAACTGCATAAAGTAAGCTAACAATGGCTCTGTCAGACATCTACAAGCCCATGTGGAACTCACACTCTCTCTGGATTGTCAAACACCCAGAAATGCTGGACAGATGGCAGAAGTCTGAGCAGAAAAAAGCCTGGTTTACATACCATTCATGCTTGGCAAGCACAGACCTCTCTTAAACTCATCTCAAAATCACCTATTTGAAGAATGCTAATACAGTAGATCCAGTTTGTCCCAAAGAGATAATAAATATCACATACCATGGTATATTTTCCCAGATTCTTCCAAGGCCCACCCTCTGCCTCTAAAAAGAGGTTGAAAAGGGCTTTGCCATGTGACTTGAAAGCCAGATGGCAGTGTCAGAAAACACTGCAACTGACAACACACAGACATATGCCTTTCTTTTGGCCCCTTGAGACACTGCTCAAAAGTAGCACAGGAAAAACTCTTCAGGCTGTTAAGAGACGTTTGTATGCCACAGGCCCATATTTTACTCCTCCTCCTCCTCCTCATTCATAGCTTCAGTTCTCAGCAAGGGATCACTCACATGCACTAAAACTTTGATGAAGATTGAATGCTATGTTAAAATTACTTTTCTGGCAGCCAGCTCTGGATGGGAGGATTCTTCTATTAGCTGAAGTGCTGGGTGCAAATGATTACTTTTAAGTCATTTTTGTGAAGAGATTCAGCCTAAACACATTTAGCAACGGGACAGAGGTCTGATAAAATGCACCATTCAGATAAATTATTGCATTTTTACTTTTAAACATTTAAACTTAGGATCTCACTAAATATTCATTTTCACAGCTTTAGAGTGACTTGCTACTTAAAAATAAAGTCTGATTTATCCTTCCTTCAGAACTGTAAAATATGTATTGAACCATTATCCCAAGTGTTTCCTGCTTCTGTTTACTAATGAAACCTCTTGACAGTCTTGATTAGAAGGTGTCACTTAGAACTCTTTGATCTGGTAATATAGCAATGACGCATTTGACATGTAATAAAATGCCAGAATATAATCCTGAATGACACTGCCTTTCTCTATGAAAAAGAGAGCAAATTTTACCATGCCAACCAAAGCTAATTTCCCATAATGAATTACAGAAATATAAATTCCTTTTAATTTTAAAAAGGTTAGGTTGGAAAAAAAAAGATTGTGGAGGAAGTCTCAGTCTTTGCCATCTTATATTAATCCTTTGTATCACATCATCAACCAGATCTTCTAAATATTATGTTTGCATGTGATTATTTTTCATCATACTTTTCTCTTATTTGCATTTCTACTTATTTTATAATTTGCTTTAGTCAAATGATTTCCATTATTTTTGGAAGTCAACTGCATTGTAGTTACCAGACACATCACCAACTGAGGCCCTATCTAAGCAACTTTACACTTATTTTAGTTGTATGTGAGGTTTTTTCCCTCCATTTCTCTTTTATGCACAATTATGGTGGTAGGTAGTGGTGTTAGTGAAAAAATAACTCACAGTATGAAACTTGAGACCTTGCCAACACTCAGAGATATTTTTTTGTGTAAACACATTAAAATATATCCTGGTGAATTCTCCCAAAGAAAAAGCATGAAAGAAAATTAATTTGCCAAAAGACAGCAAAAAAAAAATCAAGAAATAAAAAATGTTACTTCTCTTCCTAAAGACAGTACAAATAAATCCTAGTGCAGAGCGGTGACTTGGGTGGTGATAGTTCATCCCTTCAAGTAACATTTTTTTCTTCTTTTTTTTTTAACATTTTCAAAGATTTCTTAGTAAAGAGGACTGTTCTATCTCCCTGACAAAAAATGGATAAATTACGTTCTTTGTACAAACATTTTTAATGGCCCCCTAAAATTTCAGCAGTTGCTTATATGAATATTTTCATTACCCATACTTCCTAGTTTATTTGTAAATTTGATTTACAGAGATATTGCACAAATAGGCACATTACAGATTATAGGATAAACAAGTGTTATGGTATAGGGAATGTGCATACTGGTTCAGGTTATCAGAAAAATAAAAAGGGAAAACTGAGTGATTCAGAATTCCATGGGAACTCTAAGCATATTCATAACATCTTAAGATTCTTTTAATTAAATTTTCAAGGCTTTCAAGTTCAAACTTTCAACTAAAAAGCATATTTGTACATCCATAACAATTCCTAGGCAATGCTTGATTATAAGTTTTAGTTACCATCAACGTACATACCCTGAGCAGTTACTCAGAGCAGAACTTGTTTTTTCAATAAACTAAACCACATGTCATCATGTTTTCTTTTCCACAAAATACAGTCTCGGAAAGGAAACAAGATTGTCCCTGGACAGGCTTTCACACCTAAGTTTCCATGTGCATCTTGCTCAGACATCAAGGAAAACCTTTGGAAGGAGAGTAATGGCCACTGATGTTAATCATCCCATTAAGCCAATAACTCAACCCAACAATGTCAGGTTCTACATGATGTATTTAAGTAAATTAAAAATACAACCACCATGACTTGTTCACTTATGTAGTGACTTCTTTCCAACTTTACACATCGCTCACAGTACTGGATCAGGAAAAAGGCACGTGATCTCATGGCACACTGGGTAGAGAGACTCGTGATTAAGAAACATTTCCATTTTCTGCACTCTGTTTTTCTCATAAATCAGTTTTCAAGTTTGTCTGTCAACTGTCCAACCCGCTGAATTTTTGGAGCAACACAAAAGACAGAGAGAGAACTCCTCAAATTGAGGCTTTAGATTTTGGGCTGTCACAGAATCATGCTATAACAAGCCTTTTTTTTTTTTTTTTTTTTTTTTTTTTTTTTT
>VWYP01028688.1:61286-75231 GCA_013400435.1 Pycnonotus jocosus | reverse complement strand
TACTAATACTAATTAAAATAGAAATAAAATGTTAGTTGTTTAGTTGATTAAGATGTCTTTTCATATCAGATATTGAAAGTTTATAAATCACATGAATATAATAAAATCAGATGTACTGCAAACCAGTCTAATCCTAAGATAACCCTGTTACCAGACACTGCAGTGGGAAAAAAGGAAGAAAAGTATATTTCTGAGGACAGGATTTAGTGTGGTCTGTTCTTTATACACCCAATAGCTGCTGTTACTGGGAATAAACCAGAAAGTTTAAGACAATTAAGACATTTAAGAAACCATGTAAATCCTAAGGTGGCAATGAGTTTTTTCGATACTGAACAAAAATGAAATGTGAAGTACTGCAAGTAATTCTATTTTTTTTTTCTAGAAAAAGAAACCACAGCTTGAATTTTTTTTTAAATTATTTGTGACAATTTCTCAAAGAAATCCCTCACTGCCAGCCCTGCTGGGAATTTTACTTTTTGACCATGTTCACTAAGCAAAAGCTGCCATCTCACTGTTTGGCAAATCTTCCCAACAGCACCAATGTATTCAGAAATCAGTAATTATCAGATCTCATTAACCTCATTATGGCTTTAACGTAATATCATTGCACCACAAAGACCATCATCAGCAGAGCAACAGAGAGACAGAAAACATCTCAGTTCTCATGACCACTCTTGAGCTGACTAAACCCAAGTTTTACTAGGTTCCCTACTGAAGTCAGTCCAAATTATCTTCTTGCCTACCAATTTGCTCAGCAGATATACATATGGAATATCTTAGGCTCAACTAAACCTCGTGCCTGGTCGGAGAATGACAGAAACAGACTGCCCTCAGTAATATCCGGTGAACAGATAAGGGGGAAAAAACCCTGCAGTAACCTTACTGAGAGTTATCAAGCACTAGAACACATCTGCCAGAGAAGCTGTGGACTGTCTATCCTCAGGTATGTTCAAAAGTCAGTTGAACACAGCCTTGAGCAATCTGCTGTAGTTGGGCCTACTATCAGCAGGAAATGTTGCATTAGATGGTCTCCAGAGGTCACTTCCCACTTCAGCTCTTCTGTGGCTTGCCAAAATTACTTATTGTGGCCTTTCCATCCTACCTTCAAACTAATAGCTAAGATAATTTTTACTTCCAAGTCTAAAAACGACAAAAGAGCTGCTCTATCTGCTCTTCCCAAAAGACACTCCACGAGCTTCACACAGTAAAACCAATTCAGATCCAAAATTATTCAAAAGCACAGATGGTCATGGTAACCAGATACCATGAAGAAAAAAATGTTGATTTTAGTAACACATGGTTGCCTCATTGAAATGCTCACTTGCATTTTGATGTGTACAGGAAAAGCAAGCCATGGTGGTGGTGTGTGAGGTAGGCACTTGTCACCTAACTTCTCTACAGTTATAAACAGAGAGAAGGTGAATTGGGACAAGGAAAAAAAATGCATCCAAATGCAATCCCAACACTAGGCAGGAACAAATGGAAGGCCAGTATTTCCTAAGTATTGCCATGACAGCAGGAGTATTTGTTGCCTTATTCTGGAACAACGGACTCAGCAGTACTCTGTGTCCATATGTGGGTAAAAGGAAAAAAGAAAAGGATAGCTTATGGCTTTGATTTCAAAACAAATAATTATATGAAGACATTATTTCAAAATTGTTTTGAGTAATTTATCTGTGTAAGCTCTTAAGTGCTAAAGAAGATGAGAAAAATTTAAAAGACTGGTTTTGGTTTTATTCTTTTTTGGGGGAGGAAGTGAGATGTTTGTTGCACTTTTTTTCCCCCTAGCTGTTATTACAGCTGAAATCATAAACATTTTTATAAAGATAAATAGATAAAAATACCTCCTCATGCAGATATGAAAATTCAGTGCAATTTGCAGTAGATCAGAGGTTATATATTCACCATCATAAAAGAATAAAACACTTTACAAACACCTGTTTGATGTGAATGTGTTTGGGAATCAGCTACAGTCAGCTTGGGTGCACAGCCTGTTAAGCATACAACAGGAAACTATGCTTCACATCTCTTGGAAGACAAACTTTCATTTATGTGCAGCATGCTATTATCTTTCTTAATAGCATGCTATTTAGTGACTAAGATGACTAGATTTTTCTACTTTCTTTTTGTATTTTTGTCTTGCCCTAGCAAGCTCTTAATGTTTGTCATAAATTAATTGCGTATGTCTCAAAGCCACATTCGTGCTTTTATAGAAGATGACCTTCCAGACAGCAAGAAACAAGTGCTGCTAACACAGTCTCCCACTACAGAAGGTTTACACATTTTAGGCAGCCTTTTATTTTGAAAATTGTTTTTTATGTTACTTGAGCTTGGCTTGTAAAAGCCTTCTTGGCCTGATATAACACAACTGTGCAACTAGGCAGTGCTAACATGTTGCTAGTCTAAATAAACTAAATTCTGTCTAAAAACAGGACTAGAAACAAGGTGACTTTCCTGGCAAGCCAGCACCCTCACCACCAGGCTTCACAGTCACCTTCACTCAGTTACTCTGCCATTGTCAAAGGTTATGGGAGCATTTATGTAAAAATAAGAGCTTCAGATAAAAGAACTAAGAGGTTAAAATCTTGGAGTATATTTAAAGTATCGAGATGAGTAGAACCAGATTAATTCTTGGCCAGGGGAGGTGAAGTCTACTCCTGGAAAAGCAGAGTTCTTTGACCCAAGACAATGTTTTCAGTGTAATGTACCTCATAGAGCTATAACTTCAAGGCTAAAAGGAAATCATCTCTTTCAGAATTTCAAAAGGAATAATTAGTGCTCTTCTGTAGGAAATTACTAATTCAATTCTGCAAATACTTTCTCTTTTTTTTTCTTTTCTTCTTTAAAAGAAATAAACTAACTAAGGAAAAAGGAATAAATGCCTGTGTTGAGACATGAGACCTGCCAACTTCATATTGAAAATTCCTACTTCTGGGCTGTGGCCATTTGATAGTAAGCCAAATGACTTCTCAGCAAGTGCTTTCCAAATATTGGAAATCCAGGGTGCTGGGACCATAGGCAAGACACAGAAATATTTATGAAGTGATGCCACCCAGCAAGAAAGCAGAACCAGTGCTTGTGAATCACAACTGAAAAAGCATCCATGGGGAAAACAGACAGGACACAAACAGGTCAGCAGCTGTGAATTCAGAATATACTTTGCATAGGTTGGACTGCTATTTACTATGCTTTACTGAATTCACTTTCCAGATATAAGTGATGCTTAGCCATTTATATGGAAGAGAAGTGACGTGAAAATCCTATAATATGCAGCATTTGTGGATCTATGGAAAACCCATGAACAAAATCAGCAGATAACTTGCTTTGCCTTTGAGGAATGTAACACTCAGGTGAGAAAATTAATCTGAAAAGCAGGAAAAAACTCTGTGAGTGGGGAATGCTTCAGCAGAACAGAAACCCAAAGGTAAGCTTCAAATTAAATGCACCCATAAACACTGAAAAGACGGTCTTGTAACCTGAAATATTGAGTTTAAAAGGTCCCAAACACAAATCCAAAGGCCTACTACACAATATGAAGTTCACTCTTCCCACTGACTGAGCTACAGCAATAGCTAAAAAGGAAAAGTCTGCAATGATGGAACAGAAGGGAAAAAAAATCCAACAGAATAAATAGAAGTACTAAAAGAACAAAACCTTTTCCAAGTATAGAGCCAGATGTGAAAACAAAGTTTACAAACAGAATGATGCATAAAAAATAGGAACACTTCTCTACCTAATCGCAACCCATTCTCTGCTGCCAATTGAGCCAGGTATCATCTTTTGCTATCTGTTCATATCCTCATTCCTCTTCAGTGTGTGAACGAATGATCTAAGCAAAGCCTTTATAAAAGCAGAAAGAGGAATAGAAAACCACAAGCTATGAATGAGTTTGAATTATTTAGGGTGTTTGTTTTCCTTCTACACTTGAAGAATACTTCTCCAATGACTACCAATATGGATATAGACTATTGCAATGAGAAAGATTAATGCAGTTACATTAAGATTTTACAGAAAACTATTTCTTTCAGGTAGAGTAGTCTGTAATCTCAGACTGCAATACAGGTTGTAGCACTTTGATAATAAAATAGGTATCTACTTAACTGTATTAATTAAAAGTGGCACTTTTTTTAGAAGCAGTGGGAAGTAAAACATCAGTTTTGGGGAATTTCATCCCTCAATACTGCATATATATAGGCAAAAATTAGAATGTACTTTAATTTCTCTTATTTTATTTTATTCTCTTTTTTTATTTCTCTTATTTTATTTCTCTTTATTTTATTCAAACAAAACAAAATTAACTAATACTGTGTTCTGTGACATAAAAGACATGATTGCAAAACAGAGATTTATATAAGAATCAAGAAAAGCAAACACATCACAAAACAATGTCAAAAAATTATCTGGGTCAAATTTTACCAAAACTTTGGCAATGTATACAGGATCAAAAATATTTTACTACCTACACTAAACAATTAAAAAAAAAAAAAGTTGACCTCTTGGAATTTTGACATCTATAAAAGCATCATGTGTGTTATCATTTACCTCACTGTTTAAAAACAACTACACATTATTTCTGTCCAGTCTCACATAGGGTAAGAAATTTCTTCATGTTTGAGGAACACAAATAACATAAGACCAAGTCACTCATTAAGAAGTAGTTCATATTCCAGCAACAGTAGTGTGTTCATAGTGCATCAGACATAAAGTGTAGCAGGATAGAGGCAGCTTTATTGTCACAGAACCAGAGAGTTCTAGTAGAGTTGACTTGCTACCAGAAAATACAATGCAACTGGCAGAACCTGCCCCAACAACAGGACAAAAGGAGGCCTTGGATTGCAGAGAGGCCTTGGACTGCAGAGAGGCCTATGTGTTCTTCTATGTCATAACCAGGAACCCTCTGACTAACTTCCAGACACCTCAGGAAGCTAATGTCTATCAGAGTTGTGTCCATAATGTAGACATTCTGGCACTTTGCATGAGCAGAAAACTTTTAAGAACAGATTCCCTGAAGGAGAAAAAGTCAATAGTTAGAGAAAAAGAAAAGAAAGCAAACAAACAACCCCACCCAAAGCCACCATACCAAGAAAACAAAACAAAAAACCCTTCTTCCCGATAAAATAAGATAAAAAATAAAAACCCACCAAAAGCACCCCAAAAGCTAAGCTGAAATGACAACACTTTGAGAACAGTTCATCTCAGGTGTGAAGATGCAGAAGTCCTGAAAGGGTTTCAGATCACTGGGCATTTGGAGGGAATCTTGTTGTTTAATAGCAGGAAACAAACTTTTCAAGTCTCGTCTCTGTTTTGCTACTCTAAGCACTGAGATATCTCTGTAAGAGTATCTGGCAACTGCATGACCTTTGATCCAAGCTCAAACATGCCCTTTTTCCCATCTGATAATCTTTGTTTCTCATCATGGCTCTATTTTACACCCAACAATATCTTTCTAGTGTTGCTTCCCAGCCACACTGCCAGCTTGGGCATGGGCACTGGACTGGACAGCAGAGATGTCTCAAGGGTTTGGCAGTTGAGGTTCCCGTGTGTTTGTCTGACCTATCCCTTACCACCACAGCAGGGAAGTCAGCAACATCACAGCATGAAAGGCCAAGTCTCTGCAAAGTAGGGATACTTCCATAACCACGAAAAGAGATGCTTTGAGACTGCCCTGTAGCTCTTGGCTGGAGAACTCGTGAAAGCAGTAAGCCTGCAGAGCTGGAATTGCATCCTAGGAGCACGTCTTCCAGCAGGCAAAGAGGCACGAGGGTGATATATAAACTGTGTCTGAACAACATTTTCCCCCAGATCTTGACTTGATATCAAGATGGCAAGCAAAAAGAGGAAAGTATAAGTCTGAGAACTGTCTCAGGGAAGCCAGAAGGACAATACCCATGAACATCTTATACTTCTGTCCTGGAGTACCACAACATGCCAAGCAGCATATCTGGCCTTCACATTCATGGAGTATTGGCTCACTCAACTGCTTGCAAGGAAACTGGTAAAGAGGTACCATTTGGAAAGAGCGTGTCCCTGTCCGCAAGAAGTATATCATGGCTTTCATGAAGTTAAGCTTTAATTAAGCGTGAAAAAATACAATTTTGCAAACATTTAAAGCAACATG
This sequence comes from Pycnonotus jocosus, assembly GCA_013400435.1. Lineage (NCBI taxonomy): Eukaryota > Metazoa > Chordata > Aves > Passeriformes > Pycnonotidae > Pycnonotus > Pycnonotus jocosus. Next base: position 69,113 of record VWYP01028688.1, on the reverse strand, counting down.
AAAAAAATAAAGTGCCAGTTTTTTACTGCTCTACACAAGTCATATGTCATTACGTGTAGTTTTAGTAAAACAGATCTCATTTTCCACTGGGTTTAAGCTGAAAGTATATTCAAACATCTCATGATAACACATTGTCAGAGATGACACATTCAGTCTGAGCATTGCAAGCACAGAAACTCCCCACACTCCAAGAGATGTGAGGCACAAGGCCCTGTTGTCTGACACCTGCACAGCACTCCACCTTGGTACAGTGGAATTTGTACATATTTGTCCTTCTGCATTTTATTATGGCCTTCTGGTCTCCTGAAAGGAGTAAAAAGGTGAGTTCTCTTGATCTGGCTCTCATGACAGTTTAACCACAGTCTCTGTCCTGGATGTTATGATAATGGCCCTGGAAAAATTAGTCATGAGACAGAGCTATCAAAGACTGAACTTTCCCAGAAAAAAAAATACACCGGGGATGATCCATACTTTGTTCACTTATTGCTATAATGCACAGGCACAGTTTCAATACCCATTGACCAATTTGAGAATGACTCCAGTGGTTTGAGTATGGACAGATGCAAAGTTTAATTATGTAAAGATACCACACACAATGGTGGTTCTGGCTGAGATGATGATAAATGAAGACTCAAAAATTACAGCCCAGGCATTGGTAATCAATAGAAAAGGGATGCTATGATTCTGTAAGTGGAAGGAAAATTTGTCTTTCCATCTTCCAAATTCAAATGTATTTATGGAAGTTACTACCCAATACTAACATCACCTGAATAGAAAAATTAGCCAGTACAACATAAGTTTAGAATTTTACAAATGATTATGGGAACTGAACATAAGTGCTTCCATAAGATTGACTTTAACACTCACAGTTTCTTATCCAAGTCTGGTGCTAATACATTTATGGAAGACAAATTATTAACATATTTAACATTTCTATGTTTAACATTTTTTTCTCTCAAATATTTTCAAAGGTTCTTTTAGTGCATTTTGTCTACCATGGATTGAAAGAAACCACTTTGGAGTAATATTTATACAATTATTTAGGGTACAGTAGCAGGAGCTATACAAAATTAATCTTACAATGGTTCAACTTGAATCACAGAAGTTGGCACTCTTGGTTTGCCAACCCCCCATTTGCTGTGAAGCAGCATAGTCTTTTGCACGATTCTTCAACCAAAAGCAACTATCAGGTAACTGTTAAAATTAAAAGCAATTAAGATCTTAAACAGGCAGTTATGGCAGGCATTGCCATAAACTGACACAGAACAGAAAAGCTCCACTCCTATTCATTAGGCATTTGTCACAATGTGTACGCTGCATGCTTTTGTTTGAATAGAAAAGCAATTATGTTTTAATACACTTACATTCTACTCATCTCCTCATCATCCTAGGATAATGAGTCATTAGAAAAAAGAATATTATATACAGCAATACAGCTTATTGTTCTGTGCAAATTATTATTGCATTAGCTGAGCATAACTACCTGACAGGAAAGCTTAGTTGTCAGCAGTTTCTGTTTGTGCTTGTACTATCCATGCAAGCTTCCAGAAAGCTTTTCCTTATCTAGCCCTGTTTTATGCTCTTAGTGAACCTAAAGTTCATGACCCCTGCATGGGATAGATGCAGAGGGGACACAATTTGATGACATAAAACATATAAAAATATAAAATTTCTGTAATGCTGCCATGTGACTGGCTCCCATGAGGCACAGATGTATCTGAAGCAAGTCCAGGAGGAGGTACAATTACCATGACTACAATAGAGTAACTTATTTAGTGCAGCAAACAGTGGATATGAAAGAAAGAAAAAGTATAATATTCATTTTCCTATAAATCGACATCATCAAATTGCTGAAGTACACTGTCAAGGCAGACAGGCTGGGGAGATCATTGGTTCTAAATGAGGAGAGTCAGAGTTCAGGCTTTTTTCTACAGATGACCTGATTATCCTTAAACCAATGCCAAGATAAAAATCATGCTTCCACACCCATAAAGCTACCATATCAGCTCTGAGAAAGGAGCTATGAAAAACAGCAGCAGCTAAGGTGAAATGTTAGGGAAGGTTAAACTATTTGTCTTTAAGCCATGTGTGCTGTGTCCTTGTCCTCACCTACTGCGGGATGTCAGGAGCATGACCCTGGCAGAGACCTCATGCAGGCTGGGGACACTGCAGTTCTCATCTCCAGGAGAAGTGAATCTTCCTCCTGCAATGATGTCCAGACTGGAGCTGGCTATTAGCTCTGCTGGAGCCATTACCCTACAAGCCATAAACAGCATAAACAAAGACGGGTAATTGGTTAAGGATGTTGAGAGGCTATATTTTTACTGCCCAAACAAATGGTTCTTTAAAGTAGGACTCTGCCATTTCTTATTATATTGCTGTATTTAAAGCAAGCCTAAAACTAAATAGGTGTTTCAAAGGTAGTAAAGATAGAATGCCAAAATTCTGCTCAGCAAAAACTATTATTTACAAAAATCACAAAAAGCAATTTGCATCACATCTCTCCATTATATTTACAATTTATATCTTTAGAAACTAATAGAAAGAACTTCTTTCTGGAGGTAACTGGTTCAACTGGTTCTTCAGAAAAAAAATTCTACATTCCTTAGACCTCCAAACGTAAACTTACCAATCTCTTTTATCAATGTGCCACTGCACTTGATCAGCATCAAAAGAGGGAACACATATATGCATGGTGGAGAACAATTAATTGTTTCCTATCTTACAGCAATAGGTGCATGCCATTAATTCTGCAGCATATGGCACAAAATTAGAGCCTATTGCTACTACATTTTCATCATGTTAGAATGCTAATACCAGGTCTCACTCTTTATATAAATCTAATAAAATATTTGACAAATAACTTTTGGGTCTTGGTAAACTCTGGGCTGTTTTTATTTGTTGTATTTTTGGGGTTTTTTCCAAAATAGTAGACTTTAAGCCACAAGTTAATAATATGTACAGAGAAGGCATTAAAAGTCATTTACACAGTTAAAGGCAAGCAGGAAAAAGTGATAAATAGCTGCATATGCAGTACTAAAGTTACCCTTGAAAATCAAAGCTTTTGTTGCAAAGTGAAAGGCATAATATGCTGTAAGTCTTTCATAAACTCTTTTATGATACCTGTGTGATTCCTAATGCTCTATTACTGGAGTTTGTGCCAGAGGCTTACATCATACTGTATTTACAGAAACACCATTTAAAAAGTTTTATATTAAAATATGGCACTTACATAGTCATTCCATAAGAAGGAAAAATAAACTAGCAGAAATAGACTTATGCTAAGCAAAGCCTTTTTGGAATCTAAATATTATGATGCTCAGCATATGCTTGCTCTACAAATCCATTTGATTGCTGATTTTCTAACGATGATATTGACGTACTGTTAATAGAAATATGCAGCATATGCTTGCTAATCATGATAAGCATGCACTGCAAATCCATTTGATTGTTAAAATTCCTAATGATGATATTGATGCAATATTGACAGGCTGTTGAGAAAAAAAGTGCAGAATGCAGTGGATGGCTAAATGAGGTAGGAAACACCAGATATCTGTTTGATTGTTAAATTTCTAAAAATCACTCTTGAGCATTTTTCAGGGAAATAATAAAAGTTAAGGCATGAAACACATGCTATTCTAAATATTATACAATTTAGTACTCTTCAAGCAATATATGTACATTTTTTTGTTTGTTCTGAAATAATTATTTATATAATTAAACACATTTCAAGCACTTTTTGGTAGCATGACATTAAAAGAGTATCACTAAATGAGTATTTTTATAGTTTTGAACCATTTTTTTCAGAAGAGAAGGAAATTCAATAATAATACATGGGGTTTTTTCAAAAAATCCTTTTTATTAAGTAGAAAAATAGAACGAGCACTGAAATTTGATGGCTATTAATAAAATGATAAATGCAGAACTGCAAATGCAGTCTTTTTATGAAGACATTTATCATTTTTAAGTTATTGTTTTCCTATTTAAAAATCCATTAAGTGCTACCTACGTATTGCTGTGTAACACTTTTAAGTTTCCCTGGAAATTATCATCACAAGAGAAGTGCAACACTTTTGGTAGTAAGCTGCATATTCCCTACTCTTTTTAGTTTAGTAAGGTATGAAGACACGAATAGCATTTCAGATGTATTCACAACTTTTCCTTCAAATCCTTTTCCTACTCTATTTGTACTCCCTCACCAAAAAATAAACGAACAAACAAACAAACAAACCAACCACAAAAAAAAATAACACCACTTCACCTAAACTGAAAATTTAGGATGAAGACAGGGGAGAAGAGAAGTGGCAGCACTGCCCGAATCTAAGTGCTCCACGGCAGCAGAACTCACGCTTCAGTGTGAACAACGCGTTTCATCTGTGATGTAAATTTTTGTTTCATCAACAATCTAAGTGATTTAATACTGCCTGAGCCGATCCAAATCATATGAATCTCGGTCTGGGGCGGCAGGTCCGGCGGCCCTGTGCATCCCGGAGGACAGGCTGCCATCTAGTGACCACAGGGACGCTCCGGCAGGGATGGATCCGCACTCGGACACAGCCGGGAGCTGCTTCGCGCCCCGATCCTGCCTGCGCTCTCGGCCGAGGAGGGAGAGATGCCCCTGCTACAAATCTTTCAGAGTCACTGCAGAAGGGTGGGACTATTGCCTACAGCCTCCTTCAGAAGCAGATCTCAAATAAGGACACAGCGCGTCTCTTCTTGGTTAATAATAACTGAAAAAAAAATATTCATTGAAGAAATAAATTGGTTTTGTCAGGAAAAGAGTATAAGATACTTTCTTAGAAAAGACGAGAAAGTATATTCTTCTATATTGCACTGCAGAACTGGCTCAGTCTGGTTTATTTCTTCTGACATTACCACTTCTAGCATTGGAACGTTGACGCCACTGAAACCTGTCACAGAACAGAATCCTGAATGCTACTATTTACTAAATCATGATGGGAGGAGGGAAGAGATGAAAGCTTAGGCAACAGCAAAATCCAAGCAAAGAGAATGGTAAGCATATGCATAAGAATTAAAGGAAAGCCAACAAAGTAATAGGATCCTTGTGGTTAATTCAGTCAGCTTCAGGTGCTTGCTTGTGTCTCTCAAGATCAGTGGAAAAAAGTTATTACATTGGAAAACATAACCCTCATAATGATTCAAAGCCATTGAAACCTAGAATTATCCACTCCTCACAGTGCAATAGCTGCATAATTAATGGTGCCTTCCTTTAGTATGCAGATTACTGTCTTCCAGTTCCATGCACACACTGGAATACACGGTACTGTGCAGCAAAGAGGACACTGGTTACTTCCAGCTTCAACCCATTCAACTCTTCAGGCCCCAAAATCATCAAAGCCACTGAAAAAAAAAAAAAAAAAGAAAAAGAAAAAAAAATTGCACAAGTATTTGTGCAAGCAATTAGCACATGGGAAAACATTTCAAGACATGATGGCACATTCCAATCCCTCCCACCTGTACAGCAGGAGGCATCAGGAACCTGATATTCCCTGTGTTGCCAGTTTTCCTGTACAGTAAGCAACATGGGAAAGGGAATGATGGATTAGGGCAGGAACACTCTTCAGTGTAGTCAAGGTAGTCATTGCTAATACTACCCCTTCCCTGGAGGGACATGATAGTGTACAGAAGAACTATTCCCAGAACAAGATGTTTCCATAGCACAGCTACTTGAATAACTGGGCAAGGCAATCACATAACATTCTATTGGAGGTACTTAAGCTAAATGGCTGAAGCAGATTTCACAGGTCAATAAACTATAAGGACTTGCATGCAGCCTTGAAATAGGTGCAAAGTAGGACTTGGTGTTTATCTTTTTTAAGATAATATTTGTTCCTCCAGAATATGATTTAAATTGATAGAGTTGCAAAAGAGTTTGAAGAAAATTTTGAGATACAAGTTCTAACACTGTTAAAGAAGAAGGATGAGGGTAGAAGCTGAGGTTAGCCACAGGTCAAAGATTTATTCAGAGGGTTAGAAACTATCTTCCATGATATCTCAAGTGACAGGATTCCTAAACTTGCAGAAAAAAATTCAGAACCATAGTTGTGTACAGAGTAATGCATCTAGTGCTGGTGCCAATCTACGAACAAGAAATATACCAATAAAAGCAGGAATGTATATTATTACAGTTTACAAGTTACTGAAATCCAATAACTTATTTCCAAGAAGAAAAAGGTGCTAACCAAAGTTTAGTTTTCACACTTCATCTCTGGCTACAGACATTGTTCCACAGACAATTAAAAAGATAATAAAATGGGAGTGGTGTGGGCGGTATTTAAATGAGATAGCCAAGGAGATGCCTGTACAACTTTTTTTTTTTAAAAAAATCAAATATGATTTGATCCTTTTTTTTCCCCACTCAATATAATAATCTTTCAGTAGGAGAACTTTAAATTTTGTAGTAAAGAGATTTTTAAGAACATTAACTTTTTAGTGTTAGAAATAAAGTTTTATTCCTTCCTAACCATGCCTAAGATCTTGAGCCAATTAAAGATGAGTTCTGTTCTGCGAGTGCTTGTGACAATGCGAAGCCTGTGAGAAATATCAACTAATTCAATATTAAAAACCAAACAGCAAATTATTTTATTTCAATTAAAAACCACAAGTCTTATACAGTTATTATATCATGAATCAGTGCAGTGAGGGTTGTATCTTAGCTATCATTATTGGAGAAACTTCTGGTTTCAGCACATGAAGGTGCAAGAAAACCTAAACTTTTAAATTTTGGATAAAGCAGAAAGGTTAGGAAGGAAATGCACTGAGACAGCACAGCAACATTTCAGCACGGTGTAATCTTTAAAATCACAGAAGAGAAAAAGAAAGTTCTCACAAAGTTCAAGAAATAAAAAATAGCATGGATGAGAGAAAAAAAATTAATGTATCTCATGTTTATGTTATTTGTCCTGGAAGCAAAGAAAGAATGCCCTAGGCATACACTACAGAAAGAATAAAAAAAAGATCTCAAACTACTAAACAAAGTCATTTTGAATAGTGAACAGTGCAATCCACAGAAAAATATAATTTGGAAAAATATCTTTTCTTTTACCAACTGACAGGTGAGAGAATCAGAAGTTATATTGCAAACATTGTTAAGAAATCTAGAAGATGAAAAAGAATTCTGTGAAACAAATATCTTTTCTTGAGTTACTTAATAAATGTACTAGATTGTGAAGCAGATTAGTTTTTGACATAAACCACAGGAATAGAAAGATAGTATCAAAGAGATGCTGCAGCAGAGTTCAAAGTAGTTATAGCATCAAAAACTGTGACCAGATGAATCAAATTGACATGAATGAAAGCAGCTGTCCCAAGGAGAAACTGTTTTAAACTGTAAGGACATTGGCCCAAGTGGAAGCAAGCAGCAGGGCTAAGCTTAATAAGCTTTTCCAAGTGATCTTATGCCTCATGCCTTTCAGAATACACGTGCTTCTCAAAACTTTCCAACCACACAGTTATAATACAGTGTTTAGTGGCTCACCAGCAAGTAAAAAATTCCCAAAATTTCACATGGGATAGGAACTCCACATAAGTACATAAGAACTTCAAAATATACATAAATTTTGTAGAGTGTTGTTGTAATTAATACTGCATGTAGAGAAACATCAACTTCTAGGAAAGGGGTCAAATTGAAGATGCAATAAAAGAAGCTACAATAGGATACCAAAGCAAAGAAATATGCTCACCTTGTTGCTACACTTAGTGTTCTTCAGCAAGATGTATTTACACAGACAAAAAATAACTAAGAGCACTTTTACTGGTTCAGTGAAACTGGTTCATTTGTTATTACTTTATAACAAATTCTATTCT
>VWYP01028688.1:55141-61116 GCA_013400435.1 Pycnonotus jocosus | reverse complement strand
AATTCAGGGTTGAGGTCTCATCCTCCGGAAGTATCTGCTGACATAATCATGCAACCTTACTCCACTGGTCTGAGGACCAGCCTATAAAAGAGCTAGGGAGCTTTAACAATGACAGAAAACAGACTACAGAATACAGTGATTTCTGTATTCTATTGATGGTGATATGTCTCTATTCCAAGCAAAAGCTGGCACAAGAGATTGATCTCATTCTAATGCCTTTTTAAACCTCACCTCCAGGATCAAAATAGCCAAGTGTAGCCAGCACTTCTGGGAAGAAGGAACTCTCTTATACTGATGTGCATAATTTAATAAAGTCACATCAAGTCTACAGCCAAAACGTAGCAAGCAAAACAAAGAAGACAAACCACAGCCACAGTGTGCCCCATCCTACCCACTGTCTGCTGGCCACAAGGCTTCAAACTCTCAAATTTTAAACAAAACAGCACTCTGTGATGCTTAGGAAAGGCCCTGGGTCAGGTATGAGGATCAAATGAACATAAAGTTAAACTCCAATATCATAGTGGTGAGCCAGGTGCATTTTTTAGATTAACAGAGTGACTGGGAATAAGAGTAGGATCCTTCCCACTTGCTCCTGAAATAGGGCAGGGTGTGGCACAAGTGTCACAGCAGCACTGGAGCACACACAGGTCCCTTGTGCTCTGTTAAAAACACAAACTATTCAGTATCCTCACTCCTGCCTTCCACAGCCCCACAACCAGACTTGGGATTCTGCCACCTTCCAACCAGACTGATGCTGCAAGGGTTCTGTTTAATGATAAAGAGATAGATTTGGAGTACAGATATAAACATACTTTCACACAAATCTATTTTAACCTCAGCCTGAAGCATAATAACTCTATCCAAATGTCTTCCCCACTGGCTTGGGAATCAAGAACACTGTTTTGCAAATCTTTGCTCTTTTGAAAGATATGGTTCAAGCAGCCACTGCATATTGCTAAACGGTTTTCAGCAGTTTCTAGCATTTGAAGAGACCATTTATAATAACATAGAGATGACTCATGAGAGGATAATATTAAGAAAAAACAAACTTTTTTTTTTGGACTATCTAAGTATATAAGTATAGTATAAGGTAAATAAAATGCTCTACTTATAGACATTAACACCCTAGGCCTTTTAAAAATATATTTTCATGTTCAGTTAATTCCTTAAGTCTAAGCATACTAAATGTACAGCACTGCCTAATTTATTCCCTTAATTAAATGATTTGAGGTTTGTTATTTTCTCATTTTTTGGTTTGTTTTTTTTTTTTTTTGCTAATTATTAATTTGTTTGCCATTGTCTTAACCCAAAGACTCCTAAAAGTGCTGATCAGAAAAAGCATAAGATTTTGCAAAAATTGCACACATGATGGCTATAAAAGCCATCTATTTAATGCTGCCACCGTACCAACACATTGTAAAAGTTTAGACATTTCACTGAGTGGTTTCTCTCTCTCAAGGGAGTCAGTACTTGACATACCAAATAAACCATCTCCGTTACCCACAAATGCTAAATAATTGCATCTCAATTCTTGTGTCGCTCTACATTTATGCAAAAATTATTGTGGATGTTTATTTAGGTATGTTACACCTGCACCAGTGTTATAGGCTGAGACTTGAGGAAAATGAGCTTCTTGACCCTTCAAGCACATGGCAGCACTCTAACACAAAATAGCTTTGGCTTATATTAAAGCTGTTTCAGAGAAGATAATTTCTGTTCTTTTACAGAGACACCTAACCACATTGTTTTGCATCTAGTTGTGCACTTTTGACATGTGATCTTTATTTAAAGAATAGATTCCACTATACACTCAGGGGATTGGGTTTCTTTTTCCTAAAGGGCTAAAAGATTAGCATTGGTTAGCATATTTGATTACAGAAGAAAAAAAAAATCTTTTTTGCCAATAAAAGTTTAAGTGTCAGGTTTTTTCCCCTGTAGTTTAGATTGAAGACCTTGAAGGCAGCTTTAGAACATTATTTATTTAACATAAGAGATTCCCCTCCATCTCTGATACAACATCCATACAGAATCATAGTACAGGATGTCACGGTCTGGGCATGAGAAACTCAATGCACAAACATTGCATGTTTTTATGTCTTTTTTTTTTTTTTTTTTAATCCCAGAAAGCCCCTGTGCAACACAGAAATAATTCAGAATCAAGGTGGTTTTGAATACAGAATTTTCCCTAAAAATGGAAGATCAAATGGAAATTTAAAACAAAATACATAAAATCATTAGATTAATAAGTTGTCTTCTTCTAACCATCATTTCTGGAGAAGAAATAGGTTAAATATGATGTAGTTTGCCTCTCTTACATCAGGCCACTGCTCTAGTGTACCTTGTACTAAACAGTTTGCTCATCATTTTGATGGACCAAAAAAAGGAACTTCCAGAGAAGGAAGATAAGTTATGCCTTGCACTTCACAAATTTGTTTTGATTGACTTCTTCCTCACTATGTATGCTCTTTAAAATCAACTCTGCCAGTTAGGATTGTGGCTTTATTTCATGTTTAGTATTTTAAAAGGTTTTTAGGGCTATGCAAAGGTGGCAACAATTAGTGGTAACAATTAGTAAAGTGTTTCTGTAAATAATATTAAATAATACATTATCTCAGAATGGTCAAGATAGCCTTTTTTTCCTTTTTTTTTTTTTTTTTTTTGGAGGTGTTCATACCTGTCAGAGAGAGGGAGACAGAGAGACAGAAATCAAGCAGAAAATAGTCATCACCCATGGTTCCAACAGTGTCCCATTGGTCCCTCTTCATCTTGAGCTTCTCAATGGTGGTCATTCAGAACTTTTTGCTATTTTAGCAAACAAAAGAATTCATGCTCATTGACTACACAGTTCTCTTGTTCTATTGGTGAAATTAGCCCCTTTCTAATTAGTCCCATGTTCTGTCTTTTGAGTTGCTGGATTTCTTGGGTCTGTAGGCCCCTGTCAAAATTGTTTTGCCCAGTCCAAACTGATTTCAGTACAGTTGCTGAGTTGGCTTTCCTTCTTCTGCATTCTTTGCGCCCATTTTTAGTGGTACATTTTTCTCCACCAGCTTTGTTACAATCTCTCAATGTCGGAGATAACACCCGGACAAAAATGCCACCTAATCTTATCACAAGTCCCTGTTACAGAGGCTTAACTTACAGTCCAGGCTCCAGGTATCCACGGAGGCCTGTCTGGGGGAGTGGTTGGTGGTGGTCACAGATGCCATCTGTCCTAGAACCTGCAGCGATCTTTGTTTGACCAGTGACACGTGTACAAGCAGTCACTGCTTCACAGTTTGCAACTGGGGATTTTTGTCTGGATGCATTATTCAGGATGTGCTACCCAGGTCTTTCCTCCACCAGGGCCGGAGTTAGCACCATCCTGTCACTCCACTATGTGTTTATTTCATGGCAAAATGCTTCTGTGGCCTTAACAATATTTGAGATGGGTAACTGTGCTCTTTAAGCCCCTATGGAAAACTTTAATCCTGGACAACTTTCAAAAAATTTTGGTTTTGTGGTTTCACTGTGCTTTCAAACAGCTCCATTTACTATGATTTGTATATAATCCAAGCCTAAAGCCTTATTTAGGATCCCAATTCCTTAAGAACTCTAGGAGGCCAGAATGCACATGAAAATATATATTGCCTTGTACAGGCATATTGCAAAAATCTCCATAAGAATTCCTGAGGCATCCCATTGGCACTTCTGTCCATTTTAAAATACTTCCAAACCCAATAGTACTCTGAAGAGCCTTTTATTGGGTGTCAAAACACATTATTTCCAATTATAAAGTTCAAAGGCATTTGTCACTGTAAAAGTAACAGAATGTGATTTACTGCTTTAAAGTGTTAATCTTTATGTGTTCATTAGAACAACCATTTTGTGGTTTTCTGTTGAGTATTCATAAAATCCTGCCTGACAGATAATTATATTACATTAATATGGTATGAATAAATGAAAGCAGTAATTATGGTTTTATTCTTTGTTTTGCAATTTACAGTTTGCTTTGCTTCAATGGTACAAAACTATTGCATCTGAAACAATATCACAGGGTAATTTGTTTTAGGACTCTTCAGAACATACACAGAGAGAGAACTCCACCCAGAGTAATTGGATGGGTAGCATAAAGCATGCATGCATTTTCTTTAAACTGGACTTTGATCATGAGGAAATGTACAAACCAGCAGGAAAAAAAGTACCATTTTTTTTGAAGCCCAAGTCTTTAAAATAATAAAAGATATCCTGTATGTATTTGCCACCTATCTATCACCATGCACACACTATACCATGCCATGAATTCTGAGGTCCCCAAGGAAATCCATGAGGATTATTGCAGAATAAATATGTAGTTCAAAATACAGTTCAAAATAACTGACAGTCAGAAGAACTTGATTCTATATCACATCATTTACGACAGATGTTATTAGGGAAATTATTATGTATTTCTTTTGCCAGAAATCAGCCTTCCATTGTATCATCCCTGCAATCCATGGTGGCCTCTAAGAAAGGCCAGGCAGTCTGTAGCAAACACTGCAAATTCTCTTCCTTATATCTAGAAGCTGGAATGTGTGGAAGTGTCATCTTCTCAGTGTGTGGCTTTGAGAAAGTAATGACTGACCCAGATAGCTGTAAAGAGGGGATATAAGAGATCAGAGATCAAAGAATGTCAGACAGATGCCCCTTCTGGATTCTTGAAGAATTCCACCTCCTACAGGCCTGCATATTGACCTGACACAGCACTAATTGCCAAGGTTTCGAGATCACTTCACTACCGTTAAGCAGGTATTCCCAGAAACCCTCAAATGCAATAATCCTGTTTCAGTACTAGACAAAGCATTCTCCTTGCTCACAGCAATCCCATGGCTCTTCAGAGAAACTCCTTATTGTGACTCTTGATGGTCCTCTTGTCAGGTGTGGGTGGGAAGTGGAGGAACAACTGGATGAAAGAGTTTGGCATGAGTCAAGGTAGCACCAGCCCATCAAGAACAGATCCAATTGTCCTGACCAAGCTGTGCTTCCAGCAGAATTTTACTTGAGCTAGACAGACCCCCCAGGAGCCAGCCCAAGGAACTCCAAGACAAATCAGGGTATAAGAGTGAAAAGCGAGCAAATGGATGTCATGAAAAACATTATCTTCTTCTCAGAATTGTTAGCATATTTCACACCAACAATATTAATAGTTCCATTTAGGCCCCTAGACCAATATATTGCAGTTTTCTACGTGAAGCTTTCATTAAATTATGATTACTTGTCTTAGAGGTGAAGGCAGCTTTCAGGAAGAAAGCCCTGTTAAACAGACATCACAATCTTGCATCATAAAGCCATTTCAGCCAGATATTTTCACAAACTTCCATTCAAGCGACAGATTTTAGAATAAAAATCTTATTATCGACCCCAGAGTATTAAGATCAACCCAAGAGAAGATATCTTTCTACCAGACATATACAAAGAATGTAGCTGTAAAAATCAAGATTTGTTTTTAGCTATTACAAGCCATAACTAGGAGACATGAATATTTCCAAAGAGTTTGCATTAAAAAGTAACAATAAGCATTACAGCTCACAGAACAGCTCATTAGAGATTACAGAATCAATAGATAAAAAATAAAATAAAAACCCCAGGCAAACAAAACACACGAAAAAATCCCCTCAAAACCAAACAAATAAAGCCCCCAAAACTAAATACTTCTGTTCATTTTTTCATAATCTTGATCATAATAAAGTATGGCTTTGCTGGAAAACATAAGTGTTAAGATCGACAGCTTTCCTACGTTTTGTGTGTGTGCACAATGTTAGAGAGGACACATTATAAGAGCACAGACATGAGGCAAGAAAAGTTGCAAAAGTTAAAGCTTTTCAACAGACTTTTATCCACTTCTGATGGACCAGTAAGATATGAAAAATGATTATAAGGAAAGTAAATAGGCCAGAGACGAATAGCAGATATAAGTGCAGCAGTTCATAGAATCCTTTTCAGAATTATTGTATTCACAA
>VWYP01028688.1:45141-50141 GCA_013400435.1 Pycnonotus jocosus | reverse complement strand
TGAAACCCCTCATAGTTTACAATGCACCTGCAGATCAAGTGCACAGCATGTATGCAGTAAACTCAGCATGCCTGAGGCTTGGGGGATTAGCTGCACATGCACTGCACAGACATCCTGTGCCTGGGGAGTATTTTTGGGATTCCCAGCAACCAGATGTACTGACCACTAGGGCTTGCCACAAGCATTGACTCAGAAACTCTCATTTTTGGCTTTACTGCACATGCACAGACCACAGTCAGAGCTGCCCTCTCAGCAAACCAACAAGCAAGACTGTCTTTTTTCCATGGGTGATGACAGACAGCACACACACGACCCATCTGAGGAATCTGAACTGGAATAGGACAAGCACTGTGCAGCATTTTCAATAGTAACACCAGCACAACCTCCACCCTTCTACAGCATCTCTCAACTCTACAGGCCACACAATTGCACTTAAAACAGCTTCAATATGGCTATTCAGTGTTTTAAAAAGCATGATGCTTTAGCAGTTAAGAAATGTAAAAACAGCAGGGAAAAAAAAAGCTAACATGCACAAAATAAAAAAAAGCTAACATGCACAAACACAACAAATCAGACCAGTGTAAACTGTGGCCTACTCTCTAGCAGCTGGAAAACATACTTGATGTAGCAGCAAGCCACAAGTACTCTATCCTAGGGTTTTAAATAACTGTCCCAATATGTCCTCCCTCTGCTCACCAGCTTCAAAGGAGCCAGCTGGTTACACATTTGATAAGCATACATTAAGGAAACAAATTCATCCACATATCTTGCTGCAGAAAGACCTTCCCCCCACTATATTTGTAAGTGACTATCACAAAATAAAAAAAAAATTGATCTTAGTAGGTTACTATCGGTCAGGGCAGCCCCAGGATGCAATCGGCCTCCTGTAAGAAATAATTTTTTCCAAAACAGCTATGGTGTAACATAGATCTTCCTCATTTTCCAGATGTTGTGAACACCATAAAGCGCTTTTACAGCACAGAAGACATCAAAGAACAGGCACAATTCTTGAATTGCAAACCTTCTTTCTCTGTAGTAAAGAGCTGAGAGAGACAAGTCAAGTCACTCTCTTCACAGAGACTTCATCAGACTCAACAACCAGTCGAGGCTGTTCATAGGCCAGCCCTCCTTTTCAAGCAGCCCTTGCACCAATTGATGAGCATCATCTCTCCTAGTTTTCCTCGGATCTCACCTGTGGCTTTCATTTATTGCCCTCACTATGTAGAGGGTTTGCTGTACATTGGATAAACTTTTGCAGTGCTCTTGAAAGACAGCTCTGAAAACGTCAGTATCTCTGAAAACCTGTTGTGAGGACTTTCTGTGAAAGGCCTTATGAACCTGTAAATCTGCTGCCACTAGAAAACCATGCACTGAGGAGCATCAGAAAATTAATTAGTCCTTTGTTTAAATCTATTCTTCTTGCATAAATTTCACAATATACATGGATAAAATAAATTTCCCACATGTAAATTTCTATAATGATTGTATTTACAAGTTGACAGAACATGGGGTTAACAGCTATGTACTGCTATTTCGTTTTTTCCAGCAGGAGGATTGTTGGCTTTCAAGTAATAAATAATAAAAAATTTCCTATTTCCAAACACTTTCAGATAAGGAAGTTCAAAATAAAATCAATTTAGCTTTCTGTACTCAGGTTCCAATCTTTCTAAGCAAAGACAAAACATGCTGTCCTTGTCAAATCATTTCAACGTGAACCAACTGAAAATTCATTATCTTGAAAGGATCATCTATGTCTTTTTCCAGCATTCCTTAAAGACTGCACTGAGATGATGCACATATCACTTGCAGTTTTATTCAGAGAAGAGGGGGTGGGATGGAGAAACTGATGCATACATGGTTAGTCTTTTATAAGTTGGTTTGTCACAAATGTCAGTAAGTCTCATATTTAAAGAGTAAAATTATACCTGAAAAAACTAAATTAATTTACATTTGTGTACTTTGTGTGCTGTGTCTTAACATCCTTATTACTGCTTTTTTTCCCACAGTGCCTTATAAAAGTACAGTTCTCTCAACACAAATATTGACTATTCTGCTGCTGTGTGGCTCGCTCCTGCTGGGAGAGCAGATTGTTCAGCACTTGGGGCAAGGGGCTGGAGGGGGACAAGCAGTGAGGGACACAAGGGACTTCTTGTCAGAGAAGGAGACAGTGGCTGAGATGAAGAGGAGGCTCCAGGCAGTGTCAAACAGCCTGGCCACCTGAGCAACAACTGCTGAGGGGCTCTTTCCTTTCCCCAGTGGCTGGCTAAGTGTTCTGACTCATTCCCAGGAGCCTCCTACAGAGAGTGGTATGGAAAAAGGGAAGGAAAGTAGGGAACCAAAAGGTATGGAGATTGTGGGAGGTACCTTAGTATGTTTATGCTAATTTTTTAAACTCTGAGATATGCTGATTAAGGTTTTATCGTGCTCATGTAATGGCACAAAAAAAAATCTACACACAAATTATAATTCTTATTAATATTAATTTCTAAATAATAAATATTAATATTTAAATTATTTATAGTATTAATTCCTTTATTTAGAATATTAATATTTAGAATATTAAATTTCTAAAAATTGTACAGCTGACATTATGATAAAATCCATACCACAATGATACCATATCACTGAAGGAAAAAAGAAAGGAATGTGTGCGGGAAAATCAGTTCTGCCTCCTAGCTGAACCATACTAATTGACATTAGTGTCAAGGACACTCCAAACCAAGAGGATAGGGCCCATCCTGCAGCTGTGCTCAATTAACATTTTAATGCAAAGCTGAGGAGATGCAGATAGGTAACAGGTGTGGCTCACCCTAATTAAATAGCTCTTCTCAACTTTATTATTTATTTCCTGTTATACAAAATGCCATAGTACATATTTTTGCAAAGCTATCATTTGGGGGAGAGGTCCAGATGAGAAATTGCCAGCAAACATATCAAGTCTTACAGGAAAGCAAAAGCCTAGCAAAAGTGTTCCTAATGACATTTCATTTAATCAAGTTGTTTACAAAGAAAAGCCCGGAAAGTTGACAGCTGTATAGTTCCAGAATATTACACATCTTTTCCCCATAACGTGGCACAGAACACAAAGATAAATGAGCTCCACTAAGCAAAACTACCACTATCATTAGAATAGCCATAAACTAATGCTAAAAGGGATACACTGCTGGCTTTCATTCACTGGAAAAAAACATGATGTTGGCAAAATGAAGTTTGTTTCTTTTTTTCTTTTTAATTAGTTAATGAATGTGAAGTTTTGACTGATGGCAAGAAGTAAATAATGGTACACATTATTTTCAGCTGGGATGATCCAAGAGACCAGATGGCATTTATCCCAGCATTCATGGAACAGGATTTTCATTATATTCAAATGTAAAACATGACAATTCTTCTGAACTAATAAATAATTTCTTCAAGTAGCTTTTATAATTCAAAATTTGGCAGGGGCTTTAATATTTCTGATAAGATAAATGATTTTAATTTTGTTATAAACTTTCCTAACAGTCAATACAACAAACAATGGATGTAAAAATAACAATTTGTTTTGCTTTGTTTAAAGACATTCTATTGCCACTTTTGCTAGTATGTGACAACTATTAGATAAACTAATGGAACCCTCACACAGTAGGTGAATCAAAGTTTGGTAAACAATGCAAAAATATAGTTCCATATTAATAGTGAGAATTCCTTTGACAAGAACTCCACGATGTTAGGACACCTAAAGGATAGGGCAGATTTCCCAGTGAGAGTTAGCACTGGCCAACATCAATTCTTCTGTGAATTTAAGAAGTCTGAAAAAAATCAAGAGAGAAATATTGTGCAGCTGTAATCTCACAGAGGCTTTTGTCTACGCACAATTTCTGTCCCAAAGGCAGCTGTATCAAACTAAGCAGAGTTCAGATGAAAAAGTATTCACCCCTAACATGGACCTAATTATTTTTATTCCCTAGGTTTGAAGAAAGTTCAGTTTTTGTACCTTTTGAAAAATCCTCCCTGCTATGCATCTGTCATGGATCATTAATATTATAATTTTATTATATCAATTTCTCTTTCCTTTAGTTCCAGTTAGTCTCCACAACTCAGTTCTTAAGTTCATGAGAGGAAGAGCTTAGTAGACAAAAAGAAGCTGAAAAATTGCTTTATTAAATATGCATTTCATGTAATTACTTATTTCCTGCTTAACTGATCTGGTAAGAAACTCTTCCTCAAAGTCACATCCTTTCACAGAAAAGGATTTTTTTTCTTGCTTTGAAAATCTTCAGTTTGGGAGGTTTCTTGTGTAAAATATGGAATTATTGATCAAAAGGAAACACACTTTCTTAATTCATTATTGGTCAAAAAGAGACAACTCTTCCTTATATTCTGCTAACTAAAGCAAGAAAGAAATTCAGATTTCATTGTCTCACATCCTACATGAACATGTTAATGTCCCCTTTTGAACTCCACATCAACATTTTGATGTTTCTGGCAGAACAATTCTTTTTACCTTTACCTGGTTTACCATCAAAAGTGAATGGGAAATGTGCTTCCCAAAATAGAAAAGGTTCCGTGAATTTTCCACAATTTTGTATCTCTTTCTACTTGGCAGAGGAGAGCAGAGGGACTTCAAGGGTTGGTTGAGTCTGAGATGACAAGTAAATCCCTCTAAGCTGGTAACACAACTCAAAAATTGTCCTAGGCTTGGTACATGAAGATTCATCAGGTTCATGTCACTCAGAATCTTACTCAACTAATTTTTCCCTCCTCTCCTCTCAGGAAAAAACAAAAAAACAAAAAAACAAAAAAACAAACAAAACAAAACAAAACAAAACAAAACAAAAAACACCCAAAACCCAAACAAACCAAAATAACCCCAAGTTTTTTATGTTGTATCAGATTTCAAAGCGTTACTACTAGGCTGTAAGAAACTACAGAGGTGTTCTTGAAAATATCTGGATTCTTCCTTCAAAAAAATTAACTAATTTGATTTTTTTCTTTTTTTTCTTTTTTTCTTTTTTTTTTTT
>VWYP01028688.1:30000-45006 GCA_013400435.1 Pycnonotus jocosus | reverse complement strand
TAATGTCACAGCAGAAAATGGAGGTGAAGAAGAAGAAGAAAAGCCTTAGGAACCACCCTAAAATCTCCATCTTGTCTCAATCTACTTCTATTATAGAAACCTAAAACTACATATTTCTCACTCAGTGATAAGCTAAACTACTGGATTTCACATTCTTGAGATTTGTAATTCATCTCTGCTTTGTGCCATGGTCTGTGACCCCCATGGACGGAGGCAAAACCCCCCTGTTCACCCCCCTGGACAGGGCTGTAACCACCCTGTACTGGGGTCAATCCTTCTTGTTCAGTTCCCAGACTGTTTGGTCAGGGTTTCCTGAGCTCCTAGGGCAGCCAAAGAGATGCTCTGGGTTCCCAAAAGTCTTATCACCAATTATGCTAAATCTTTATTACCACTGGTAAATACCACTGGTAAAAGCTGGTATTAGCTTCTGCTCCTTGACGAAGAATAAGATTCCTGGATCTATCTGCTGAAAATTTGTTTACCAAACATCTCTTTTTGATGTGCACTTTAAAAGTATTAATGAAACACTAACACCAAAACTATAACCAAAACAAAATACATGGAAAATTAGTGAAAATCCCCAAACACAACATAGCAAGATTTAGATTAAAGTATTATATTAAAATTTGACAAAAAATGTTAATTAAATTAATATGCTACATTTGTATTACATACAGAAAGCCTGATACCTCAGAAGAGTAAAAAGCTATGGTTATCATTCTTTTCAGCAAAATTTTAGGCTTCTCTTGGAATCATTAGATGAATTTTTCTACTGAACCTCTTTTGCAAGTTTGTGTGCATTTACAGAAAAAAACATTGTTTCAAAGTCAAGAACAAGAAGTAAGTCACATCATACTGTGCTTATAATAGTGAATGCTGAGTATAAATAACTTCCTCTTGATAGTGGAGCTGACCTCAAAACAGGTCACCTTTCCACCACTGGAGACAAAAGCAGCTGCATAAAAGGCAAGCACATGTATCTTGCTATGATAGTTTCAGAATATGTTTCACTTGGGTACATTGATTACCTCTCAATACCAACAGGCTGAGTTAGAACCTTAAATATAGAATTATTAGGATATTATACATGTCTAATATATAAACCAAGTTCAAAACATATAGGTACCAGGAGAGCCGTATTTCTCAAACATACTGTGGTGCTTTCAGAACCAGAACACAATCTCCTCTTTTCCCAAAGAGCATCAAAGCAGCCTGGGCCCCTCTGGTCCAAGGTAGAATCCCATTTCATTTGACTTGCTCTGAAATCTGCTCCGCTGTAATCTGTATTCATCATACTTCCTTGAATTGAAAGAAGTGGTTCTTACACTAAGAACTGTAATTCAACTCTTTGCAGACTTCACCTTGCCTTTAGCAAACAACTACCCATGGTCTTTCGCATAGCTGTACTTGTTCCCTTTGGGATTTCAGCACAGCACGACTTGGCACTTTGACCAATGCACATGTTGGAGAATGAAACCACAGAAAACACTGACATTTCTTCAGCCACTTCAGACCTTGTTCAGACACTTTTCTCCAATGCTGATAAGGCAATAAGTTGTCAGGGTACATACAGAGACTTTTAGGTACTGTGCTGGCTGTGGAGCCAAACATGCAGCATTTCTCACTCCATTTACACTCTATCAATGAATAAATAAGACCTTGAGCCAATGTTCCACTGGCAGCTCAATTTACAGTCTCTTCAAGACAGAAACTAGAGTACTATTAACTTAAAGACAACAATAGGCATTTGCCACAATTAAGCCCTGTATCTTTATAATGGGGTAAATCACCTTTTAGGTTGTTACCACAGACACATGATAACTATTATGGCAAACTGGTGATCTTTAGAAAATATTTGTCACTACTGTTACCACTGCACCTTTGCTAGCTAGCATTGAAGTGGGACCTCTTGCACCTCTCTAAGATGATGCTCGATATCTTGAACATTATTTCTTGTCATGCTGTGTCCTGCCATTATCTTCAGGAAGTGCACGTCCATCATAGCCTCTCAGATTTTATTGATTTCAGCCCTGATCTTGAATGAAGGTAGAACATTTGCCTGACATGAGAAGTCTTGGTAATCAAAATAGTATTCAAAAGGGATGCAAGAGTCTCTGATATATAATTTTCAGAGTAGTGTGTTGACAACTCTATCACCCTGAAGATCAAAATAGTGTAGTACTTTATTAAGGAAATTACACCTAAAAAAATTGTCTGGTTTGAATATCAAGTGCCTGTTACATCCACCATCACTCTAGGTCATCTCTAAGGGAGAAGCAGTTCATAAATCAATTGGTGTTTGGCACAGGGAACCCTGCCACATTGCTTATGTGACATTCACAGTAAAGATCCTAGGTAAATTGGAAAAAAATCCTCAGAAGAAGGGTGTATGGGCTAGTGGAAAAAAAATAGAAAAAAAGAATAAATTTTCATTTAATGTTTCTCCCCAAAAAATCCTCTATACACAAATTCCTCTTACCAATAAGAAGCAAAATATTTCAGAGAAATTCTATCAGAGTATGTGTTGGAAAAATATAACACACATATAAAGCATAAATGTTCAGAGTCCTGTGCAAAAATAGTATAAATAATAGTCCTTGTAAAGGAAAATTTCTCTGCACAATAAAAGCATTTTGTCCTAAAGTACATTTGTTTATATTACAAAGTGTCTCCCCTCCAAGTGTTCTGTACGCTGCTGCCCCTTCAGCACAGTCACAGTCTAGTAGAAGATTAATATTTCAGAACTTGTCATGGGCAGTTTCACTTGACTCTGTCACTGCCTATGTCTGACAAGCTATTTATCATGCTGCTAAGTGTCAGCATTAAATTATCCCTGCTGTTATGACAGCAACATTATTCATCAGGATTACACCCCCAGTACAAGGCTGCTTACAGCTGTTTCCTTCTTCTGAGCTTTATCGATCTCTGCTCTTTCTATTATAAAAGAGCGGGTCTATGCACATGACCATTCACATCTTGCATGTCTGATGAATTTTACTTCTGTGCCAACATCAAACAAAAAGACTTCCCAGAAATGGGCTTCCACAGCTATAAAATGTCACTGGCAGAAGAGAATCGTATTCCCTTCAACTGGAGGCACATTCTCTTTGAGGGGACAGAGAAAGCAAAACATTATTGATCATAATGCATAGGCACCCAAGGTTGAAGCATGTTGCTTGACAAATCAATCTGCATTTGTTTTAACCGAGTCACCCTTCCTTAACTACTGCAATGAAATGACAATGAAATCAAGGATTATTTATTGAGATGTGTAGTGCTATTCACAGGCAGCTCAACTGTGCCTTGTCTCCAGTCCAAATTCCAAGACCTGCAATTACCTTCTGCTGGGCTGTCAGTCTGGAGCAGAATGGTACAGTGAGTAAAGACGTGGGCATGCTGAATTCTTCAAAAATTCTTCTGCAACTTAAATTTGGCTCACTTTTCTGACATTGCACACACCACCCCCCAAGAAAAGAACAAAAATTATAAAGAGATTTGGTTCAAGCTATGTAATTATGGCATGGAGCTGTGTCAGGTGAGGTTTAGGCTGGATTTCAAGAAAAGTTTGCTTACTGGAATAGGCTCCTCAGAGCATCAAGCACCAAGCCTGCCAGGGCTCAAGAAGTCTTTGGACAATGTACTCAGGTACATGATGTGACTCCAGGGGATGTACTCTGCAGGTCCTGGAGCTGGACTTCAATATTCCTTGTGGGTTCCTCCCAGCCTAGAATATTCTATAATTCTATAACTCTGTGTTGGTTTTTACTCCTAGGACTTCTAAGTTTCTAGATTACTTGTTTGGCAATTTCACTTCCTGTTTTACCTTTGGCTGCTCCTGATAGGTTTCAAAAACTAACACCAACATGGTTACAAATATGCTGTAAAAAGAGAGATTTCAGTGAATTTAACAAAACACCCTGCTATCTCTACACCAGTTTTACCTGGTAATTAGACTTTGATTTTCCAAATGACAATTAGCTAAACCTCTCATTGAGTGCTATTTCAAACCATTATTGGATTAAAGGGACTATTGAAAATCAAGTTCTTAAAATTCATTCTAAAGTATTTTAGGAAATAAGAAGAATATCATCACAGAGAAAGATATTCTCCTGTTTCATATTACTCTTTCATTACATCTCACAAATGTTATTTGCTTTCAAATCAAATATAATGTTTAGTGTTTTCCTTAGATATCAAGATATGTCATCGAGGAAGAGCAGCTTTTATTAAGGAGTTCTTTTTCCTTTGCTCATCTGCAAGGAATACAGCTAAAAGGTAATTTCAAAGGCGCAAAACTAGTGGACAACAAGCCTTTCCACACTTTCAACTTATTTCAGAGAATCACAGTTCCAGTGGAATAGCATCATTTTTGAGGGGCTGGGGCATACTGACCCGATTTTCTGCTTTGCAAGAAGGCTGCTAGCCCAGCAGTGGTGTGGCAGCATGGACCTTCCCACAGGAAACCAGAGCCATGCATGCCCCTATGCTCATAATGCTGCAGCATTTTACAAGGTCATGGAGTCACCTATCACTTTGTGCCTTCTTATAATCCACCTGACCTAATAGTATGGGAGTACAGCTCAGCCCATCGCCACTACTTTGTTTTCACTCGCCAGCTTTATTCCCCAGGGGCTGCACAGATTCATATGTGAGGTATCTATAATTTGTGCTCTACCACTTCAGAGTAAAAGATTATAGCAATATAGGCAGATCTACAGTGTAAGGTTTTTCAATCTGCTTTTCTCTTTTCATGATTTTTATGTCCAAATTCATCAAGGTAATGGATCTTGGTGGATCTTGCTCTAAGCAGTCTATTTCAAGATGTGTTAATAGTTTATCTACATTAAAAAAAAAAAAATGGAGACGGCACTTTGGCTCTTTCCTCATTTGAGGTACTTTTTCTGATATTTGACAATAAACCAAAATTCCAGTAACAGTATTTTGTTTAACATGAATAATTCTGTCTAAAAGCATTCTGACTAAAATAGTTCTTATATTCTTAATGTTCTTATCTCTAGGACTTAATGCTGAAAATACTAAAATGGAAGTATATACTGGAGGCCACCAGTTTCTTTGACATAACACAAAGCTAGGGATTTCCTTAAAACAAAACTGCAGGGATTTCAAGTAGAATAACCTGAAAGTCTCATCTACACATGCCATGTGTTTATACATTTCACGAAATTAGTCAAAATTTTATGGGCATTATCACAGTGTCAGGGGACTAGATGACAAAGATTTTGATCTCAAGGGAATGCTTGCTGTTAAAGAAAAGGATGCCATTGGAAATTAGGTTTCAAAGTCCCAATTCTACTAAGAATGCTCAACCAAATAGTACCTCTCATATTCTTCAGCAATTACAGGACCATGATGTATGCTATTTGAAAAGTGTGATGTTCTCATAAACAGTAAGCTGCCAACATTTAGATGACTCTACAGAGGTGTAAAAAAACCTGCAGTGATGTGGATAGGAGCAACAATAACAAGCATTACTGTTGGACATACTGGAACTTTGCCAGATGGGAGTAGAGATTTGAAAGGGAAAGCTCAATGAACATGAAAAGTTCATTTGCACTTAATAAAATATTTAAAATTTTAAGAAAAAAGGTTTTTGCAGTTAAAAGTCATGGAAAAAATTATACTTTGAATTTAATTCTGAGATTGACCCATACACATAGATTCGTTTATTTAATAAAACAAGGCCACAGCTGAATTTTTTTCCCAACAGCCTGTCCTTTACAATGGATCTTTTTACTTTAGATTTGCTGGTGATTACATTCAGCTGTACTATCTGTTCGAGAGCTTTTAACTTTGAATGCTGTGGTAAGTGTCAATCTTTATATTACTGAAGGACAATTAGGCAAACCATGTAATTGTATTGTCACTTATTAATTTCAAGCTCCAATGTCATAAATTATATGCCTTAATTAATACTGCATGTCAATCACAATCTGCAACTTTGAAAGGATAAAGAGGTTAACAAGAATACATAATTAAAAGAAAACAGCGAATAATGGCACGGCTGAACAGTTTATAAAATTAGACAAGAAAACTGGTGCTGTGTCAGCATGTAGGAGCCAAGAAAAAAATAAGGTGCTTGACAAAATGTACACAAGAATTAAGAAGTCAGAAAATGAAGAAAAGTTTTAATTCTTCAGGTTTTGTACCACTAGCAAAGCAAGTGTCTGTCGGAAAGTAATTTAAAGACAACTGTAAAATATATAAATTCACTTATTCCTTCCATAACGTGCTATACAGATGAAGAAATAGCATGTGTGTTTGCACAAAATTATAGGCATAAATGTCTCAGTTCAGCAGAACCTACACACACTGCAGTAGATTTGCCATCTCAAAGAGGCGGCGATGCTGCCTCAGCACACGGGCACACCAGAATTGGCAAAACACACCAGAAAAACTAATTTTTTTAAATTAGAAATGAGGCCAAAGCTGAAGGCCAGTGGTCCTAGAGGGCTCACAAGTGTAAGTACTGTCCTGGTGGGTCGTCTGCCATTCCTTTCTGGGAAGGAACTGCAGTAGCTCTGCTGTCCCACTTACTGAAAGTAAGGATCAAGAGGAATACAAACAAGCAGTAAAACTGATTCAAAATTAAAGCATCTCCAATGTGCATGTGATGTCAGAATGGCAGATGATTGGAGTAAGGAAATTATTTTTGCAGTGGAGAGTAAGGACATAGAGGAATCTGTAGTAGCAAGAACCAATGAATATAGAAAATCAATCACTTTCAAGCACTGCAAAGTATCTCAGTCTGTTTACCCACTGTGGAACATTTCCTAAAGAAGAAAAAAAATCTAATTAGGGATTTGCTTTTTAAACTTCTAGCACTGTGCCTGTACTATCTGTAAGGATTTCCAGATCCTGCAATGAGTAGAAATTAGATAGACTAAGAGCTTATTCAAACAAAATGACAAATATTTCCATTTCTCCATCACTTATATCCCTCTGTTAAAGACCAAATAGGACAAAAACCCCATGGTTTTAGGTCCAGTGGCCACTTTCAAGCACTGCAAAGTAGAGAGAAGATTTAAGGTCTCCTAGAGGCCCTCCTAGAGCAACTCTAGACAGACACTTGTCTCTACAGATAAGTTAACATTTTACTCTTCAGCTGGGTACACTACAAGAAACAGGGAGACAGGAGCCCATCCATGTTTCCCTTTCAAAGCAATCGCTGGAAGATTTCTAAATGCCAGAAGCCTTTTCCTACCCCTTCCCATTCAATGCAGCACCCAAAAGAAAACAAAGGATACAGCATAGACAGCAGAGTTTTCCCTGGGACAATACATGCTTGTGAAGGATATTTTTGTCTATTTTCCTACCAAACTGAAGCATGCACTTCTCATCCCTCTCAAAAAGCACTTTCTCTCTCTCTGAGCCATCTGAGGGACTGACAGCATGGCATGGTGTGACAGGATAGGTAGATGCTCTTACCCAGCCAAGGAGAAGAGCTAGTGGAGGCAGGTTTGGGTGTGTCACAGCAAAATTCAATCTCTTCTCTACTTCTAGGGCCTGAAAACCCAGCTGGGGACTGTTTTAAGACCCCAGGGCTTCAGCAAAGCTGAAAGAAAGCAGCTCTGCAGAAAGGGGAGAGCTAAGTCTAATAGAGGGTATAGTTACACTCCCAAGTTGGACCTCTACCCACAGTGAGGGTGCAATCTCCCCTGGCCTCCCTTCTTCTTTTTCCAGTGTGAGATCCCCATAGCACCCCATAGCAGGCACAGGAGCCCAGGGAGACTGTGCTACCTGCTCGCTGTCCATAGCCATGACAAGCAAAAACAAGCACCCAGTCCCACCACTACTCTCGTCCTCCAGTTTTGTGTTCCTCATTTTATTCTCATTTCAACAGAAAGGCAACAAGAGAGAAGTTTGCAAGTTCTATTGACACGTTCAGGTTGAAAGAATAATTTTATTCTGACCTGAAATCATTTAAAAAGTACTTACAAAGCCACTAAACACGGATTGCAGTTTTAATTTCATTCCCCAGGCAGCTGAGCCGGGACAGTCCTGAAGGTCCACACTGAAGTGCGATGACTCCAGACTTCAGGCACTGACAGGAGTGAAAGAAGGTTGTTACTACCTCATAATTTTTGACTTTAGTTTCCCTTTCCTAGGCAGCTCTACTACTTAAATAATATCTTCTACTCCAAATACGTCTAGCTGCGTTTCAAGGCAGACATTTTTTTCTGTGTACAGTTACATATTATAAATTTTTCTCCATTCTCTTCCCTTTTCTCTAGTTAAATGTTTGCTTTCCAGTATAAAAAAACATATTGGATCTGAGGTTTGAGACTTTTTTTCATACACAAACCATATGTCTAAATTTCTACAACTACTTAAAATATATTTATGATTATAATTACTCTCCTTTCACAGTCTATCAGCTAAATTGGAAAAGCTTTACCTACCAGAAGCAATAGTTGTATTTAGCTTTAGTGGCCTAAATTTTCTAATACTATAATTGTTTTTTTTTTTGGAAACTTCATGTTATCTTTAAGAACACTACTGTTGCAAAATGTATACCTGATGTATTATTTTAATTTATTATTATTTATTAATCCATATTTTTATGCAATATATTCTTTCTTGAACAATAGTCAGATTGATACCATAAAATATTTTAATCACTGGCAGAGTGATCTTCACTCAAGACACTTTTCCTCCTTTTGCAGCTACTTTGCATCAAAAGATTAAGGCGTTAACATAACAATAACTAAATTGCAGCTCAAGAAACAAATTCTTTTGTAAAATCAATCCTGGAGGGTACTGGAAACATCTTCTGAAGCTCTGAGTGCTTCCAACTTCTATCAACTTCAATGAGAAATGCAGGTGCTCTGCAGCTTGCAGAATTGATCTCTTCCACGTTATCAGTTCCCAGCTATTATCTAATACATAATTGTATTGTATGAAAAAGAGCTATTTTCAATGTTCATTGTGGTGAGAACCATTAAAGAGATTTACTTGTCAGACTTCACACATCATTAAATCACATTTCTATGAAAGAAAAAAGTAGAAGATACAGTAAATTATCGCACCAAAAACTGTTGTATCTGCTTTCTGCATTAAGTATCAAAGTAATGTTCACATTTTTTTCAAATACTGTTATAGCATGATTTTGCATTAGAAAACAACGAAAACTGCAACACTGCTTCTGGAATAACTTCACCCCC
Source organism: Pycnonotus jocosus (assembly GCA_013400435.1). Classification (NCBI taxonomy): domain Eukaryota; kingdom Metazoa; phylum Chordata; class Aves; order Passeriformes; family Pycnonotidae; genus Pycnonotus; species Pycnonotus jocosus. The sequence goes on along the minus strand of VWYP01028688.1, from coordinate 35,824 downwards.
ATCCTCAAAGCTGCTTAACTACAGTTCTGCTCAAGAAGTTGAAAGGAGTTTTCGGCAGCGGGGGGATTACACGCCTCGTCTGCTGTGCCCGGTTAGAAACGGCTGTCTGCGCCTCCAATCCCTGTGTTCCTAATCAGACAAACTGCTTTCTCACATTGGATGCATGTGTAACTGAGTAGGCCTGTAGCTTTCCCTTTTGGTTCACGAGAAGGGAGATGTGCACAAGAAATGCACAAGAGCCAGGAAAAGTTGGAGGCCCAGTGTCATCCTGCCACTCAGGCAGTTTGACACATCCGTGCAGCAATCCCTCTCCTGACGCTGCTTGGGTTGTGCTGCCCTACCTGGCCCTGGCCTGCATCCAGACCGAGGGTGTTTGCAGCATACATGCCAGAGCAGGCAAGAGCAAAGGTCACTGGTCACGCTTCTTTTGAGAGTCCCATCCTAGAGCCTCCCAGCCCTAAAAATCCATCCTGGAAACTCTGCAGGTCCTGGTGAAAATTCATCACTGGGCCCCCACAACCTTTAAAGATGTAGCTCAGCACAACAACCACTTGCAGCTTGTTTTCATGTGACTCAGAGATGTCCTGGGCAAGCCGTCCTCTTCCCAGCAGCTCCACACTGGAACTCCAGGAACCAGGGAGAGAAGAGCATGCCCCCTCTTCCAAAGTCCCAGCCACAGCATCATCCCAGAAGCTGTCACAGTGATGGGATTCCCCATGCATCAGCTTCAGCTGGCACTCTCCTGGATGGATTTGCTACATTATGATGACAGGTGAAAAAAATGTTTTTCCATAATCAGGCCCTATTTCAGAGCTGAAGAGGGAAGCTGTGTGTGCCCCATAGTCCTTAAAGGGCACATATTTACTTTTCAGGCACTGGGAAAACCACCTGACTTGCCATCACTTCACTGCACAAGAACACAATCCCAAAAGACCACGAGAAAACAAGTTAAAACACCCCCCTCCTACCCCCCTCTCCCCACCAAAAAAACCCCACAATTCTTACCATTTTTAATTTTTAATGCAAACACATCATTTTGAAGGTCCAGCTCAGTTACGTCATTTGGAGGTTTCAGGCTGTGCTCAGCATCACAGCATCTGAGTGCCTTCTGGCACAGAATTAAGCAACCTAACATCTGTCATGGCTCTTTTTTTCTTCTCATGCTTTGTATCCTTTGTCTACCTCCCTCCTTCCAAGGCAGATATTTAAAATATGGAATGGTTCATTTGGGATATTTTTAAAGGTTAGCGTTATGCGGCTGTGTGTTTGAATATGTAATAAAAGCTATGTTATATAGCTTTTCTCTATGTTATAGGGGAAAATAGAAATATATATGTTTACACACAAATTCCTTACATGCAAACTACCCTCACAAAATTATAAGGGGGAGAGACTCTTAATGGATAGACCTGGAGAAAAATGGTGACTCTTTCCATTGTGGAAAATCTTATTAGCTCTGCTTTACTGTGCTTTTGGGAAATGCAGAGAATGAAGGGACTACTAGAACTAACCCATGTGCACCTGAGAGGATGCAGTATCCTTCCCAAGAGCTGTGCATCAGTATCACATCTGCTGAAGCACTCTCACACTAGCACCATCATTTAATGCTACCTGCAAATGTCAGGGTGAAACTGCTGCTGTAATTCTTACAGTCATTCTCTATGGTTTCAGAACTCCTCACGCAGCCCTTACTCAAACTGCACTTCCTTTGAAGTTAGTGAGAACACAAAGACCAGTGTGAGGGGTGTGGATGAAGGCTAGGACATTTCAGAATCTGGTGAGCTAATTTATTTGACACTGCCATGTTTTTATTTTACTGATATGTCTTTTTCAGTTGCCTACCGGTGTTTTGAAAAAGAGTAGCAGTTTGCCTCCTTTACAAACCACAGACACCAGAAATAGAGTCATTATCCACAAGCTACAATTCTGCATTCATTTTGCCAGGGACTGCACACACTTCCCTTAAGAGAATCTCTTCTTCATACTTGATCTGCTGTCTCCCTGTTGAAAATATCACTGACACTGCTGAGGCTAACAAGGTCAAGTGCTCTGAGATGGAAGCCTTTTGTACTGATGAACAGCTGAAGGGTGCGACATATGTTTTAGGGCCTTAGCAGCTGGCTCAGTGAGAGCCTCTTGGGTCTCTTTTAATGATAAATCCAGGCCCTGCTACTTCATCTCAGCATGGAAATAGCAGCGTGTTAACATTCATCCAAACTCTTGTGTCTGTCATTAATGCAGCCCTTCTACTGTAGTTACATGGCACAGCACAGCTGACGTATCACCTGTCCTCCCACCTCGCAGAGCAGTAGGGCAGGTTATGCATCAGTGCAGGATTTAAATGCCACTTGACTGAAAACTACTGATTACACCACATGTCTTATTTTTAATTTTCCTGAATGCCAGCTGATCGCAGTTGTTTCTTCCACTCGTTATTTTCTGTACTCTAAACATATATAAACATATGTGTTTAGATATATATAAACACATGTGTATGTACATACACACACACACACACACATATATATGTATATATGTATGTACGTATGTATAAAAAGATTTATAACCAAAAGCTTACAAATCATGTCAGTCATATGCACAATAGAAAAGCTCAGGCATATCTGCAGTTGTCTCTGGAGGGACAAATCAGCTCAAGGCTGCACAACATCCCGAAGGTCACAATCTCCCATTGAGCCACACTCAGAGGAATGAAAGAGAATTACAAATTCAGCAATAAATGATTTCTTTAGTAAAGAGTTTAGAAGCCACTGGTCAGGAGGGAGAAAATTTTCTAGCTTCTCCTCCTTTAGCAGTCTTCAGTCCTCAACTTTCTCCTTTAACAAGTACTTTGGGATCCTTGAGAGTGAAAGGTGCTATATAAATGAGAGATGTATTAATAAAATCCCCAACTGCAGTTCAGCTGCAAATGGGAGCTCCTCCAGCTCAAGGCTGGAGTAATTCTGCTAGGCAACCACAGATGGTGTGACAGATGATCTCAGCAGCCCATCCTTCTCTGTTTTTTGGTGGGGTTTTTTTAGTTTAAATTAAAACAAAAAAAAAATTATAAAGCTATCTTGGCATGCTACAGATTTCAAGGGCCTTAAGTTCATCTTCAGAGCTAGGTTTGGTCCCTTTACTACTATTTCTTGTCAGAAAGTTTTATACCTAAATCCAGCTGGGGAAAGAATGTGTATGCTAGACATTTGCTTCCACCTTGCCACAAATGGCAGGGGAAGGAGAGATGTGAATGCCTGGGATAAATGAATCTTTCTTGTTGAGAACAGAAGCAGACATGTCATCCAAGAGCTCAAAATGTCAGGATTTCTGGTTCTGTCCCAGCTAGCTGACTATCCAGTTATCCCTTAAGAGACTCTCTTTGAGGTGTTGATTCTTTCTAAGTACCATGAACACTGGTGCCAGTGCTAGAGTTAAGCTGTAAACAACCAGAAGACGAGGACAATTGGCATAATGGAGGCAGGAAGAAAAAAATGAAGAGGGTGTGTGAGTGTAGTGTGAAGATAACCTGCTATTCGAGGTGCCAAAGAAAAACTTCTAGATGCTGTGAAAAACTTCTAGGCTTGTGGCCCATGTAAAACCACTGTGATTTTGATACAGTGGAGTTCTATCAAGAGACAATAGTAACAGTTGCTCAAGTCCCATTGTTTTTAACAGACTATTACTTATAGATGTTTAAATCTGCTCCAGAACTTTTTTTTTTTCTCAGCATTGTGGCTTAAAATAGGAATCCCTGCAGAGCACTATAAAATTGAGAAAGTTGGGACTTTAGCACGTAGTTGCTGATGGAACATATTGTGATAGAAAACCATTGTAATTTTTTTTTTTAATTACAGAAAAACTTTTGATAAAAATGAGCATAAAAAACCAAGCTTTTTTAATTTATTGGGGCAGAAGTTTTACCCTCCAACTCAAACTCTTTATTTGACTACATATTATTTAGCTAAGGAATAGCTAAGGAAATAAGGAAAATTCCTCTTCTCTTCCTGTGTCTGACAAAGGTTGTATTGGTAGATTATTGACTTACAGTGTTGATCAGTGTTTGACTTTTGTTGCTGGTCACTGGGCAACACCCTTAATTCCCCTTAATCTTTTAAACTCCAGATCATTTCTTGACATAATGCCAAAAATAGGATTAAAAATCTAATTCCAAAATGAAAAAGTAAAAATGGTTTCTTTTAAAAGCCAAGGTTTCAAATATCATAATTGTGTTGGAAATACCTATTTCCCCCTCTTTGAAACTACAACATAAATATGGGCATGCCAATACAGTCAGTGGTGTGATGCCAGAACTTGGTTCATTTGTCTTCAAATGTTTGAAACTAAAATAGAAAAACTGTAGAATCTTCCTCATGAAGGGAAGGAAGGTCTGTACAGGTCTTTTAACTCTTGACCAGAGACAACACTTGAGGAAACAATATAAAGCTGACTCAGGGAAGGTTTAAGTTGAATATCAGGAAAAGGTTTTTCCTCCAGAGGATGGGTGAGCACTGGCACAGGCTCCCCAGGGAAGTGGTCACTGCACCAAGACTGACAGAATTCAAGAAATGTTTGAACAATGCTCTCAGCCACATGGTGTGACACTTGGGCCAGGAATCTGACTCCATAATCCTGATGTGTCCCTTCCAGCTCAGCAGATTCTGTGATTCTAAGGAAAGCAAACCAAGGCATTAACTCACTGCTTCAACAGGCAGGTTTTCTGGCATCCCTGGGGCAGCAGGGCTCCATCATGCAGAACAGTGACTTGGGAAGACAAATGCCATCAACCCAAACATCCCCATTCCCTTCTTCTTCTCCCAGCTTTATTCTCTGAGAATGATGCCATACAATATGGGATATCCCTGTGGTCAGTTGGGGTCAGCTGTCCCAGCTGTGTCCCCTCACAGATCCTTGTGCACCCCCAGTGTCCTCACTGAAGGGGTGAGCAAGAGGAACAGAAAAGGTTCTAACTTTGTATAAGCTCTGCTCAACATTTACTAAGATATCCCTGTACTACCAACACTATTTCCAGCGCAAATCCAAATCACAGTCCCATTCCAGCTGCTATGAAGAAAATTAACTCCATCCAAGTCAGTATGAGCATAGTGCAATAGCGTCTGCAGACATGAAGCAAATACTCTACATAAAGTCTTTATGTGGCAGTGCATTTTGAAGCAAAACAATCCCTGTACTTTACCCAGTATGATGTTTTATATCTTCAAACATTTACAGGTAGAAAAAGTGAGCTGAAGATGAGAGGCAAACCTTCTCTTACAACATTTTAATTTTTCAAATATCAGACATAACTCACTTAGATTGCTGTATCACTGAAGGGAGTGTGCAAGCTCAAGCCCACTCACAGATGAGGAGCTCAGAGCTCTTTTAAGGTGCAAGTTGACTTGAATATGAAGGAACAACTTCTTACTAACTAAGTTTAGTTTAGCATCACTACTGCAGAAGCTCCTACTGTTTGTGAAATGTTACCTGGTACCAATATCGAGGATGCTGCCAGCATCCTCCACCTGGTGACCAAAGTAATAGAGGTTCCTTACATGAACACTCGTTATAGTCAAAATTAAATAAATACAGGTAGAGAAGCCAACATTTTTTTTTAATCTGAAAACATTTGTAAGAGAAGTCAGTCTCAGTTTTATAGATTGTACTGCATACTGGGTGTTTTGATAATTTTTCTCATTAACATATGAAAGTATCACCTTTAAGAATTTTCCAACAGAAAAGATCTTCGAGGTTGTTCTATTCACTGCATAAGTCACAGTTAGGCCCATCTTACATCAGTACCAACTCTGAGGCAATGCCCAAGCCATTAGCC
>VWYP01028688.1:0-25000 GCA_013400435.1 Pycnonotus jocosus | reverse complement strand
CGGGGTTTTACTTCATTAAGGCTCAAACAATTCATCTACTGTTACCTCTTTTTTACTCAGGAAATTTCTCCTGGTTTGTCTTCCACTATCTCACTGCAGCAAGGAACTACTGGATAACTTTACTCCTTCTTCAAGGTCTTAAATCTAAGTGATTTTCAGATGATCAAGGACACATACTACACTTGATGATCTACACATGCCAATGGATATAGGTCTGTCTTCCTTCTGTGAGTCTTCTAATAATGACAGAAAAATACAGAAGTAGGTAAAAAACAGTTTAAAAATGCATTTCCCTCTCAAGCAAATGCAATGGCTTTCAGCAGGAGTGAAAAGTGTGCAGTGTGTCATATCCAATTTCCAAATGTCTCAAAAAAATTAATAATTGTGGAAGGTTCCTGATCACCATAGCTCATTATTCTTACAGTCATGAAAATAGGATTGGGATTTCTCAACTGAACATTCCTACTATGAGCAAAATATGATGTCAGGCCTTTTACTTAAGAATGTTTTTCATATTGTATTTCTTCCTCAACCTGTTCAAATAAGGAAGTAGAGTAGATTTTGTCACAGTAAAAAAATCTATCTGCTTTCCTACTGTCACAATAGAAAAAAAATCTTAGATATTTTAAGTAAATTACATCCAAGAATTAGCTAATATCATGATTTTTTCATTTTTAATTTAAAGCCTATCCACAATGTACTGAAAACACAAATAATTCAAATTCCAAGCTTTGTCAATCTTTCAAGAAAACAACTAGCTGCTAAAATTAAGCCATTGGATCCTCAGCTGCAAGTTTCTTCTCATCCTTCAGTCTAGTTTTCCTGTTGCTTAATAGGAAACTTACAACTCTACCAGACATAACATTGTCAAAAAAAGGATGGAATCCATATCAGAAAATTCAGCAGAGAAATGGTTGAAGACAAGATAGGAAAAACCCCAGAACTATACTGTGTAATGCTTCACCTTCTTTCAAGAATTTAATCATCATAGAGCTAAGGACAGGGTGCAAAAGTTTTGCTGGAATGAAAATGGGAAGGGAAGGAAAGGAAAGGAAAGGAAAGGGAAAGGGAAAGGAAAAGGAAAAGGAAAAGGAAAAGGAAAAGAAAGGAAGGAAGGACAGACGGACTCTGGAACATTTGCTGAAACTCAGGTTGTGAGGTTCAGAACTGAAAATCAAATAAGCAAGGATATTCTTGTAGCTAAATTCAGATATTGGATTAGGACTTTAGTTCAAAATCTCCTCTACAACAGATTACATGTGGGAAATTATGATCTGATTTTCTAAAAATACCACTGTGCTTAAAGAAGCACCTGCACACATTGGCTTTGTGACTGCTACTGGAATTTGTGAGATTATAAACATTCATTGTTTAGGCACTTCTTCAAATTTTGCCAGTGCTTGTTTGTGCATGATCTTGTGCTGAGTGTACCTGTGTTTGAGCTTGGATGAGGCATGTGCTTTTGAACAGAATTCTCCCACTGCACCGTCACCAGGCGTCTGCCTGCATCCTGGAGCACTCCCTGAACACATGAATGAGGCCTCTTTCAGATGAAACTAAGCTTTAAGATGTGCTCGAGGAGGGCACGTCACACAGTCTAAATGCAAATAGGATTTCACCCCATGGGACTGGGACCGAAGCAAAAATCCATCAAATGTATATAGTACAGACATGACATCCTCCACACAAATTATTTCACTCCACAGATACTACTCCACACCCCTTATTACCATAGCTTCATGTCCATTTCCGTAACAGGACTTAAAAGCCTAATGAGGGATTTTAGTTTAGGATGCAATAGCATGCATAGTTGAAAGGCAGAGAGCATCTGAGAGAAAGGTGTTCCCCTGCCCCTCACTCCTGATAGGTTTGTTTAGTTTCTACTCCCAGAGTATGATAAACATACACCAAGTTCAGACTACCCAAAATACAGTGGAAGTTGTTTCTTTTTTCCAAAGCAGCAGAATTGATGTCTATTTCACTCTAAAGAGTAACAGGAGATGAAAGTGGGTTTTGGTCCAGATCCTGAACACTCACATTCATGTTTTGTCTTCTAGACACTAATCTGTGGCCATCTTTTTAGTTGAATGTATTCTACTGTACAGACTGTGGCTGAAGAATATTGTGAAGAAAGGGTAAGAAAGAAAAAAAGAAAATCTAAGCGAAAAAAGCAGCATTTGATTAGTGACAAAGGAACTCCAGTTCTTATTTACTTTCTGATCTGTTTCTGCATTTTACATAAGACTTTCACTGGATAAGTAATATGTCAAAAAGTGTCAGTGATTGCTCACCAATTCTTTCATTAAACAAAGAGGGGCTGTGTAAAACAATTATATCAACATACTTTTTACTCTCCTTTACTGGCCTTGAATTTATTTAGATTTAGATTATTTAGATTTCTGCAATAGCTGACAACATAAAACCAGTATAACACAATCCTATAGGATTCAGGCAACTTTTGTGGGAGATGAAGGCTAGTTGTGTGAATTCCAGATGAAGAAATCAAATTCTGCTGTCCCTCAGGACACTGGGTTTTCTGGACTGCCTTTAGTTTGTGTCTAAATAGCAATGTGTGTTCACAGCCACCAGCAACCTTTTAAGCTTTCAAAATACTGAAGTAGCTCTTCCTCCCCGCCCCAAAATGGTGATGCTGGTAGACTCTGGAGCAAGTGGTCTAGGAGAGAACCTGAGCTTTCTTCTGGAATCTGCAACTTCAAAGTGGATGGTATCTCAGCTGCTGTGCTGAGGTCCTTACCAGGGAGGAACAAGAGGACTCCTCTTGCCCCTAGCACCACCGAAATTTCCAGTCTAATGTGTCAGGAGCTCCAGGCTGAGAACACAGCTGTTTTGCTGCAGTTTCTGGCAGACAAGTTTCCTTTTAGAGCACAAAGAGTCCCACCTCCACCGCAGCTGGATGGGAGGAGCTCTTCAAGATGTGCTACTTTAAGAAGGAAGATGGGTGAACAGAGGCAGATGCATGGCAGTTCAGCCAAGAGATACAGAACACCACAGACTGGAGCATGTCAGGAGCCTTGCCGTAATAATACAGATTTCTTAGTGCTCAGTAATTTTGGATTCAAGTGTCCACTTACAACTACTGCAGTGCTGTGGTGCTGGCATACCAGCCACCTTCCCTAAAGGCAGAATTAATCTTTTAGATCTTGGACCCCAGCACTGGCTCTCCTGAGAGCTGCATGTGATACTGCCAAAAGATACCAGGCCCAAAGCATGCCAGAACAAGAGCTTAACTCAGTTAAATGGGTCTGTACCAAGCCTTTCCGGGCCTTCCTGCCCTGCTCAAGCTGTGAAACCCCTTCCCTTCCCTGTTCCATTTCATTTACAAAATGGAAAACCAGCACTCTCTCCCTATCCTCTGAAAGACACAGTGCCAGGAATCAGGGAGCCAGAACAGGATCTTTAAATAGGCCAATGCAACCCAAATCACAAAGAGCTGGTAACCACTTGTGATTTCATTTAAAAGACAAGCATAGAAAAGCTGAAGTATTTACATCCCTGCCCTACTTGGGCACAAGAGACCATCCAGGAAAGAAATCCACCTCTTCTTTCCCTTGTGCACCTGATATCTTCTTCAAACAGATCACAAGCAAGTGGATGCTGAATGGTTGGAGCCTCCTGAACGCAAGCTTGGCATGCAGCAATAGGAGGGAATGGGAGACTCAGAAACTTAGATGTTCTCAGGATCCCAGTTTAAACACAGCCTTTGTTTACAACACCACAGACTATAAACCTGCATTTAAATTTCTGGCTGAAAGGTTGTTTCATGGCAGCTTTCTTTGAAAACATGTCACACTGAAAAGAGCTGCGAGTCATTCCCTTGTTAACTCAGCATACTTCCAATTTATTTTTCATCGACTGCTACATCCCTAAATATTTCCTTTTAATATACCATCTTAGAATTTACACAGTGAGCTTCCCCATGCTATATGGCTGAGAGGAAGTGCATACTGTGATGATTGCAGCTCATCCATGATGAAAAATATATATCATTATATGCTGCCCCCCAAGTTCTTGTGCACAATTATAATAGCTACACTTTGGTGCAATCAAAATGCTTTTTATAAAGAGCTTCCATATAATCAGGAAAGGGGGGAGAAAAAGCAGATAACTGTACATAAACATTGCCAAGGTCTTAGTCCTGTTAGAAACCACAAGGGTGTTGAGGTATGCCCTCTGCTCCTCTGAGCTCTTTGCCAACAAAGAGCCCCCAGCAGATGTCAGAAAACACTCTGCACCTAAGGTATGAGCCCACAGACTGATGCATTCCTGGCAGCACAGTGGGTTAAATCACATGTGCCTCTTTGGGACACATGCTCTGGCAAAGGCCAAAGTTACAAGTACAAAAGATAAAATTGCACAGTGTAACAGTGAGAAAATTAATACAGTCAAGAATTAAAATTTAAAACATTTACAAAAGTAATTATTTATATTACAGGCAAAAGCATTATTGGAAGAAGACAGCAGCAAGAGATACTCTGAGAACCATCAAACTGAGCAGAAAAAGAGGACCCTCTGCATGCCTGAGCCATATCCCACTGAATCTACATGACTCCAAAATGGCTATGCCTCAGCCAGCTGGGAGATGCTGCTCTTCTACTGCATCCTTTTAGAAAACCATCTGTTTGATTACACACAGTCTCCACACTGGAGGAAATTGCAGGAGTCACACTGTTTTCTTCTGCCTTACAAAACTGATATTTTAAATATACACAGATTCTATTGAAAATGCAAAAGCTATTCTTTGCCAAGTTTTTACTTATTAAAAAATAGTTCAACATGAATTTGCAAATATCCCAGGCAACATGAATCTGCTTTTTGTGGATAAAATAAAATTTAAAAAAAATTACGTGTAGCTCTAGAATATACCTCTAAATTTTAAAAAAAATTGTGGGGGGAGGGTTTCGAATGGGACTGAAATGAAATTTGATGAACACATCCTTTTTCTCTCTCTCATTCCTCGCCCACAGCATTTAAAGGCAGCAGGGCATTGTGACAACACAGACAGCTAATTGCAAGGAAATGGATGTCTGATGCCATTAACACTACCCACTTTCCTTGGACATTTAAAATAAAAACAAAACACGCCACTAGGCACACAGTTCTCTCCCTGGGGTGGAGATGAGAGAGCGCCTGAACTACGTGTGATAGATGTTAAGTCAGATTGCTTAATGCACTACTGGAGGGAGCTCAGATACACCTAAATGAGGATAGTATTTGAACCTCCCTAAGACAGAACAGAATACTTGCATCCTGCAGCGTGGATGTTCAGTCTTAATTTTAGGAAACAGCTATAAAACTTCACCATTTGAACCCACTGAAGTTGTCATTTAAGCATTCTAAGTGATTAAAAATAGTATTGTCTTTAAAGTAAAGTGAATAATAACCTACTGTACTCAACCCATAAATAAGATATTTTCTATATGGACAAGTATATGTAGAAAGAAATAGAATTAAGTGTTTGTGGGGAAAAAAATAAGATCTGTCTGAAAAGTAAGTTTTGTTCTATACATGACAGTAGGAAACAAAATGCCTGATGATCACTCATTCAGCTTTGGTAGCAGGGAAAATTATACAAAACCATTTCCTGTTTCATTGGGTGTTCAAACATAGGCATTACTCAAATGCAGAGTTACATGAAGAACAGGAGGAGGAGAAAAATTGAAATGACTGAAGAAATTGCTCAAAATCACAGGAATGCTGACTTCCATGCAATCATAAGTGACAGATTTAAACTACTTTAAAAATTCAATGAATATATTTGTTTTAAAAATATGCCTGCAAGATATAATCTTGTTTCCATTTTGGACAGTTGTGTACTAAACCTCTAAAAATGTTTGGAAATATCAATGGATTGTTAATTATAGTGGCAGTGTTAAGCATCATCAGAATTACTGAACTTACCTGACTAACAACTGCACTATTACTAACTTTGAACTTTAAATAATAACTTTTTTATAACTTACCTTCTTGTTTTAATACAGCATGAAGTATTTTAAACACTTACTATCACACCGGGAAAGATGACCTTGACTGATTTGACCTGTATAATTTTGAACTCATTTCCCCTCTGTTTTAAATAAGAAAAACATCTTGAAAGCACCATGGCTAGAAGTCAGAATTTGAAGTTATGATATATAGACACAACAGATCATATGATTACTGAAAGAGAGTTTTATTGGTAAGTTGGTTTACCATTCACTACATTGCCTTTTCTGGAGGAAAAATGAGTTGCTACTATTTACGATTTGGCCTACAACCTGAATTCACTGAAATCAGTGGGAGATTTTCCTATTAATTTTGGTAGCAGCAGGATTGGACCATTAATGTAATAAAATAGGTAGTGTAAAAAATTCCCAGCTCAAATCATTACTGAACTAGCAGCCTGCAATTAATTCGTACCATCTCAAGTTACTGGATAAAATTAAACACCTACAAATCTAGTTATGAAACATATATAAAGTAAAAATTGATAATAATTAAAAGTCTGACCTAATTAGTTATTAAATTACTATTTGATGTATAAACAAATCTTAATAAGTGCCATTAATTTAACGCTAGTGATTGCCTACATAAAGCAGATAATATTTTTGTAGTCAAAGTTTTTTTCAGTTTAACTCTTCAGTTTAAGAACTCATGTTGTGCCTTTTGTAGCATATCTCTGAAATGATCTCAGCAGTAAATTGCTTGTGCTTGTCTGCTGATTGTGATGTGAAGAGGCTGGTTGGGCCAGCAGCTGAAGGGCTCTATTTATACACCTGGCTGGTTAGATTGAATGGACCTGCAGGAAGAACCAGCCCCATCAGAGCTTCTTCAATGGTCTCCATCTTGACCTTGAATTTGACCTTTGCTATGGTCCACTTCCATCTCCATAAAAATGAGCTGAAGGCTAGATTGCCATCTATTTGCTCTTTTCTGTTTTCCTGGGTTTGATGATATATTCCTAGAGCTGCCTAAACCAGATTAATTATCACACTCTGTTGTGAATCACAGGAAAAGAGTTTGCAGTGCACAAGTGAATAGTTGTGTGCAGTTCCTCACAGTGCTGAACTGGCATTGTTATTCAAATCAGAAAATGCTGATTACTAGGGTAACATTGGGAAAAGAGATTCCCACCACAGAATGAAATGAAAGGTTAAACAGCTTAAGAGGATCAAACAAATGAAATATGCAAGATAAGCTATTTCTGTACTAGGGTGGCTCTGATCTCAAACTGAAGCTGTTCCCTCTGCATTCACTCTCACTGTGAAGGTAGCACATACAATGAGCAATCACTTCACTAGTTTAGATACAGCATATTATCTCGCCAGAAGTAACAATGAGAATTTTACTGATTCCAGATGTTTTCCAGAATTTATCAGGTCAGAAACTTGATTTATCAATTAGCTCAATTTTGATTCTTTTGACAGTAATTTATTAAAATGTGCACAGGTCCTACTACCTATGTTTCAAGTAACTGTATTTTGTCTGTAAGAGGGGAAAGGATATTTTTTTTTAATTTATCTTTTAATTGCTGGGTAGAGATTAAATAAACATGCCATAAATTTCAAATGAATATTGTAAAGGAAATGTTACATATCAGCCTTGGGATTGAGTAGACCATTTCTCATTTATGTAAGGCATAATTTTTAGAATTGCAATTTTTCCATGTGCAGACACTATAGACAGAAATGTACAACACTATACCTCTTCTGAGCTGTACTCCATTAAGTAACTAATTTGGGTGCCAGGCTATGTTTGAGCATTCATTGAGAGCTCATGAGTTTAGTATCCTGACTGGAGTCACTCCATTCTGGTACTCTTTGATAGTGGGTTAGGGTCATATGTGCTGGTGTTTAACTTACACTAATGGCAGTTCTAGCAACAGGTACCAAATACTGGAGAAAATTTTTTTAAAACTTTTTTTTTTTTTAAATTTTCATGGGTCATTAGAAGGTTTAAAATTTTAATCTCACCATTACACAGTTTCAGATTATGGTTTTGCTAATGCTCTCACAAACAGAATATTAGGGGTAAGTACACAGTTTGACTGCAATAAATATTATAGAAACTATTTGCCTTGCAGGTCTTTCTTCTTTTTAAAATCCCTACCATAAATTTGATTGCTTTTCTCAAGAAAAATCTGCTATAATTCATTCAGGTATTTTTATCTATTCACTGACTTGAGCACATTTGAAAAGCAAATTGCAAAACTATCTGCATGAATACCTGTTGAAACAGATGGAAGTGTTGGTATAGCAAATACTCTTTTAACAACCCAGTAATGTGCGAGGGAAAGGATTACCCATTACCTCAGACCATCCACAGTCACTGCTTCAAGAAATCATGATGCTTTGGTTTGTTCATTGCTTCTGTGTGGCAACCAAATAATGGATAGATTTTTGGCATTCTCATATAGTTTCTGAGAAAGATCGATGTGTAATGAGAGGGAAAAGGAGCAAAGGCAAAGGATTACAAGTAAGGCAGCAGTCTATTTGGCCTTAACAACACATTTTTAATCACTAAAACTATTTGATTACTCATTAGGACTTTAAAAAAGTATTTAGTTAGAGCTTCCTGGGTGGAATTTGGGTTGACTCAGCAGAAAGCATATTCTCCTTTTTTATTCTGCCTTCTATAAATTACCTTCAGAAGGAGTTAAACAATGGTAGCATTGTAGTACAATGGCTTACTTGTCATTTGTTGTCAAGGAAAAGGTGCCCATTGCTGACTTCTGTACTCTTTGCCATTAGATAAATAGACACACAAACTTGTGGCTGTTCGGACCTTGCAATCCTTTATCCCCAAGAGAAAACCATTAATCTTTTGCATCAGAACATACATCAAAAACTAGAAGCAAGATACCCATGATTCCTTGTATTCTACTCCCTTGGGCTCTCTGTGCAAAGAGAGAGATTGATTTTTACTTTTCAGGGTGGGTTTGCTCTTAAATTAGCCCTTTTTTTTTTTTTTTTTTTTTTTTTTGCAGCATTTCATTTATAAAACCACAGTAAGAGAAAAAGCAGAACCAGCAATGCTAACTTGATGAAACACAGATTTTACACACACATGCACATGCATGTGTGTGTGCATTTAGGATTTTGAGAGGAATTCCGAGCAAGTGAAAGTTTCTTAAGTCAGAAAGCTACAGGGCTTTAACATTATGATAACACTACCAAATACCCTGTAACTGTGATACCCCTGCAGCTTACTCCATCCTCTGGAAAGTGAAATCCTGCCTTGCAGCAGAAGTGGATATGGCCCCAGGCACCCAAAGGGGAAGGCGCGTGGCCAAGGGCTGCAGCCTCGGGGTGAGCTGGGGGCACACGGAGCACACGGATCCACACATGCTGCCTTCCCATGAGCTGCTGGCCAGGCTCCAAGAAAAGCAAGCCTTGCTCAGCACAAGGCACAGGAGGAGGACTGTTCACACGTGTCTACAGAGACAGCTCCGAGGGGAAGGCATGAGTTTACAGCAGCGTCAAATACACGTGGCGGCTGTCAGACCCGAATGCTGTGGTTCTGCCAGGAAAAGAAAAGGAAGATGGGGAATCAAAATTAAGTTCTTAATAAAAAAAGGATATCCATGACATACATGAGAAAATTTTAACCTTGTATTTTTTGAAGGTTTTTTTCTCAGTTCCAGACACAAAATATGTGAACGGGAAAGGAAATACAATCTCTGACCTCTACCTGATCTCTGCACTTCTGAACCAACTTTCAATTGTGCAAAAGAAAGCAAACAAGAAAGAAATAAAATGATACCACAAATCAGCACAGTTTTGGGACTGGAAGATAGAGATTGTTCACAAATTACTTTCTTTCTGTTTGAATAAATTTATTTCTGCATAGGTTTCCCAGATGTTTTATTGTAAATCTGATATTGATGACTGTGCTAGCCAAGAATTATCATTGAGCTGTGAAGAAATTTTTTTGTGTGTGTGTGGATTGTGCAACAAATCTATTCTTTTTTTCCTGTTTTTAAGATAGTCTTTAATTTGGAGGCATGACTCCTTTATGTCTGTGATTTCACTGTGCTTTATTGCCTGGATACTTGTAATGGTTGCTGTTGCTAAAAGACAGTCTTCTATCAGAAGAAATACGGAATTTAAAGTTATTTAATACAGTCTTTTAACACACTCATAGTAATTTAAAAGAGGAAAATAGGTATGACAGTCTGGCCTTCAGGCCACAGGAACCAGTTGCTCAGTGAAAAGTCTGATCAGCTAGGATCAACTTTCACATCAGGAATGGATTCCCAGAAATCTTATTGCAGAAAATCTCCACAATTCATAACTCCTTTATGTAATAAAGCAATTCTAGTGGACCAATGTTTCCTGGAAGCAAAAAAGAGAGGTGAGAAAAGCTTAATATTGTTGGTCATAAAATAGTCATAGTTTCCCCTGCTTAAAAGTTCCATTCTTTTTGAGAGTGCCTGTTTACAGTGAGCAGTTGAGGGACAAATACCTGTTGCAAGAAATGTCCCTTCCCACTCAGCATCTCTTGTGCTGCTTATGAATGGGTTGCAGAAGTTACTGCAGAGTCCTTGGAGATCCCTCTGCACCCAGGGGTTGGCACCAAGAGAAGAAGGTGACAGAGCAACATCTGTCATGCAGCAATCTGCCCCTGTTCCTGCTGCTGTGGGAGAAAACATTCAGAAAGGGAGACAGACAAAGGTTCATCGAGCTGAGGAGTTGCTCAGAAGAGTGGTGGAGGGTGCAAGGGACTTGAGCAGGCACATCTCAGTTTTAGGATGACAAGGAGGACTGAAAAAAAAAGGAAAAAGTTTTCTTTCCTCACCCCAGAAGGTAATGAATTACCACCACTAAAAGACTGGGGGCTAAATGAAAAACATTTTTAATATCCAGCCACGCATCCATGGGGATGAGCTTCTCAAGCTTAAAATGTGGAAGAAAAATTGATAAACGAAAAAAAACACCCCAAACATATGTGCCAATTAATCCAATTCTGGTATTCAAGGCTTGTGTTTCTTGTGTTTCCTGATTTACAAAGCCCTGAAAGTGCTTGAAATTAATGCAAGAAGACATGAACTGATGAACATTATACAGCTATGAGTAAACACTGAGGAAAAGCTTGAGTATCATTGTTAGAACGTGCACAGACCCAAGATTTGCTTTTGAACACTTACACTGGTGCAATGTCTGTAGTTGCCATACCACTAGTAAGGACCTCTAAGTTTTAGTAGAAACACTCACATTCTTACTGAGGAAACACCACTGCTGAGGTTTTTGGCTGTTAACATTAATATCCTGTGCTTGTTTATATCAGGTTGCTGAAAGAACTCACAATCTCAATTCAAAATTTCCTTAAAAAGAAGTTATCCATTAAGACTGTGAGAAAACTTGGCTTGGGAGTCACTCTTAGTGTTTACAATTCCATCTACAGGCTAAACTATAATACAAAATAGTATTTGGCATCTTATAAAGGCAGTTGTTGTTAAGGCAGATGGAAAATATTTAAATATTCAAATAGTTCCATCATTTAAAGTATTGCTTATAGCCACTGGGATCAGTTATGAATACTGTGAAATTATGGGATTTGTTTTTAATATCCAGGGAATCTGTCATTTGACTTTTTTTTTTTTTTTTTCCTCACATTGTATGCATATTAGCTTTTTGCCTACAACTATCTAATGGGGTTTATTCTGTGGCCGTGTTTTAGACGTGTTTTAAACAGCATGGTCAAGCAATTTTGGAACCAAAGACCTAAGAGACACATTACAGGCAGATTCTGCCTCTAATTCAGTGCTCTAATTGTTCTAAAGTCCTTCAATTGTATCATGCACACAGGTTGGCTCAGCTCTGACTGACTAAACCTTAAACGTCACAATTTGATTAGCTCATACCTGTATCATAATTGTATATCCTGATTTACCACTTAACTGTCTGTATTAGTTCAGGCTTCACAAAAAAAACCTCTCAAAACTGATGAAAAATTAGTTCATGTGCAGTTAGCTTGGAGAATCATCTTGCCAGGACATGACACATCACATTTGTGCATGTTCATGCATGCCAACATGCCAACGACTTTTACACTATACATAAGAGAGAGTTCTGAGTGAAAATAGACAGGAACTTTGCAATATGGCTTGAGATTCACCATGATGTGTTATGCCACTAAGACTTTTAAACTCTGCCAATGCCATTGTAGAACCCCCTATGAAATGTCAGGTCTTGAGTTAAAAGATTTGTACTTTTATACATTTAACCTTAGAACCCAATCAGTTTTCTTGTGGCAGAAATTATTTCTTTCTCTCTAACTGAAAGACAGAATATCCTGTAGTACTCCAAGACTATGTTCTGAGAATTACAAGATTTTACTTCATAGCAGCTCCAGATTAATTACTTAAGGTTCACAGACTATTATATCCATCCTGGGGAGGCAACTCACTGTCAAAAGCCTCTTCTGCTTCTCCTGTCTCTTGAGCTTCAAAATGCATAAATTTAAAACAGCATGTCACCTTAAAATAGAAATAATAATGAAAATTAATGAAGTCATCCCTAAAGTCATACACTCACTTTTACAGAAGATCCCTGAAATTTAGGTGTCAGCATGACATTGCTTAGTAAAATGTGACTGACTTAAGTGTAAACATCTTGACAGTTTAAGGATTTACAACTCTAGTAAAGTTTTCACCCTAAATCACAATTATTACAATCTTTTCAGAATAGTTAATGCAGTTAATCACATTAGCAGTCGCTATGTCAATGTTCATCAGCTATAATAAGAAAGTGAGTACAGGAATATATTTCTTTCCTACTGGATAGAAAACCTGTCAGTTTTCAAATCCCATTATGTTAACCTATTCTTATGGAAGCACTGGATATTAAAATACAAAGCTAGATTTTTTAAAAAACGAAATGAAACAACAAACCCAAACAAACAAACCCCTCATAAATAGTTTTTCAAATATCCAGCATTTATCCCAAGAAGTTATTGCAAAAATGCCAATTGCCACGCAGACACCTGAATAACCACAGAGACATATCCTCTGTGCCTTGCACCAGTGCATGAAAAATCTGGTCACAGAGCCAAAATCTGGAAAAGCTGACAAAATTTTATTCAGGTTCAGTTAAAGCAGGTAAGAAAGAAGCAGTACTCCTTAGGCAAGGAAAATGGAAGCAGGTATCAGCAAGAAAGTCTGATGACAAAACTTCCTCATTATCTAGTGGGTTAGTACTATGAAATAGAACTCATTGGAATGCCACTGATGTTATTTCATATGATCTTTATAAGAAAACTAAGATGTTATCTTCAAGGATTCAGATATTATTCTGTTATAGAAATATCTTTATTTTACATGGATTTCTTTGTATTTAAAACATAATGGAAATATTATTAATTGAATAATTTAATCTCTATTACATTTTGATATACAGAAAACAATAGATGAAAACTACAATCTAAATCTGGGATAGTTTTTTTAATGTTTTTGTTCTTTGAAAATTGCTCAACCATTTCTTTGAATGACCTATTTTTGATCAATACTTAGAAAACCCCTTCCTCTGTTCTAGATTTATAATATCTTCTTTCTTTAAGTCTTTTCCAAATTGAAGAGGTTTATTCTCTTCAGTACTTTTTGCACACAAGTATTTCCATACCTATATGACCCTTGTCATCTTTCCAGGTCTGTTCTCTAATTCTACTATACCTGTTTTTAACAGGTTGTGTTAGTCAACACAGAGGCACAATGACACTTCTACTTCTTCCCCAAAAAATTTTTGTAGTTCTCGTTGCTTTTTTGTCTGAGAGTCAAACTTCTTTTTCAAAGACTTACCCACACTTACCCCCTTACTGCCTCCCTTAGCGCTCAGTTGGAGTCTAGCACTGCATTTGCACACAGAGTTATGCTTCCAGAGGTACAATATTCTGCAATGTGGATATCAGGTAGGTTTTTCTGCTGGGCTGAGAAATAATAAGTCAAGGACAAAACTTACTGCTTGGAGCATATTTTCCATTGCACCTCAGCTCCTCTCACTTCTCAGCGGACCCTTGAGTGATAAAACTATAAGAGAAATAAACCCTGTTCCACGCATTTCTCCTCTCCCACCTAACCGCTGCACTTCATACAGACTTTCCTCAGTTAAAGTATCATTAATCTTGAAGTCCTGGTCTTGAAGAAAAGCCTACCTTACTAGTATTTTCCTCTGAGGGATCTCATCAGTAGTGGAAAGGAGTAGGGTCTGTGGAGAGGAACCTAAGAAGCAGATTTGGAATAGGTGCCCTCTCTGCAAGGAATGGATTACTGCTTGCATTGCAAGGCTGTGGCCTTCCCGGTGTTTAGAGAGGGGAGGAATAATCATGTCAATCTTTTCTTCCTCTTTTACAGAAAAACAGCAGGTAAAATAACAGGGCTCAATGGTGATGTGTGAGTGTTGTGCTGGCCACAAATCACTGATCTGCAGACCAGGGCAGGTGGGTAAAACTCAGGATCTCCCATATCCAGGTGGCTTGGCTGGACACTGGACATGCCCCAGGCAGGTATATGCTGCAGTATATGCTGCAGTTACTGAAAGCTCTGTCTTGGGTTCTCCAATGGGTGCTGAATGAAGTGCAAAGCATTAGACATTTGCATGGAAGGGGAGCTTGTCAAGACTGTGAGATCAGGCTGGCAAAGCAAATAACTCTATGATAGTAATTTTTTAATAAACTTTGCATGCTTTTTCATTTATTTTTTCCCTCCCTCCTGAGCAGAAAAAAAAAAAAAGGGATTATTTGTATTACAGTTATTTGCAATCTAATTTGCCAGGCCAAAGGATAGTCTGAATGATCTAATTCTCAATATACTACAGGACCAAGGTGAGGTACAAATCATCTTAGAGGAGCCGATAATTTTGTTTCAATTGATCAGCTTTTTAGGCAGTATCCTTCGGTTGAGACTTTTCAGATAAGTAAAGTAAATTAGGTTGAAAACAAAATGCTGGTTCCTGAAATGTGGATTTCACAATGTATTTTTGATCTGATAGGAGCTCAGTAGCATTTCTTCTATCCGCTGGAGGCCCACTGAGCTGTGCATACTGTACTCTATCAAAGCCCAGTTCTTTGCAGCTCAGTGAATAAAATACTGCAGTTTCTCCCATTGACTGACTGAAATAAAATAATCTATGATGCATGAACAAGTCTAAATGAAATAATAATATCCTTAGCAGTGAAAAACGGATTGGTAATACAGTAATTGAGCAGATTTATTGCCATCTCCTTGAGCTAGCCTGCTGAAACAGCCTGCTATTTTATTTAATCTCATATCAGAGGAATTACTGGCTGGTAATCCATTGTTAAACATCATTTAGAATGATGGATGAAAATGTCAGCTTTTCCAACATAATCAATTCATATCTCATTAGCACATATTATTTATGATTCTCATAATGGGACCTGCAGGGGTCTCCAGGGGGAAATGGAGACCTCAGCTGTTGTTGAAATGAGATGAGATATACTGTAGCTTATGAGTTAATAACTGCATATAAAAAATACTTCCCCACAGTATTGATTGTCCTTACCATTTTATAAATGAATTGAGTGTCTTGGCTTCCCCTCTTGCTGTGTATGGCAGCTCTTCCTTCTATTCATTTTGTTGCTCATAATTCAGTGAGAAAATTATTAAAAAAGCATATAAGAAAGAGTATTTTACAAATAACTTTTAAGACTCAGGGTAGGGGAGTGGTAGGAGTCTTTGAATGTAAAGTAATAAGAAACACTTTACTGCTCTGTTGCTGTTTGCTAAGGACTTTGGGCACTTTTTTCCCCCTCGGTCCCTATGAAGACAAATCGACATATTTCTCCAGCTACAGCACAGTTGCATTTTAAGGATACTTTCCACCGTATGCTGCCTCAAAGACCAATGAAAAGCAAACCTTGATTCATGGATTTAATGCAGCTGATGGTGCAGCAGTAATCATGGTCACAGTGTCAACTGCTGCCTCAATTAAACTACATTTGAGAATCATTTTATGCTTCAGCTCATAAACATCAATAAAGGAAAATGAGTAATAAATGACTGTCTAGAGTACAAAGGACCAGCTCATATTTCAGATGAAAATGAAGACAAAATGTAGCTTTTATTTGCCTGTGGAATTCCCATTAACTGCATCACTGACAGGAGGGAGTTGGATCAATAGTTGGCTGGCCGCAGAAAACAGTTTCTGGCTGTTCAGCAGCCAATGCAAAAGGAAAACTGTCATATTGTGATCTTTATCAGGTAATCTTCATTACACCAGACCAATGATATATGTATATGCTGGTCAGCTAGGGGCACTTCTAATTCCTGCTTCTATTTGTGGTCTGAGCACAGTGTGCTCACAAATTATTTGTTTACAGCCATGAAAATCCTTCAATGTTCATCTCTTTTATTCTTTTTATAGGTAATCCATAACTGGGAACTTTCTGTCAAGACTACTTTATTCACTCGGAATTTTTAAGAAAGCAACCTCCATATCAAAACTTATCTTTCTTCCTGTTTAAGAGGAATCTTCTGGTACCCTTTGTTTGTGAGTGCTGATGTTGAGGCTTGAGGGAAAGATTTACTGAGTATCCTTCGGTAAGTTCTTGGAGGGTATTTCTGCCTTTATTGCAAACATTTCTGGGCTTATTTGAACAAAGGCAACTGCCAGCTGTGGAGGGAAAAACAACACTATCCATGAGCTGTTTGCTTTCCAGGTGGCAGCTTGTATGGATAGAAAACTATACATAAACCACCATCATCTCCTATTTTTCCCTAATCCGGACATGCAGAGCAGTGATATCCTTTGCAGTGCTCTGTGATTCACACAGCCTCATCTCTGTGGAAGGTGAGGATCTGTGCACACAGGCCACCAGCTCTGTCTCAGTTGTCGTGTGCCTCCTATAAGAGTAGTTTCTCAGAATACAGAAATCTTTAAAACATCACCACTTGCAAATTCAAAATAAGAGAGAAAAAGCTACTTCCTCTTCACACAATGGTAACAGAAATCAAACTATCAAAACCTCTACCCTGATTGTAACATAACTCCATTATTTTTACACTTATTCAGGACTCCATTTTCTGTACTATTATGTACTGTTTCTCTGTTTTACTTTGACCCTGTGAAATTAAACTCTCCAGTGTGGAACTTAATGCCAAGAATTTAAATAAATAAATAAATAAATAATGGTTCATGGCTAAAAATTATATTTCATTTAAAAACTTTCAAGTTATTGCAATGAGCATATAGTTTTACTGTAATATAAAATAATGTTTGACCTGCAAACTATACATATGCATTCAGGATGATCATTAAAGCCCATGTTTGCATGCATAAAGTGGATCTTGCTGCTGTTCCTAAAAGCTATCACTTCTTATTGTCTCTCTCTCAGCGCTCGAATTCTACTCTTCATCCACATTCTTCTCATTCTATCACCTTTCCTTTGGTTCTGCTTTATGTTTTCCCTCTTCCTCCCCAGTTCCTTTCCAGTCTGTGATAGCAATGCTGTTTCCCACCTTTCCTGCTACATATTTCCTTTCACTTTCACTTAATAAAAGCAGCAATGCAGAATGATAAGATGACAATAAAAAATATGTATACTGTATGTAACTTTAATATGTACCTCCTAGAATATTTTCTTTAAACATCATCCCATTTCTTTTCAGTCTCCTCAGCAACCTTTATCTCCTCCTCATCCTGTGTTCTGACTCCTTACCCCAGCAAAACTCTAACCTTCTGTACCAGATATTTATTCTCCCCAACATGCTTATTTGTTCTTCTAGTTCCTTTCTACAAAATCTTAATCTCTGTATCTTCAGACCCTTTTCCAGTCCACCTTTTCCCCTCTCTCCTTTAATATTTCTCTTAACTGCTTTAACTTTCTTCTGATTTTTGTGTCTCCATGCACATCATAAATGTTTCTTCCAAAACTTGTCACCATCTGCTGATTTACCCATTCTCCCATGCTGTATCCTGCTTGGAAAAAAAGCATGCAAATAATATTTGAGTAATTTGACTCCCATTCCCCTCTCTCAAGGGAGGGAAAAGAGAATAAGAAAAGAGCATTTCTATTATGTTCTCTGCCATGGAACTTCTTTTTTCTGTATTGGTCATTCTCTTTCCTCAAAAAATTGCTTCAAGATCTCAATTATTTGTTCAGTTACAGCAACAGTGAGACAGGTACTGCTCATTTGTAAAAATTATATTGGATGTGCCATCGTGCTTACCAAACCCTTTCCAGCAAGGACACACCACTGGAGCCCATATCAGTGAGAAATACATCACCAAGAGGAGAAGCATGGTCTAGCTTTTCCAGCAAGAGTATTTCTCCTCAAATACTAAGTGTTTTGTTAAAGGAATGTTTTTAATTTCTCTGAATTTGACTTTGCTAACACTCTAAAGATTTCCAAACAACTTGATGGTTAGACCAAGTTGATCTTGGCTCTTTTGCACAATTAGCCTAGAAATTTGAAATTCAACTTCAAAAATATAAAAATATTTTGGTCTGGTTCTTTCAGTCAAGTTTCCTTTTCTTAGACTGGACACAGGGCAAATTAAAAAACCACCACAGGGCATGGTTTTCTGAAAGGAAAACCTGGTCAGCATTGAGCACATCAAGACACTCATGAAACCCAAATTTTAATCAGCCACAAAGGATTGTGTGTGGGGGGAAGTTTTAAATTAATACAAGTTGAAAATGTGATAATAGAAAAGAAAAAAAAAAAAAAAGTTTTAAATCAAGTTACCTCAGTGGCTCATTTTATTAAGTGCTTTTATGTTGCTTTTAGTGCATGAGTATTATCTTTGTAGATAACCAAAATACATTCCTGAGGAAAGCTGGCACTAAGAAAGGGAAGTTACCTTGTTCACTGCTATGGAGGTAGATGTAAACTCCAAACTGAGCCAAATATAATTTTTGCAGTTCTAAATTGGATGTAGAGCCAGCAATTGAAAAGGGTTGCTAAAAAAACCCCAAAACCTCCCAAACCCAACCAAACAAAACCAAAAACAAAGAAATAGCTAAGAAAAGGGTATAGAACACATTGCAATGTGTGAGGGGTGAGAGGCGGGAGTCTGCCAGATGAAATGGAATAATATATTATTCTTTTGTGAGATGTTGTGTTATGCTTTGATAAAGACTTCAGGGAATTGCTATTTTTCATAATTTGCTATATGGGATATAATTAATACTAAGCTACAGCATTATCATTAGGCCACAGAAATAAAGGCACGTGCTTTTTTATTTTACATTACCAGTTGATGCTTTAATTAATTTTTGAAAAGCGGGTATGAACCTGATAGTGAGCTTTGAGAATACTAACCCATGGCCCTGGACATGCTCAGTCCATGCCAGAGCTGCAGATAAATGGTATTTTAAGGCATAGTTAATATGATAAAGGTTTTGTTCAGCAGTAATGCAATAAATATTAGTGCTAAAATATTCTTTTCTTCAGTAAGATAAACAAACAACATAGAAGCAGCCTTGACAATTATATTCACTAAATGCATTGTCTATAGGAGTCCATGATACTTGAGATGTAATATAGGAAAAGCGTCTTGTCTCACTGACTTTATAAATAAACATACTAAGCAAAAACATTGAAGTATAAATATTTACTATGCTTTACTCACTATATAAATTAGTTCCTTGCTTCTCCACCCCTTTTTGCACTTAGTGAATATGTAGCTTGCTATATTGAATGAAAGAACAGGTATACACTGCTTTATGCTAAGAACTACCAATGGTGTGTACCTAATACATCATACTGAATGAAAGACTTCATAAATCAGTTATACAAGGGATCATACAATGCTTTTAGTGAATTTCCAAAGAGTCATAGAGACTATAAATCAATGGAGTTTTGATTAATCAAGTTGCAATATCAGCTTTTGGCAATAGTTATCTGTTGTGTCCTTATTGGACACTAGGCAGACAGCTATCTGGGACACAGAGGCTTAAGCAAGAAAATAGAGGAAAAACTTTCTACACAATTGTACATATCTTCAGCTCTCAATGTCTGCTGCAACAGGGCAGATCTTTAAGACTTTCAACAATCTGACCTCTAGTCTAGAATATACAGTGAAAGTAATGCAAGTTTTAAATGGAAGTAAAAGAGCAGGCGATTCTGCAAAAGTTTACAGAGTGCTAAACATAAACTGAATTTAACACACAGTCAAATCTTTCTACCATCTCATCATATTCCTTAAATGAACTGAGTACTGGAGTGAATAACATAGCTCCCTTTTCCAGATCTAGCACTATGTGGGTATAAGGGAGCAGAATCACAGTTTTACCTGTGTCTTGAGGGCTACATGCCTGTATTTAGCAAGGGACCACTGCAGATTAATTTTTCCAAAGAAAATGCTGTTGAAGAGTGAAATCCCATGCACATCGTAAAAGACATCTGACATCAATATTTAATTTTATTAGTTATACTACAGATACTCTAGGGAACCTGATAGAAAGCCTTCTTAGTATTGATTAGAATTCAGCAATCCCACTGCACACTGTTCAAAGAATCATTCAATTACAATTAATTTTTCAATTCAGAATAATTTAAAATTTATTATGAAAGTTAATAAAAGTAGATAAATTCAGGCCACACTGAGACTTATGATTTGAAGATGGAAATACTAACTAGAAATTACTGTGATTTTTTTATTTGCATAATCAATGCTTTTAATTAATTCTAATTGCATGTACAAGATTACAGTAATGCTATGGGTTTAGCATTTTGTGAAAACTTCAGATTTACCTTTTTCATGTGAAAGATGGCTATTAGCATCCTGTGCTTTCTCAGTTTCCGACAAAAGAGATTTAAGTGCAACAGTAATGAACCAATTGTTAATCAAAATGCAATGAATACATTAGACTTGATATACTTAACTTTGAAAAAAAAAAAAGATCATTTTATCAGTTTTGTCATGTCAGAAGCCTCTACTCATCTGTCTTCTCTGTGTCATGAAGAGGATTCCTTTGGGCTATCCTCGAGTTATAAATGTTACTTCCTTAATTATTTTCAATACACTCTGGTTCTTGGTGGTTCTTGGAATCATCAAGAACAGAAGTGTCTGTGGAGAGATTAGGATTCAAAGCAGATAATAATGTTTATTTTTAAAGTATCATAAAATTAAATGTAGAACAGATTACAAGTTCTTTTAGGAGAATTATGTAAAAGCTCAGTTAGCTGGATTTAACCTATTTATGTGAAAATATGATTCTTTCTTACAACATGCAATGCTGGACTGGCAGACTTAGAGCACTGCCACTGGCTCTAAGGTATTCAGTGCTGGAAAGAGTTGTTTGCTTTTTCTTATAGAAAACACAGAGAAAAATATTATTTCTGTATTGCTGGCAGTGGAAGGCTCTCTCAACATTTACTCCTCCCATCCATGTTTTGGATAGCTCAGTAAACAGATCAAGTAAGAAATCACACCAAATGAAAAATTGGAAAGAAGCAGAAGAATTTTGCAGACTTCCGAATAGGAAAGCTAGAAGGTGTTAAGAGGCTCCTACTGGACACCTCTAATTTTAAATTTCTTGCTATGAATCACAGAGTGCTACATTGAAGATACACACACACTGATACCAACATCAGCATTTAATTTGAGGATTAGGGTAATTGAGATTTTTCCCTGTGGATCTTGCCCTGTCTCACTGCTCAGGTCTCCTGGAAAGGAGAGGAACTGTTCTTGGAAAACAGAAAAGAATTAAATGAAAATTTTGTGCTGCCAAAGTAGCTGGTCCAAGACAAATGACAGAACAGAAAATGATGATTATGCAAAGCCTGTAAAACTTAGTCCAGGCCATGAGGGCAGTATGCATGCTACCTTGCAATACATGACCAAGATACTTGGAAAATTTGGATTCCAGTACCTCACCATATTGAGGCAGCTCTGTTATTTCTTTTTACTTTATTTTCAAAAGTGCTGAGTGATAGACTGCAAGAAGTGAAATGAGAGTGAAGGATGAGCCACTTTCTAGGAAGTAGTCACTTACAGACAGCAGATTTAATATGAGAAGCTAAATAAAGAATTTATCTTGGTAACATTGGCAGCAGGTGGTGAAGAACCATTGGCCCATCTGCACATTCTATTGCAGCAGTTTGAAATTTCAGGCTTATACTTTTTGTCCATCATTTTCAGATACTATAACTTTTAATTCAAACTGCAAAATTTTGATGACAATATCTCAGGGAACAAAAAAATCAGCTAACAACTGTGTTTTCCAAATGCTTTAAATTAACTTGATTATGATCCAGTCTAAGTGAAATAAAATTATTACCAGATAATGTGAAGGATTCTACTGTTGTTTTAAGGATATCCCCTAAAGATTCAATAATTAATTGGCAGCTGAAAAAAAAATGAGCAAATGTAGACAGGAAATTGATTCACTTTTAAGTCAGGGACAGTAAATTGTTAGGAGAGGTGTTCTTGGGGAGGGAGAGATGTTTGAGGTTCTCTATATTGTTTTGGTGGGGTTTTGTTTGTTTTTGTTTGGTTGGTTGGTTTTGGGTGTTTTTGTTTGTTTTTGGTTTTTGTTTTTTGGGTTTTGGGGTTTTTTTAATTTTTTTTTTAATTTATATAAAATGTGGAAAGTTTTTCAAAGCAACATTTTGGATGAAGAATTTGCGTAAATCTGCTCAGCAAGTAAAACCCTGGCATGCAGGTAAGAATGTGACCAAATGTTTGAAAAGGCAGCCTTGCATATCTGGGCACAAAGCAGCGCAGACAAAAGCGCATATCAAACAGCGCAGCGGGGCAAGCATCTCAGAGTGCCATTCTTGCTGTGCACTGGACAGGGACTTCTCATTTCACACATCATCATTCACACTTTGCTGCAGCCACTCCGCACAGTCAGAGCACGTCAACAACACACAAAATGAAATATTTCAGCATGGTTTTCCTTTGGAAAATGAGGCCACGGGATTTTGGTTTCCATTGCCTTATGCTACAGTGGGGAGATTTGGGAAAAGAAGGAGTTGTGTCTTCTGGTTTGGCACTGACCGACCATACAAGAGGCACACTCTAAACCCAGCTGTCAGCCAGGACGGGAATAGGTATTTAAGGGTAGAAAAAATACAGACAGAAAGAAAGATGAAAGTTGCTGGCCAGCTTTACTTTTCTTCTGATATCCAATAATGCACTGGTTTAAAAAAAAAAAAATAGTCCCATAATAAAAAACCAATTTCTGAGCTGACAGCAATACGCAGGTTACATCTTGCCATTTTCACCCAGGACAATATAAGTGTTGTTCAGATGAAGGAAAAAGATAATTGTATAACAAAAATGGTAAAAATAACCTCTGGTCAGAGAAAAAAACAGATTGTATATTCTGAGCTTGAGTTCTCTCTCTTTCTTTTCCCAATCCATTTCATTCAGTACCTGGTGTTTTTAAGAGGAAGAGTTGTTGCTGTAATACATAGAAGAACAACATCAAATTTTGTGTAGTATTATCAACCAGCCAAAGGCAAAGGACATTACACTATCATCATGAAAAACAGGTGGAAGCACAGGCTTCTGGCAGAGCCCATATTTGAACTGCTGTTTCAATTTTAATGTGATTTTTAGTGAATCATCCATATTAGTTGTGGCTGTAGCTGACTGGAGTAGCTTTGAGGTTCTTTATGCCTTCTTAAGTCAGTTGTTGGAAGATAGATATGAAACACTAATAGGAAAAGCAAAAGCAAATTAACATGCACTATGACCATAACAACACACATTTGAACCATTGCCTGGTGGAAGATTACACTAGCCTAAAAAACCCCAAAACTCAAACCCAGACAAAATTATGGAATTTAATTTTTTAAATTTACATTATAAGAATTCTAGAAATGTTAAAAACAATACAAGAAATCACAATGTGCCATCCTCTAACTTGATTTAAAACTGAAGTATCTGGAAGTATCTTCTTGTAAGAAATAAGGGGAGATCCAGACAGTGAATGGCACTTTCTACAGAGTAAATCATGCTGTGCATTATTTTTAGGTGATTATCAATGACAATTCAAGAAATATTGCTCTTAAGCACAATGTGAATCTCCTCAAATGTACTTCCCATATCACTTAATATCTACCACCCAAAATTTTCAATCACTTAATCAACAGTAATTAATACTAGAATGCTATTAAAGAGATCTTTTAGCATTTTGATGCATAATTCTGGCCTGTTTTAAAATTGAAATTATTTTGTGGAAAATCGTGGTAAATGTTCAGTTCTGAATACTATTTATACACGGTATTTTTTCTCCCGTGTCAAAGAGGTCTTTCAAAGGATTTCAAATATTAGGAAATAATTTTCACTCCTGAGGGTAAACAGTAAGAAAGTTCACACACAGTGAGCTTGTTCTAATTTAGGTGCAGAGTCACAGAAAAATTAAACTCAGGGACTTCTTACTCTTGTTGCCATGTTCTAGACAATAATCTAATTTCCCATCTGTTTAGAATGAGGAATGCCAATGAAACTGATAAATCATTTAGGACTAGAATGATTTTAAATTGTATATTCAGTGGACATCACCCAGGATTAATCCAAAATAGAAATCTAAAAAGTAATGTCTCTTTCTTTACCTTGTTAAAACCCCAGATGTCTACTCCCTTTTCATACAGTTACTGCTTAAGCATGAGTCGGATATTTATTTATTTACCTACATTATTCAGCTTAGACTTTTCATATGAAAGTGAAAAGCAATTCTGTGACTGGATCATCAAGAAGGAACCTCTGGCCAATTCACATTTCAGTATATGACTTATAGCAGAGATATATTAAGTTGATATAACTCAAGAATTAATTGCTCTGGTATTATTTTCTCCTCTCCTGATTTATTCTTTCTCTTTATAAAATACAGCATGAAATGCAGTGGGACAGAATACAATTCATTGGTGTGTGGAATAATCCTAATCCCAAAGAAGTACTTTGGTGTTACCACATTGTTTGGTTAAAAATTTAGTAATTTGACATGACTGGTGAGGTTAACATTTGGTTTATGGCATTGGTGATAAAAGTTTAAATGCAGCATGACCTACTGGTTTCAAGGAGAACTTTTT
>VWYP01028687.1:35814-48897 GCA_013400435.1 Pycnonotus jocosus | reverse complement strand
AGCCAGGTGTGTTAAGAAATATCTACATCTCAGAGGTCCAAAACCACTCTCAAACCAAATAAAAGGTGCTCTGCTCTGTGCTAAGACACAATGCTTGGTAGATTTGGGGAAATTGTAAGCTGACCAGATGACTTCATTTTGCTTAATTGGCTCTGAGAATTCGGTGTCCAGTACAAGCTGCTCATTAAGAGCAGCCACTCACATGTGTGTATTTAGTGAGGTCATATCTTGGTAGTGTTGATGGGGAAGTTTTCACCAGCTGGCTTGGCCTGTGGATGCTGAACCTCCCACAGAAAGGCTCTGTTTCACTGATAATGTGTCCTATGGTGATGATGTTCTTCATATCTGACAGATATTAAAAAAAAAAGTAAAATAAAAAAATTAAAAAATTATTTTTAAAAAAAAAAAAGGAAATGAGAGGTTTCAAAGAGATTCAGAAGATACCAGTACAGCCAAGATTTGTGAAAATACAACAAGTGGGTATCCAGAAATTGTCAAAGAGTCCTACTTTAAGAATTCTCCTGCCAGAGTTCAAGAAGTGTTTGCAAAATATTCTCAGGCATGGTTTCCTGGGGTTGTCCTCTACAGGCCCAGGAGTTGGATTTGATGATCCTTGTGGATCCCTTCCAACTCTGGATATTCTATCCCTATGATTATTATATTGATCATGTTGTTTTTAATGCATTCACACAACAAATAGGTGATAAACATGAATATGTACTTATACCCATAAAAAGTGTAAATATATTACCAGTGATAGTGTAAAGAACATTTATGTTACAAAAGCAAATTAATTCTTACAATCAATATTGCTTATTTGCCACAGACATTCCCTACCTTCTTTCTCAAAACCACAGTGGAAAAGGATTTTAGCAGAACTTGGCTCAGTTTCACATCCTGCTGAAAGGAGTTCTTCTATTGCTGCTTGCACCTTTAAAAGAAGTTAAGAAAGTGAAAATCAGTCAGTTACAGTAATTTCAGCAGAGACTTCAACACACACATCATCACTTCATTTTTCATCAGCCAGGGACCAGTGGCACAACAGCTCTGAACAAGCAGGTAGCTAAATATTAAAAGAAGAAATGGTAAATAATAATATAAGAGAATTTATCTCATCAGAGTGTAAACTTTCATATCTGACAGCTTTCAGGGCTGTGAGACATCCTCAGTTTAATGGCTGTCTTGGAGCCATCACTCAGGGTCACTAATGTTGACAAATTGCCCCATCAAGAGACTATGGGCTGTAGAAGAAGCCAGAGCCATTCAACAAACATCTGGCCTTAGAGAAGAAGGCCAAGGATCTGAATCAATGGAACTCCAAAATATCTGGATATGGTGATAAGTTTAGAATACATCTGGGAGTCAACACTCAAGAAAAAAATAATCCCTTTGTAAGATATTCTCAGTTTAAAAAAAAAAATCANTACACCTGGGGGTCAACACTCAAGAAAAAAAAAAAATCCCTTTGTAAGATATTCTCAGTTTAAAAAAAAAAATCACCTCTACATCACATAAAATTTATCTCAGCTTCTGGGCCAAATCTTAACTTCTATCAAGCACCAGAGCTCCACCAATTCCACCCCAGCAGAGGACCCTGTGTCTGTTTAATGGCACCTACCTGGTGAGCTGTAGAATTTGTGGGGATCATTCTCAGCGTGTTGTTCCAGGAGATACTGAAATAACCTGTACCAGACACAGTCAACATCTGGTGAAAAAAAGAGAAGCAAATCAAGAAATGAAAACAGATGCAAACTGCAGGAGACACACACACTTCAAACCTGGCATCTTCTACTGAGGAGCATTTTACAGCCTTTTTAAGCACTTTGCCTTTTTAAGCCTCTGTGAACCAGGGATCCCTTCCAAGAGTCACTTTAGCTACTCCTAAACTGCCCTTGTCCTACAAGGCACAGGATTCTTACATTAACAGGAGAACAAGGGATACATGACCTGTGCAGCTGCAGCTCCAAACCTGCAGGAGTTTAACCATTAGGAAAAAAACTTCCCCCATTTACACACACATTCTATTTACACACAGCCACTAATGTATGTAAAAACCATAAACAACTTCAGCTCACGATGCTCTTCTCATCAGCTGTCTCAGGAGGTTGAAAACAAGGTGGAAACACAAATTTTTTCACATCCAGCACCCACAAGGCAGTTGCAGGCAGCACTGACCTGCACTTCTGGAAGATGCAAG
The DNA here is from genome assembly GCA_013400435.1 of Pycnonotus jocosus. NCBI lineage: Eukaryota > Metazoa > Chordata > Aves > Passeriformes > Pycnonotidae > Pycnonotus > Pycnonotus jocosus. Next base: position 46,700 of record VWYP01028687.1, on the reverse strand, counting down.
GCACGAGCCCGAATTTCGTGCCTCTCAGTGTAGTAGTTGTTCACCACACTGGGGTCCAGCCACGTGTTGTGGATCTGGACCCCAACTCTCATCCCCTTGCTGGGTGTCTCTGCATGATGTAGTGCTTCCAGGTAGTACCTGGAACCAGCAGTCAGCTCAAATTTCTGGGATTTTGGCTGCCAAAGTTCACTCCAGTTCTTCACCCAATTCTCAGACCACTCTGAATTGCCAGCAGGGAGAGAAGCAATTCTCACCTGTGTGCAGAACAAACAAATCACAGAGTCACAGAATGGTTTGGGCTGGAAGGGACTTCAAAAACCATTTCATTCCCACCCCCTGCCATGGGCAGGGACACCTTTCACTATCCCAGGTTGCTCCAAGCCCCATCCAGCCTGGGCTTGGACACTTCGAGGGATCCAGGGGCAGCCACAGCTTCTCTGGGCAACCTGTGCCAGGGTCTCACCGCCCTCACAGGGAGCAATTTCTTCCTAATAGCCAATATGAACCTACTCTTTTTCAGTTTGAAGCCATTTAACCAGTTTAGTGACATTTTTCCAGCCCCAAATAACATTTAGTCCAATCCCACAGCTCCAAAAATAAAAAACCAAACATATTTGTGTTTATTACTGATAGCCGTGGGTTGACAGCTCACAAATTCCTTCCTATTATATAGGAAAAAGCCACAATTACAAAGAACTTTGGTTTAAGGTTCAATATCATAAAGGAGATAATTCCTATGGCTTACCCTAGCACAAATAATAGATCCTCAAATAATTTTTCATGGATGGCTTCAGTTCAGACAGAAATGTGCTGAACTAACAAAAAAAAAGTCTTCTGGAAAAGGCAATCAATTACTCAGGTTGCAAGAGTGATTTTTTTATGAACTATATAATGGACAGGGCCAATGTAAAACATCAAAAATAATCACACAGATTTGACTCTGCCATGGATTCATAAGAGACAATAAACCAGTCCACACTGGGGAAATTCTCATTTGTTGTCACCTTAATTAAAACTCTTTTCAGCCTCATTTTTCATTTCATCTCATTTTTCTCTACCAAGAATAATACCTTCTGTTTTGGATCTTGGGACAAGCTTAAGTAGAGAGATGCCTGACCATCTGCCTGGATCCAGAAGGTGTAATTGTTGGTCTGAGGAGCCACAAAAAATCCACGGAGTCTGGAGCTGAGCAAAACCAGAACATCCATAATATACAAAAGAATTACAGGAAAAAAGAACCCAAAACAACAAACCATCCCCACAGCCCACTTTCACACATACACTGAGTAACCAAAAAAAAAAAATCTTTAAACCATCTTAACAAAACAAACTTTGCTATTCTAAAGCTGAAGTAACCTCAAAATGACCCAATTTCACATTAAATGTCAATTATGCTTTACAAAAGTTTCAAAAAGGAAAGAAAAAACAGCCCAATGAAACTAAGTATGATTTTGTTGGTGGCCACTTCAGTGCATTTCTTCTCAAACAAAGTCTTAAACCCGAACATGCAGGAAAAAGCCAAAACCACACTCAGAACCAAGCAACAAAAACAGAGAAGTGGTAGAAAAATGTAAGAATTCGTGCACATTGCAGTTTTTAAAGGTCATATCTGAAGAGGCAATGGGAACCAACACAATTCAGGAATTTATGTATTTGTATTAACTCCATCTTTACTGCCAACATCAGCTGAGAATCTGCCCCTCCACATCTGGCCAGAGCTCCAGCCCAAAATAGCCTTAAACTGGACCTCCTTCTACATCCAGAGCAATTTTTGGATGGTATTTCAGCATATCTAGGCCAGGTAGAGCAAAAAATACTGAGAGAAGGCAAAAAAAAAGAGGAAAAAATAAAGCACTTCACTGCATATTTTAAGCTTCAAAAGGACCTCGGAGCAAAGGGTTTGCTTTGATTTATAGGAGCTGTGCAGTGAGGCTCTGCTATAAAGAGCTGTCAGGTGTTTTTTGCTACACCTTACACTGCTAAAGGTGATTGCCATGGCTTCGTCTCTTTTTAAGATCACTGAGTACCTGAAGGACTTCTTTGCCCCAGACAGAAACCTTACTGGGGAGCTGGCATTAGGTACAAACTGCCATCTGTATCCAGGACCTGCTTCTGTCAGATCAGAGGCATCATCCCAGACTTCAAAGAGCAGCCCTCTGTTTCCTAGAAAGTTAAAACAAAAGTATTCTCAGCAGCAGCCAGCAGAAATCCCAGAGCACATGCTGGAATCAATGCTGGAGGAGGCAGGCCAGAGAGAAAATTTTAATAATGAATTGGTTCTGTTTGTAGGGTATTTTGCAGTCTAAGGCAGAACACAGATCTCGCCATAGGGAATTTGTTTTACCTTGAAATCCTCCATCAGAAATAACAAAACTCTGAAGAGAGAAGAGCATCCAACCTGCTCAAATGTCTGCTCTTGCAGGAAAAGGCACTGAAATGACCCACTGTTAAAATTAAGCCTGATTTTGTGCACTAAAGTCTTGTCCTGCAATGTTCCACTCTGGGAGTGTCCCCAGAAGCCTCTGGAGTAACTCCAGCCTCCCTCTAAATATTATCCACACCTTGTACCCCTCATTTTCCACAGCCATGCACACCAGTCTGACCTTCCTCCCATCATCTCCTCTCTGCACATGGTGGGCTGAGCTCTCCACCTTGGTTTTCCTGGCTGCAGAATCACAGAATGGTTTGGAAGGGACCATTCAAGTTTATCCAGTCCAACCTCCCACCACAAGCAGGGACATCTCCAACCAGAGCAGGTTGCTCAGAGCTGCACCCAAAGTGACCTTGAATGTTTCCAGGGATGAAGCATCATCCTTGGACGATGGTCAAACTGTGCAATGGCCTCACTCTCTTCATTGTAAAAAAATTCCTTCCTTAGAAATAATTTAAATAAACCCCCTTTTAATGTAAAATGATTACCCCTTGTCCTATTACTAATAAAAGTCCCTAATAAAAGTTTATCCCCATGTTTCTGAAAGCAACCTTTAGGCACTGTAAGGGGTTCTCAGGTCTCCCTGGAGCCTTCTTTTCTCCAGGCTGGATAACCCCAGCTCTCTTATCAGTCTTTCCTCATAGCAGAGGTGCTCCAGCCCTTGGATTATTTGTAGCCCCCTTCCCTATCACCCCAAAAGAAACTGACTTGATGTTGGAGCAGGCAGCGTTTTGGAAAGCCCTGTTTCTTGATTGCATTCATCACCAAAGGGTTTTTACCCTGCATTTCTGTTTGTTTGCTTATTTGGACCTTCAGGAACACCTCACCTGGCTGGGGGGCACCAAGTCTCCTGCCCTGGCCAACAGGCTCCATGGTGCATCTGATTTCCCGGGGAGACACGTGCTTGACTTTACAGGGAACACCTGCCAGCAGGGAAAGGAGAAAAATGTGCTGTGGGAGAGCTGGAAACACAGCTGAGCTGCAGCATAAACACATCCCAGTCATGGAATGGTTTGGGTAGGAAGGGACCTTACAAACATGTAGTTCCAAGCACCTCTCTATGGACAGGGTCACCTTCCGCTAGACCAGGTTGCTCTGCTGGAGCTCCTTTAGGTGCTGGAAAGTGCTCAGAGGTCTCCTTGGGGCCTTATTTTCTCCAGTCTGAACAGCCCCATCTCTCTCAGCCTTTCCTTATAGTATAGGTGGTCTAACCCTCTGATCATTTTTGTGTCCCTCCTCTGGATTCATTCCAACAGGTCCATGATTTTCCTGTGCTGAGGACCCTGGATGGGGTGCTTTGGGTAGGTTCTCAGCAGAGCAGAGAGGCAGAATCCTCTCCCATCCACCTTGTTCCCAAAAGGGATCAGCATTTTGGCACAAGCCTGGGCTGGTACTACCAGCAAACAGAACAGTTCCTGTCCCCAATCAGAATAATTAGACCTTCTTGGAGTGAGCCCTACAATTCCCACACTGGTATCCCTGAGCATCTCTTGGGTTTTGCAGTCAGGGCCAAACTGTATTTAAAAAAATAAAACCCACATGTTTCTGCTCTTACCTGCAGCAGTGACCTGCACTGGCTCCTCAAAGAAATCCCCAGTGACAGTGAGGTCAGTGCCCCCTGCCAGGCTCCCTCCAGCTGGGAACACGGAGAATATCTCTGCAGGGGAAGGGAAAGGAGTCTGAGCACCAGCCTTGCAGAGTTTAATCCCAGCCCCATTTCTGGGAAAGCCTGAGGTGCACTTGCACTGCTTCCAGCCAGAGCAGGCTGCTGTGAATGAAACCAGCTTCTCACTGATCCTTTTTTTTGGCAGCCTCTGGGGTGACACCAGGAATGAACGCCACGGATAATTTGGCCACATGACAGGGGGAACACTGCAATGCTTGGGCTGTTACTTAGCAGTGGCTGCATCTGTCATGCTCAGATTGCAAACTGCTCTATTTTGTGCCGCTGAGGATCTCTGGGGAAAAATAAAAAAAACCCAGAATTAAAACTGTTTTAATCCCGTTGACTCATGTCAATCCTTCTCTGACTCATGTCTCAATTTAGTCCTTAGGTTTAAATGTTTCCACTCTTTCCAACCATCCCTCAGACTTCAGGGACAAATGGAGGGAGCTGAATATCTGAGTGTCCACATCATGACCATGAGAGCCTTTCACAATTTTATCCATTCCAGGTGTGCCATTCTGCAGGAAAACTATTTTTCTTTTTGATGACAATTACCCACTTTCATATTTTAACCACCCAGTTCTACTTTTATAGCTCTGGAAAAAAAATACTAATAAGAAAAACATGAGGAATTTTGGTCTATACCTGCATCTTTTTTGTTAATTAATCAGGTATTTAAGCACTAATTTTACAGTATTGACTACTGACTAGCACAGTACTGTGTACTGGACTGATCTAGCAAAATTTTCTGCTCATGCTTTGCCCACAGCCAACTTCATGCATGGTTATTTCATTTTACTCTGTTTTAAATTGTAAATAAAGACATAAAATTACCCTTCTTAACAGAGTTGTCTACAATACACATTGAAATGCTACATGCAGGTTACTTTGATTGTACCTTAAGTAATTTTTAAGCTAATGGTGCAGCACCTTTCCATTCGCCACTTATCCAGAACTCAATTTTGGAGTATCAGCTCCTCCCTGTAGCCAGTGTGGGAGGTCTCATACTGCATTTTTAAAATTTCAGCCTCACCAAACACAGAGTGATTCAAGGGGGTAAATTTTCTCTGTGAGCAACACCTCGACTCAGTAACTGATCCGACAGGGCAAGGAACGACACACATAAATCTGGTTGTCTTGTAGTTTTTGGTCTGCAGCTTTTTGCTTAGTCAAGCCCATACCAGGGGAGTGGAACACCAAAATGAGCACAAAACAGGATTACATCCCTGGGAAAAGCAGCAGTGAGAGGTTTTTTCTTAGATCACACTGATGGAAGACAGTGCCAGTGAGGTGGATCAGTGAATACCTGGATGAGTCTGATACAGGAAAAGCTCTTGTTTGGCGCTGATGAGCCAAGCACCTTTGTGCACTGCTGACCTGCAAGAGAGAAAATGCCTGAGAGATGCTGGGCCATGTAAATAAAAGCAGACCTTCATTTGGCAGGGCTGAATACTCACTCTCCAGAGGAACAGTGAAACATTTCTGCACCTCCAACAACTCCTTTCACCAGCAAATCGAGGCATTGATTCATGAGACCCCATTACATGGCTGAAACATTTTATTGGAAGTACCAGCACATTGTAAAGTATGCTTTGACAGGGTCAGAAACTGTTTTCACCTCCTTTTATGGTTAAATTCTTTCCCATTTGGATGAACAGTTAAAAGCAATGTGAAAGGATTTAATTCAGCTAGATTTAACTGATCACAGAATGGTTTGGGTGGGAAGCAATGTTAAAGAACATCCAGTGCCTCCCCCTGCCATGAGCAGGGACATCTTTCACCATTCCAGATTCCCCAGGCTACATCCAACCTGGCCTTGGACACTTCCAGGGATCCAGGAGCAGCCACAGCTTCTCTGGGCAACCTGTGCCAGGGCCTCACCACCCTCACAGGGAATAATTCCTTCCTAATATCCAATCTGAATCCATCCTCATTCCCCCTTGTCCAAGACAAGACACCTTATGCTTTGGACACTGAAGTTAAACTATAACACACCAATGTGGAAGTGCTTTGGGATAAAAATGCCCCCTTTTCTTTCCCAATCAGACAACCATCTTCTCAAGATAACAAAACCTCATTTCTAAAAAAGGAAATGCACAATTCAGGAAAAGCATCATTCACTCATCCTCGACTCAAATGCAGCTGTATCCCCATGCAAAACCAGAGAAGATGAGAGAAATTGTCATTTTACTCACTTTCCTTTGTTGAACACTGAGAAGCTGACGTTGTGGGACCCTGGGGGAGAGAAAAGTGATTATGCTTCAAGGCAGAAGTATGGAGTAAATCCTACCAAATCTTGTCCTGCTTCCCTGAGCCTCATTCTCCTTTCCTTACACTTTCCTTACAACAGTAAAGAAAGTCTACTTTGCATATTTAACTCACAATATCTTTCCCAAACAGGAAAGCTGGAGCTCAAAGCCACCACAAGAAATTAGAAACTGCTTCAAAGTGCTTGGAAGTGAGGAAAAATGAGAGGGACACCCTGTGCTGCTGGAGAGACTGTGAATAGAAGGGAACACCCCATTTATTCCTCTAATAAAGCACTAAAGGGAAGGTCCACAACAGACAAGAAGGATTAAAGTGGGAAAATGAGCAAGAGCCCCAAATTACCCTGTTGGCTGTCATCAGTGTCCCCATCTCATCCTGGTTTCCCTTCATTCTCCCCCAGGCTGTGCAAAGGACAGAAACCACAGCAGGGGCTGTGCTGAAGGCTGCAAGCCTGGAGCTGAAGCTGCACTTATGGACTCAGCCCTGAGCCACATTCCAGCTTTGGGGACAGAACTCAAACTCACAAGAGACACCCTCCTCCCTCCATCCTCTGGAGTTGCAGGAATGACAGAAACCCTCGGTTTTTACCCCTTTTCACCAACCTATGTGGTTCCCTTCCACTCGGCACTGCAGAGTCCCCAGTCCATCCGTCACCTGAACAGGGTAACTGTGGAGAGACAAAGGACTTCACTGAGCTTTGGGAGCAAAAAATAACCAAAATATAGTAGAATCAACTAGCCAATAGAAGATGTGGGCTTATACACAAAAGACAGTCATGGTTTGCTGTCTTTAAAAACATGGGAGTGAAGCAGGTGAGATAGGAGAGGAACAACTCATCTTCCCCCTAATGATCAAGAGTTCAGCAGCTTAGGAGGATGTCTCCCTGCTGCAGGGCTCCAGCTCAGCTCCTTTACACTTATTTCTAGAAGATGTAGCTTTCTAGAAGATGATGCTGTTGGTGGCCTTCAGAACCCCCCCTTGAAATAAAAAACTGAGAAGGGACAAATGCAGGCACAAGGGGAGGGTGAATAGCACAAAAATGTTTCCCCTCTACTTGCTCCTCTGCAGGTTCCTAAACTGTGAGAATGAGCAGGTAGCAATTAAAGCAGATGTGCTGGCACTACATCGACCCTCTGGAGTCATGGAATGACACATTGCCCATCATTAGCTCCCATTTGCATTTAAGTGGTTGAAGCTACAGAAAGCCAGCGACCCTCACCCACCCCATCACAGACCATAACTCCCCTGGGCCTGCCTCTATTTTAAGCCAAAGCAGAAGAGTTTCTCCAAAAACTACTTTGTTTGCTTTGGGGTTTTTTGGTTTTGTTTTGGTTTTGGTTTTGGGGTTTTTTTGGTTTTTTGTTTGTGCACAAGCTGTGTTGAACCCTTGCACCAACACAAACCCAAAGTAAGCAAGAACTGACGTGCTTCCAGCTCTCCTGTCAGCAAAGGAGCAGAGACTGATCCATCCATCTCCTGATGTAAGAACAGCTGGCCTGGGCAAAAAAAAATTAAAGGAAAGATATGATGTGATGCAGATGAAAACCTGATCCTGTTTAAATCAGCAGCCAATATTTTCCCAAGGGACAGGAATTTCCTCCCACTTGTATCTAACATTTATTAACCTTCTAGAAAATGGGACAAGCCCTAAACTCTCATCTCTGCACCTGCAAATTGCATTCCCCAAATACTGTGGGAACTGGAGCTCTGTGAGAGAGCAGCAGGGCCCTCTTGGAGACACTTCATGCCAGCTCTGAATGATCCAATCCCTCCTCCCTGAGGGCAATGCTGAACTCGAGGAGGGCAATACCCACCCACACCTTCCAAACCAGCAGGCAGCATCAACTACAGCAAGTACAACCAAGATGCAGCTCAGACATTTCTTTATTTCATTGAGGAAAAAAACCACTACAAACAACTTCCAGCACAAATCACCCAAGCTCCTAATAAAAAAAATTAAAAAAAAAAAAAATTAATATCTGTTCCTTAGGGATCAATATGAGACAACTTCCACTGGAGAGGAGGAAGAAGGTGGAAGGAATAAATTCAGAGTAATTAGCAGAATAAACAAAGGCTGGCAATGCTTCCTTGAGAATTAACAGGCAATTAAAGAAAACAGGTAATTAAAACCTGTAATGCAAACACTTTGTGATGACCCATCCCTCACAGTGCAGTTTTCTATGGCCCATGTTTCAGAATGCAGTTTTATGAGGTTTTTTCTAAAAGAGCTTGCTTTTATTAATACAGGTGGCTGATATTTCCTTTTAAGAAGTTTTTAAAAAATCAGTTCTGCCAAATGTTTGTTCAGCATCACCGGCCCAGTGGATCCCATACAGAGCATAGAAAAAGGTGCAGAACACACTTGAAAGGATAAAAACCCTTCCCTTTTTTTTTGCTCCAAATCCTGAATCAGCATGACTGATTGACAGACTGCTCTGGTCAAGTCCAAGTCCCCACCTGGTACCTATTTCCTAACACACCAAAAATGGGCAAATTATTCATGTGAGGCTACAAAAGGAACCTGTCTGGTATGCTGGGATTTTGAGGCTGTTTCCTTTTGGTGAGGCTGAGTTGTAAATGAGTAATCTGGCAGCAGAGCACTGCAGGCACGTCCAGCCTGCACTCAGACAGAGCAGCCTTTCTTCCCTCTGATCAAAGGTTCCAGGGCTCCACCAGAGGCAGGTAAAACAATAATTGATACCAAACAAAGGATGCTGATGTGCACAGTGTAGGGATGGCATGGCAGGAATCTGCACTGGGCTTTCCTTCACTCCAGCAAGGAGTTTAATCATTTAGCAAGGGACATTTCCAGTCAGTTTGAGAAGTCATTAAAAAGCATCTCATTGTTAAATATCTGCTGCTTCAATTAAAAAAAATTAACTACCAAGAATACTTGCCTTTCCTGGCTCCTGAAATTATCTTTAAACTGTTAGCAGAATAACTGTGGATTAATAGTTTATCTTTAAAATACTTATTTCACTTAGTTCTTCACTGCCATTGGCACATACATTATAAATTAACATTTGATGATACATCCATACATATGGAAGTACACATGACACACAGCAGGACAGTGTTGATGTTTATTTTGTACTCACTGTGTTTAAAGGAGCTGCTGTCCTAAAATAAGTTTTTAAAACCTACCAGCTTTTCTCTGTTGCGTGTAATCACAGAAGCAGCATTAAAAAATTATTAAACAACTCAGAACATGAAAACAAAGATAGAATGTTCAAAACAGTGAACAACAAAGCCTTTTGTCTCAAAATACTTCTCTTTAGTCTTCTGGTTTACCAGAGCATCTGCTTCAAACTAATAGGTTTTTTTTTTCTAAAAAAAAAAAATGCAAATGGAAAGGGGAAAATTTATTTAACTTTTCGACTCTGACATTATTTTAATTAGTTAAATTTTAATTTGCTAGCCAAAATAAAATCTACAGCAGCCAGCTGCAATTACAGTACAATTCACACTGAGCTGTGATTGACTGTGCTGCCAGTAAACAAACCAACCAGCTTAATGGACCAGTTGCAATTAGATTAACAAAGTTTGCTGGAGCCCAACTCATGAGCTGCAATAAACCACAAAGGAAGTAAATGGCAATTCTGGGCCAACTGGTTGCAATTTATTGCTGTCGAGGAGGCTGATGGAAGAAATGCCAATTTACAGGAGCTGCAGCAGATAGCTGAGTGTTCATAATTACCCATCAATATAATCCACAGCGAAGTCCAGGGTCTCATATCTCCCAGCAATTGTCTTCCCATGAATCTTTATTAAATTTCCTGTTTAAGAGGAAATGGAAATTGAAGAGAGTCTCTTAAAAGCAGAGAACTTGTTTGCAGATTTTCTGAGCTGAACAAAAGGAATTTGTGGTCTTTATGGATTTTGCAGGGGTTCCTGCACTCAATGTACTTTCAACTTCTACCATGGCTCAAGATGATTTTGTACTTAATTCACTTTTGTCAAAACACGTCTTTGTTTCCCACAAAAAAAAAAAATCAAATTTATTCAAAATTTCTTTTCCAGATCTGCATTTACACAGAGCTGACAATTTTTCCTCAACTCTTTTGTTAACTAAACCCCACTTTCTAACCCAATTTCACTGTATGACCCCATGAGACAACCAAAATGATATAATTTGTACACCAAACAGGGTGAAGGTCTAAAGAAGGACCTCAGCATATCTGTGGCCAGATTATTCTCCTGTTCTTCACTCACACTGGGAGGTGAAACATCCATTCACTAACATATAGAACACCCTGTAGAACCCTGACACTCTAAAGCAAGGCACGAGAATCTAGAGTTGAGCTACATCTGAAAACAATTGGAAATTAGGGATTGTTTTAGATTGAGGCATATCTGTGTGATATAATCATCCATGTTACTCTCTGAACTCTTGAGAGACCAAAACCTTTTGATTAATCTTGACTTTGAGGATCAAACTTTCAATTTTCTCTGAAGAAACCTGGAAATACAGAAATGATAGAAATGGGGGGGGGGGGGATAATGACATATCCCCGTTATTTT
>VWYP01028687.1:23302-35796 GCA_013400435.1 Pycnonotus jocosus | reverse complement strand
GGGGGGGGGGGGGAATCTGTCATATCCCAGTTAATTTTTCAGACCAAAATCAGTGAATGACTTCTCATGTAACTTTAAAGTCTGATCTAAAACCCCCATAAGCAAAAGGTCTGTGTGGCATTACAGATTAAGGGAAGGTCCCATACCTGGGGTGCCAGATGATGGATTAATTTGGTAAACCACAGGTGTCTGCTCAGCTGAGAACTGCAAAGAGAAATTTTCAGGGAAATGTCAGCTATTTCTGCAGCAGTCCAACCCCATGTGATTGTGCATTGCTCACAACCCAGCCAGCAGCTGCATTTCAGAGACTCACACTCCACATCTGATCTTTGAAGCAGAGTCCTGCTCTGGGAACGGAGTAAGGAGAATTATTCCCTTCTTACCCCCTCTCCATTCAGAGTCTGGATTAGTGATATTTTTACATCTTTTGCTCCCAAATTGCCCACCCTGGCTCGATCCAATGTCAGAAGATACAGTTTAATACACTGTCAAATTTATAAGTCATGTTTTAGCTGTAGTTAAAACCTGCATTTTATCCTGAATGGTGACACCATTTTTCTTCCCAATAGTACATCCTTTAGAAGAATTTCATCATCGTAGTTGTAAAATACTTCAGCTACTCTTTGGCAAGTTTTTTGGGTACCTTAAAGCAGCAGACCAAAGACTTTGTCTTGACCTATCTTACAGCAATACAACAGAGATTTTTTGGAGAAAGGACTACCTTCACCTCTGAGGAAAAAAAACCCTTGAAAATCATCAAGTTCAACCACTAATCCAACACTGCTAAATCCAGTAAAACATATCCCCAAATGCCACATCTGCATGGCTTTTCAATCCCTCCAGGGCTGGTGATTCCACCTCTTCCCTGGTGTTTGACAATCCTTTGGAGAAGAAATTTTTGCTAATATTTCCACTGGTGCAACCTGAGGCAATTTTCTCATCCTGTATCTTGTAACCTGGAAGAAGAGAGCAACCCCCCACCTGGCTGCATCCTCCTGTCAGGGAGTTGTGTCGAGTGAAAAGGTTCCCCCTGAGCCTCCTTTTCTCCAGGCTGAGCCCCCACAGCTCCCTGTGTTGTTCCTCATCAGATTTGTGCTCCAGACCCTTCCCCATCCTTTCTGCAAATGCTCATCTTCTCCACCCCCTTTATGAGCCCCCTCATGTCCTCACTGGCACTTACAGATGCTGCTCACAGCCCAATAAATATAACAAAAAATTAATTTGTTGCATTAATTCAAAGACACCATTGCATATATTCCTTCCCTCCTACTCCTGCTCGTGTTAAAAATCAGTGAGCAGCCACAAACTCCCTCCAGCAATGGCCACTTCTGGGGAGCAGAGGCAGCACCACACCACACCCCAGGTTGGAAAAGATGTGGAGAAAGAAGCCAAAAGCAGCACGAAAATGGGGCCACTGGCTGACACAGTGACACTTGTGAGCTGCTCAGACTTGCTGCTGCCTGCAGCAGCTTTTCCAATCTAAAGAGGAGGCAAAATTAATTTTTAATACCCATAGCTCCCAGGGCCCAGCCCCAAAACAAAGAGACACATTGTGGTTTATTTAGCTTGGAATGTGCCTCATTAACAGCATCCCCTGGTGATTTTTCATCAGCTCTCTAAGCTAGCTGAACCACCCAATGACTCTTCAGCTTTAATGTGCAATTTACTGAAAATGCTGAGGTTTTTTTATTAAAGTTAGCAGAGAGGTGGGATGTGACTTCCAAACACACCAGGCCTCGTCCCAAAGCACAATCATGGCTAAGGATTCTGCTCTGCAAGAGATCACAGAATCCCAGAATGGTTTGGGTTGGAAGGGACCTCAAAGACCTTCTCATTCCATACCCTTGCCATGGGCAGGGACAGCTTCCACTACCCCAGGTTGCTCCAAACTCTGTCCAACCTGGCCTGGAGCACTTCCAAGGATGGGGCAGCCTGTGCCAGGGCCTCACATTAAAGAGTTTTTTTCAAACATCCAATCTAAACCTACTCTCTTTCAGTTTGAACCCTCTGCCCCTGGTTCTGTCTCTAACATGCCTTTGCAAAAAGCCTCTCCCCAGCTTTCTTTAGCTTAGGGTTGGAATTAAATGGTCTTAGAGATCATTTCCAATCCAAACCATTCCATGATTCCACCCATTTCAATGCATTTCCTGTGACACAATATTGAAGCTTCATTCCCTTCAATACCCTGAATTCTTTATCCTCACTTCTGCACTTGCTTTGTGATTACCTTGAAAGAATAATTCTCTTTCTCCACCTCAGTCAGGTTGTTAAGCACATGTCCTTTAAAGGTCACCTCCACATAGTATAAACCCTCTTGGGGTGAAGATCTAGGTGGAAGAAAATGGGTAATATTATTTTTATACAAAGTGTGTTTAGGAAATGCAAGTCCTTTACAGAGTCTCCATTCACAGTAAGTCCACTGAGACTTCCATAGAGCAAAGGAGTTCTACACTGTCAGCCCAAACTTCAAACACATGAAGCCAAACTTTAAAGTCACAATTTAAAAGAAATGTGGAAGCACAGCAAGAAATCACAGTGAAGAGCAGAAGGTGACAGGACTGCATCAAAACTCTACCCAAATTATTGTTAATGCAAAATACAAGCATTCTCATTAGCCATGTACAGAAAATAATTGTTATTCATTAGTAATAAAATGACCCAGGGCTGCCTGGATCTGCAGAGTATCTTGATGCTGGTCCATAAATCAATGCTGCATCCTTGATTCACACAGCTTCCCAGCACAATACCCAGCAGAATTAATTCCCAGCCAAATCATGGCAGCAAAATATGGAAGAGTCCCATTAGGCCCCTCTTCAGACACCCCAGTCCTCCACAACCTGTGCTAAAGTTATGACAGGAGAGAAAACAGGCAGCTTAAACTGCCCAGCTGGTGCTTGGAACTTTATTTATTTCCTGTTCTATTCATAACCTCTCTCTATCACCTTGGACAGGTCAAGGACACCAAAAACTGGTAGATTCTCCTCCAAGATTTTCTTGGGAGTTTTGCATCTGAGAGCTAGATGTCTACAAACTTTGGAGGTCTGAGTCTGGACTGTCCAGGAAGCCTCTCTGAGACCCTCATGGCTCAAGGTAGCCTTGTGCTTCACAAAGTTGAAACAAGAATAAACCAAGCTTAGGAGGTTCTCAGTGAGGCCACAGCAGCAGCTGCAGGAATTCTTTCAATTCCCAAACTGCCCGTGCAGGCACTGAAAGGAAAATGAGGATCCTGTCTGACAAAGGGCTGGGTCTCACCCACAGTGTAGCCAGGGATCATACCTTGTTCTGCACCTGATAGTGGGCAAGTCCAAATACAGAGGAGAAACATCACAGGGCAGCCTGGGCAGGGCTGGATTCACCAGGGACACCTCCAGCTGGGATGCACTGGCTAGAGAGACAGATTCCAGCTGGTGGGATGAGGAGCCTAAGCAAGAAAATCAACCAGGAGAGCTCTGTGAGCGCAGGATCACTCACAGTTGAACAACAAACATTTTTGGAGGTACAACCCAGCTTCTCTAGGAATAATGCTTAGAGCCCTTGATCAGGCTTCTTAAAACCATGTTTGTGGTGGTTTAACACCAGCTGTCAACTCAGCCCCACACAGCCACTCATTCACTTCCCCCCTGGGGAATGGGGGAGAGAATTGGAAGGGTAAAAATCAAGTCCCCAGGTGCACATCCACAAATCCTTTGAATTCCCCTGGTGATTCTGCCACCACCCTGGGCAGCCTGTGCCAGCTAACAACCTTGCAGGGGGTTCAGAGACCCTCTCGCTTCCCCATGAATAAATATCCATCACTGTGGAAAATCAGACCTAGCTTTGTACAGTTGGTTTTGGGCTCAAATAGACATGACAAATAATTTTCTGTGATTTTTACTCAGATCTCATGTTTATCATAAGAGTTTTAAAAGCTCCAGCATCACAGGACATATGGAGGGGGCAGATTTTTAGCTTTTCTCCAATAAAAAGGCAGGATCAGGAAAGAAATTTCTAGCCCTACATTTGCAAAAATAAACTAAACATTTTGACTCCTGTTGTTTAGAAATAAACCTTCAGCAATATCTTATAAAGTGACCATTTCAAGCTGATTTCATGCTATGAGCATCACAGCCTATGGTTCTGTTGAGTAGGGCTTGTCACTCCAACCACAAACCTCAGTAGGGAGCTGATTTTCTGTTATTTTTCCATCCCTGGAAGTGTTCAAGGCCAGGTTGGACAGGGTTTAGAGCAAGCTGGGATAGTGGAAGGCATTCCTGACCATGGCAGAGGGGGTGGAATGAGATGATTTTAAAGATCTCTCTCAATCCAACCTTTCTATGACTCTATTTCAACAGATACTTCACAAGAATTTAAAGCTCACCATCCAGAGTGATGGTAATCCATGTTCCTCCAGCAATGCTGCCCTCGTGGGGCTTGATCAGCGATCCTGAGGCTGTCCCTGCAAAAATAAACCAGCTCCATCAGGCTAAAGGGAAATGCAAATATCTAAAACATTTTATACAGGATGAGACACAGTTGTCTGAGAGCTGTCTTCCCGTTATCCCACTCTTTATTTAATTTCTCCTTTTCAGGCACCCAAATTAATCATGTTGCCCATCCTTTTTTTCCCCTCACCTCTCTCCCCCTTTTACAGCTCCCCTCAGGGAGGTGTTGATGCCTTCAGGGCTTGGTGAGCCAAGTTACAGCCTGATCCTGCTGCCATCCTCAAGAATTTAAAATTATCTCCAAGAAATGTGTTTGCAGACTTCCATGAACCCTACCAAAATTAAGGCTGCCTACAAAATATGTCCTTTACTGGCTCCAAGACAGCCTGTCCAGCTATTTCCTTCTGAAGTCTTTAGGAAAGATGTACAGGCCTGGAAAGGAGCTCCTGCCTCATGGTGTTAAGTCACCTATAACCTGCTATTCCATACCTTTCATAAAGGCACCCAATTCCTTAGATAATTTAGGATTTATTTTGGGTACCCTCATTCTCTGAAGCTGAGACATGAACCAGCATTTGGCTTCTTTTTATGCAGCCTCTGACCAGAATTTTCCAGAAGTAATTTTACAGTGATATCCAGTTTTCTGATTAACATTTTAAGAGATTTCCAACTTTTTAGCTGTGTTTGGATGCAATCTGATCAAACATCAGTATTGATCACTGAAGACAAATATTGGACACTTTTGCATCATGAACCCTTAATATCAGCATGCAAAGAGTGACATGTTTATCATCAGGTGAAACAAAAACAATAGATATTATATGAACTCAGGTAGAACACAGAATTGAAAATTAATCCAGAAATCTCCTCTGTGGCTATGGAAATAATGCCATGGAAAACCAACAATAAGGGTGGATAATGTCCAATGTGCAACAGTCCATATCCCAAAGTTTTCAACATGTTTTAGGAGTTCTTCTCAACATCTCACAGGCAGTCTCTATCCAATCCCCACTGGATTTTACAGGTATGGTTGGAGATAAACCTCTCCATCACCTACCTGCCAAGAATATCAGCCCAGCACCCAGCAGGAACGTTCTCCAAAGGTTCATCCTGAACATTGGATGAGGAATTCTCAAGAGTCCAGCACCAGGACCTTCCCTGTAACTTTAAAACAAACCCCATCTGTATTCTTTGTTCTCACTGCACACCTGTGGGAGCAACAGCTGTGAATTCTTCTAACAATTTAAGAATATAAACATTCGAGCAACACACTGCAAAGTGCACAGCTCAGAGTCCAGCACCCTGGTGCAAGTGAATGCTGCATTTCAAAGCAGGTGCCGAAAATATAAATTTAATTAAAATTTATTATTCTTTTTTTTTTAGTTTTCCTGGCTTTACTTACCTTGTTCAATTTATTCCTCCTCCAGTCCTGTGATGAGTGAAGAGCAGGGGCTTCATTATGAGCACAAGAGCTCCATCCCTTTGGCACCAGCTCTGCCACAGGTTTCAGGCTGGAGTTGTGTCAGTCACTCTGCCCAGGGTTGAAACCCACCAGACAAGCTTCCCAAAAGGCTCAAATCCCATCACAGACAGCTCAGAGCTGTCCACTGAGAGTGCTTAATTATTAACCTAAGCTACTTGCTGCTATTAACTGTTTTGTTTCCAAGATTTTAATAACCATGACAAATATAACCTGGGATTGTTCTCCCATTGGTATATGTTTAAGTCCTCCAATAGGAAGACAATTTATCCATTTTATTCTCTTTTCTTCCCTCCTACAACATGACAGCAAAACTGTTTCTTGATATGCTGATGTTCAATCTGGGACTGACTTTCACAGCAAGTGGACTTCAATGCTCTCTTACATATTATTAATTCAATTTTCCATGGTATTCCCAGCATAATCTGCTGGGAATTCTGCCCAAAGGGTGCTTAGTTCCCTTATTACTTCTCTTTAACCCTGCAGGGCTTTTTCCCTGTGGAAAAGGAGGCAGTGGAGTTTCACAGTGTTATCATTCATGCCCTGGAGAGCCTTGGCTGCTGGGAAGATGCAATCCAGCCTCCCTCAGACACTGACCAGCATCTCTACTCCCACCTCTGCCCTCCTCTGTTTGAAGCCCAGATGGATTTTGATGGAGTCCCTCAGTGGGTTTGCTGAGCCCCTGCCCTGGCATGGAAACCTTCATGGAAGTTTCCACTGAAATTTTCAGGAAGTTCCCAGACTCCAGAGTGTAACTGAGGTTTAATGAGTTACCACACACCAAACAGCAGCAGCATGTGCTCCTACTCTCACCTCAGCCCCAAAGGGAGGTGAAACAGCCTTGCTCAGGTTCCTCCTCAGCCTCAGTGGCACAAAGTCACGGGCAATCAACCCTCAGGGGAGCTCTGGAGCTCTGCCCAGCACTGGAACCAGTTGTGCTTGGTTTATTCTCAGGCCAAGCCCCAGTGTCTCAGCCACAGACAGCCAATGATGGCAGGAGCCCCGTGTGAGTTAACCCCATCAGTGATCCACACTCAGTTTACTTATTAGCAGAATTGCACTGGAATTGTGGTCAGAAGGAAGAGTAAGCTTGAGACAATTCTCAGACAAAAAAAGTATTGCTAAAGAAGAGGCTTTTCAAGGATGACACAGCAGACAGGTGCTGGTAACAGGGTCCACTCACAGCCCCAAATAAAGGGATGGACCAGGTGCAAGGTCCCTTCAGAAAACACCCTCAGAAACAAGAGGACACAGGGCAGGATGCTCAGCTACAACACAAACCCATGATCCAGCTAAAAGGCAGGACCAGAGAGGGGATTACAGAGCAGTATCTCTACAACACAGCTCAGAGAGGGAGCACAGAGCCACAGATGAGGTTAAACCAGGCTCCTGAACCACGGCCAGGGTTAAATCAGGCTCCTGAACCACGGCCAGGCTGGGGAGGGTGGTCCCAGGTGAGGCTGATCAGGGACATTATGGGTTTTTTTCTGACCTCAGTGCTGCTTCCTGCACATTCTGTCACTCAAACACTCTACCTCATAGTCAGCAAAAACTATTAGTGTTATTATCCATAGCACTTTGTGATTCAATCCTAAGGAAATGCTTTATCCAGGAAAAACTCAAACAGATGTCCAAGGTTTGCAGGTCAGCAGGATTTGGCTGTGATGAGGAGTTTATTCTTTGCAGAAAGTCACATATTAAGTACAACAGTGCATAGGGAGCCCTCCCCATGAAGGAGCTGAAATGTGAAAAGAGAGAGGGAAAGGGCAAGTCCAGAGGAGGCCACAAAGGTGATTTGAGGGATGGAGCAACTCTCCTGCAAGAAAAAGCTGAGATGGTTGGGATTGTTCAGCTTCAAAAGTGAAGGTTTTGGGGTGACCTAATTGCACCCATCCAGCACCTGCAGGGAGCCTACAAGAAAAATGGAGAGAAACAACTTACAAAGGCCTGGAGGGACAGGACAAGGAGGAAGAGTTTTAAACAGCCAGAGGGCAGGGTTAGATGGGATATTAGGAAGAAGATTGCTCTGTTAGGATAAGGAGGCCCTGGCACAGCTTTCCCAGAGAAGCTGTGGCTGCCTCACCCCTGGCAGTGTTCCAGGCCAGGTTGGACAGGGCTTGGAACTATCCCACCTGGGATAGTGGAATGGGGAGTAGAACTGGAGGAACTTTGACATCCTTTCCATCTCAAAACATTCTATGATTCTGTGATTCTATGAAAAACATTGTCTTTAATAACCAGAAACCCAGGCCTGGAATTCAGATCAGGAGAGGAATGGCCTCCACACAGGAGGTTGTATGACACATAAATACCCTGTCACCACAGGCTGATGCCCTTTTTTAGGGATATTACCCACTAAAGAGGAAACCAGCACATTTTGATGAGCAAGTGCATGTTTGTATACATGTGAAAGCCACTTTCTTCCTGACAAAGGACAGTTCTGCTCAAAAACTTCACCCTTAGTTTTGTTTGGAGTTACTCATTTAGAGGTTTAAACTTTGAGTAAATAAATGGAAAAGCCGTTTGGACAGGCTCAGCATCAGGAATCTGAGAAATACTCCTGCAGTGCAGCCAGAAAGAAGGCAGAGCCAAGCAGGAGGGGTGAGCAGTGGCTTTTTGTCACTAGATGGAAGCATGGAGCCACTAAAGTCCCGTCTGACAATTCAAACACAACCCACAGGTGGCCAGGCTGCCACTGCTCTGCCTGACACGGGCCCAGGAGTGTTTGGTGTCCATTCCCTGTGCTTGAGGAAAAGCCCAGGTGGAAGCAGGCAGCGCAGGAAAAGGAGATGCGGGGTTTATTCCCAGCTCCTGCACTCACCAGGGCACGATTTGGGCTAAATTGTCAAAGTCACTCGTGTGTAACACAGGGATAAAAGTGCACACGAGGCCTTTTACAGAGGCAGCAGCATGGAAAGGCTCAGTTCCCCCAGGAACTGGAGCATCTCTGGGATGGAGGAGCCTTTCAGGAGCCAGATGAGGGGTCCCCTCATGCTCCCCCCCTCTGTCCCACCGCAGCCACCTCCCGAGGGGAACGTGGCAGTTGTTGGACACCACATGGCACCTCCCAGCAGAGCAGCTGAGGGGAGGATCATGTGGGATAAGGAGAGGTTGAACGATTTTGTCTGCGACCACTGCAATCCCCTCCTCCCTCCCAGCCCTGCTGATGTGTCCACCACCCCAGGACAAGGGCAGCAGCCTTCCCTGCCTCCTGCTCGCCAGAGTCAAGCCTTGGCATGAGGGGATGACCCGGGAATGCTGCCTGTGCTCACAATTCCTGCGCCCACCCCTGTAAAGAGAGAAAAATCCATCCCAGAGGAAAGCCAGACTCGTGGAGCTCATTCTTGGAGCATGAAATGATGGAATCATAAAATCACAGGATGGTTTGGGTTGTAAGCAACCAAAAACTCATTTATTCCAGCCCCTTGTCCTGGGCAGGGGTGTCACTCCCTAGATCAGGTTTCATGGGGACTGATGCCACTGAATTACCAGCAGCATTGTGTTTCTCTTGGATTTATCCTTGGATAAGCAGCAGCTTACTCTCCAATGCAGAGTGTGCTGTGCTGGACACACAGTAAAGAAAAACAGCTTGAAATTGCTTCAATTTAGTGACTGTGTCCAGACACAGAGCTGTGATCTCTGCTTTCCAGACACAGGGAGCGATCTCTGCTTTCCAGCTTGGCATTGTCATAGCATCATGGAATGGTTCAGGTTGGAAGGGACCTTAAAGCTCACCTTTTTTCCCCCCCTGCCATGGGCAGAGACACTTCCCACTATCCCAGGTTGCTCCAAACTCTGTCCAGCCTGGCTTTGGACACTTGCAGGGATCCAGGAGCAGCCACAGCTTCTCTGGCCACCTTGTGCCAGGGCCTCCCCACCCTCACAGGGAAGAATTCCCTCTAACATCTAATTTAAATCTACCATCTTTCAGCATGAAATCATTATCCCTCTCCTGGAAACCTGGGTTACCAGGAGCCTGGAAGACTTCCACTGGCTGTGCTGCTCTGTGCTGAGTTCTTACAGCTGCTCTTTCTTTCTATTAATACTTCACTTTTCCCTTATTGACACCAACTTCCTAGCAACCAAGGTCACAGAGAAGGTGTCAAGAAGCTGGGCTGATTAATAATAAATCCTGGGGTTTGATGTCTTTTTTTTTTTTTTTTTCTTGAGAGGCTTGTTAGACACCAGCAGGCAGGGTGCTGAGCTGGGATTTCCAAAGGAACCAAGGGGATTTGGAAAACCTTCTCTGATCAAATTTCCCTTTGAATCCCAGTCTTCCTCCTGCTGGCCCTCAGAACCCAGCTGGGTGAGGCTGCTGTCCATGGGAAGGTGAGCTGAGGCAGGGCAGTGGGGCTAAGCAGGAATCTGAGTTTGAGAAAGCCAATACAGCTCATTCATGATCATTCTCAAATGAGGAGAAGAAAGAGCTCTTGGTTGGCCAAAAATCCCAGAATCACAGAATGATTTGGGTTGAAAGGGATCCTAAAGATAACCCAGATCCAGCCCCCTTTCATGGGCAGGGACACCTTCCACTGTCCCAGGTTGCTCCAAGCCCTGTCCAGCCTGACCTTGAACACTTCCAGGGATGGGGAATTGACAGTGTCTCCTGGTAGGAACAGCATTCAGGCTTCTTCTACCTTTTTTGCTGTTCTTTTACAAAGAAAAAGCATTTCCTTCCTTGGAAATCTTAACATTCACATTATTAATTTTTTTTTTGAGGTTTTAAAACCTTTTATTACCACTACTTCTACTTACAGTTGCAGCCTGTAAATTAACTGCCTGGCTTGCCTGGCCCTTTTTTCTACCTGATTTTTAATAGATTCAACTCCTTCCTTTGAGAGGAAAAATGCTGTTGCTTCCAGGAGCCTTCCACATCTTTACAGGGTCATTTTTCAGCAGGATAAAACTCTGTTGAACTTGTTCCCATAGCTACTCTTGCTCCATTTTAAACAGGCACAGAACTTCTTTGAATACTAAATTTATTGCCAGTGCAGCTGCTTTAATGACAGGTTTGAGGCTTCTTTGGTTTCAAGGTTGGGTGTGTTTGTGCTCCTGTCTCCTGTGGGTCACAGAGGGGATGTGGGGTCCCCTCAGCCCTCTGCCCCTGGCAGATGCTGGAGCCTGGGGATGTACAAGGCTACTGGGCAAGGAGATACCAGCATCTTGTAGGGGATTTGTCTTCTCCCAGCCACATAGGGGATGCTCCCCTGCTCCCCCAGGGTCTGCAGAGCACACGGGATTGCCAGGGAAAACCAAGACCAAGGCTGGCTCCCAGACCCATTATAGAATCATTAAGATTGGAAAAGGCATCCAAGATCATCAAGTCCCACCTTTGATCAAATATTCCCATGCCCACTCAGCCATGTCACAAAGTGCCACATCTACTCATTCTTTGAACACTTCCAGGGGTGGTGACTCCACCACTTTCCTGGGCAGACTGTTCCAACGCTCAACCACTGTTTCAGGGAAGAAATTTTCCCTGATATCCAACCTGGCACCACTTAAGATCATTTCTCCCAGTCCTATCACTTGATACCTGGGAGAAAAGACCAAACCCAAACCGGCCACACTCTCCTTTCAGGTGTAGAGAGCAATAAGCTCCCCCTGAGCCAAAATCATCCCGGGGTTGAGGTTCTCCCTAGAGATTTTCCTCTGCTGGCTGCTCACAGACACATCCACACCTCCCATCGGTGTGATGGACCATCACTCCTCCAATCTCTGTGTTACAGGGCTTTTTGTCACACAAACAGCACCCAAAAAAGGCTACAGCTCTGTTGTGCTGGGCACTCTGGAGCCACACAGTACCAGGGAGCGTCCAACCCTCAAACAGCTTTCAGTTTAAATAGGGGCAGAGAGACACAAACCCACGTGTGGTGGGCTGCAGGTTTTGCAAAGCAGGTGATGACAGCCCCAAAGGAAACCTGCACAGGTTGAACCCCGGAAGAGAAGGATAAAATCAAAAGGTGTCATTTGGACAGAAGAAATCTCTCGGGAAAACTCGGCAGGCGCTGCTGCAGAGCGAACCTCGGCATTTGCTTAAACAAACAGCTGGTGGAGGATTGGGTTTCAGAATCAAACTGCAACCCAGCACCTACTGAGCTTCATCCATCATTAGCCTTTCATTAGGGAACTTGCTCTTGGCCTTCTCCCCAGTCCTCAGAGAAGGGATTCAGGCAAATGCTGTGTCCCGCAGCCTCTCTCCTTCACCTCTGTAGCAAATGCCCACTTTCTTCTCATTTAAAAGTGGAATTCCTTCCCTTCAATGAGTTTTCACTGTGAATGCTGCCACTGCCCCATCCCCACCATCCATCCCTGTTCCCCATGTCTAAGCAGGAGGAACAGGTGGGACAGCTGACCCTGGTGAATGAAAGGAGAGCACAGTTTGGCTCCCCTCACCCCTTTCTCACAGCCTGTCCCCGCTGTCAGCGATCCCCCAGCCCCCAGGGACGGGGGATTTGTGTGTATTAGTCACATGAAAGGAAAGACCCTGCAGCAGGCTGCTCCTGGGCTTTGCTTCACCTCCAGCAGAGGGGATGGCTTGCCACTGTATTCCTCAGGGATGGAATCAAATGACACCTTTTTTTCTTCTTCTT
>VWYP01028687.1:1536-15483 GCA_013400435.1 Pycnonotus jocosus | reverse complement strand
AAAAAAAAAAAAAAAAAAAAAAAAAAAAAAAAAAAAAACCAAATAGAGGAAAAGGGCATTGTCCTCTTTCCCAAGAGGCATCCTGGCCTCCAGGAACTCCAACCTGGGGAAAGTTTGTNAAAAAAAAAAAAAAAAACAAATAGAGGAAAAGGGCACTGTCCTCTTTCCCAAGAGGCGTCCTGGCTTCCAGGAACTCCAACATGGGGAAGGGCTTGTGACATGAGGAGACTCCAAAAATCTCTGGATCAACAGTATTAGGTGCAGTAAAAAGATAAGGATGATTCCCCTCTTTTTCAAGCCAGTGGCAAAAATCCTGCTGAGAGTCTTGAGGGAGAGTTACTGCAAATCACGGTGTTAAACTAATTTGTATTCAAGATATGGGGGAAAATGGAAAACCAAAGAGCAAGAGAGGCCGTGCTGAGTATGTATGGGTATTTCTACAGGCACTCCAGTTTGTTCCAGGCAAATTATTTCACCTTTGTGACTCAGTTTCCCCACCCAAAGTCTGGCAATGTTAATGGGCTTAGCTCAGGGGCAGTTAACTCTTCCCTGGTGCAAAGAACCAGACTGGTTAAATAAAACACAATGGGGCTAAACCAGCCCGAAGATCTCAGTTTAAAATCACCAGATAAACCAGAAAATACAGCTTAGAGAACTTTAATATGAATATCTTTTATAGTGAAATAAAAATGTTAGAAAGTCTAACGAGGAGAGGAGCAGGATGGGCAGGCACCTTACAAGGACTGCTGGTGATTCTGACACAGCCTTTCTAAATAGGGGAACTCACTCATTTTCTCCTTCATGCCTCCCTTTTTCAAGGAATTAAATGTCAGCACACTGGGACTGGGTGATGTTTCAGAGGTGCTCACTGAGGCCTTATTCCCACTGAGGCAGAGGGCTCATTACCACCATTTATGGAGCAAACTCAATAAACTTTGAGACACTCCCATGAACCCCCACCAGAGTTTAAAAAAAAAAAAAAAAAAAAAGGACTCTTGAAACTTCTCCAAAACCCAAGGGCCTAAATATAGTCTCTGGTTAGATATAGGCAATATTTTGCAGACAGATGCAAGTTTGCTTTCTTGAGTTTTAAGCTTCCTGGAGACTGTGGTTAAGACAGGGTTAAGATGAAACTCTGCTTCACAAATCTCCCCCAAGATAACTAATTTGGCTCACAAGGCTAAAATGTTAATCTGACTGACCTGCCCACAGAAAAGTTGCAAAAGAGACAAGAAAAAGCTCTCCATGAGTTTTTGCCCGGTGTGAGGTGCCTTTTGGTGCAGACAGGGGGTCAATGAGGTGGTTAATTCCAAACATGCAATGGCTTGGGCTCAAATATTCCCTTTGGAGAAGGTCAGGGCATCAGGAATTGACTTTAAATCAATGGGATCACTCCTATTTATCCCTTCCCTTCTTTGTGCTGCTGTCACATCCATGCACCTCTCTGTGCAAGTGCGTGTAGACAGGAAAACCAAAGGCTGAGCAGCTTCCCTCCTTCCAGCAACTGCTGCTCCCAGGAAAGCATCCATCCTGCAATCCAGGCTGGAAAAAGGGACTTGACAGAGAGCCCAGACGAGTGACTGCCCAAATGCCAGGGGTATCAGAAAGCCCATTTTGGGAGCATCCCCTCCCATCTCACCCCAGGACAAACCCTCCCAGTGACAGGGACCTTTGGGGGACAGCTGCCTCATTCCTTCCTCCTCCTCTTCCTCAGGCAGGGACAGATGTGGCTCTGGATCTGCCTCAGATGATTGGGTTACTCCAAGTGGCTCCAAAGGGTGTTGGCTCTTAGTTTGCATATCTGCTCTTCACAAGGAACAGAATATTCCAGGGAGGGCAAAAAGAGAGATGCTGGCTATAAATGGATGCATTTATGTCCTGTTGACTTCCTTATTTTCTTTCCTGGCTTTTATGGCCATTCCTGCCAATCTTGTGTACTCAAGTACCCATCCCAGTCAGCTCCCTAATTTCTAACTATTTAGCTATAATTTCCTAACCTACATTTCTACATTCTGCCTGTTTTGAGTTTTATAAATCTTGGAACAGTGTGGTCTGAAAATACAACCTGTGTGAGTCTTTACTGCAACAGTCCCAGCTGAATCCTGTCAGTGTGTTTAATACAAATCCTGCTCCAATCAGGTTTTAACTCCATCAATAAATTCCCATTTATACTAACATAAGATTTTAAAATCCTGGTCCACAATTTGGACCAGAATAATGTACATAAATAAGGAGTATTTACCTATCTACATGCTTGGGATCAAGGATCTTTCAAGTAACTGAATCTATTTCCTCATTAATCACTGTGAATCCATTTCTGATCCCAGAATTTCCATGGTACTTTGATACAGGCTTTTGAGAAATTTAAGAAAGTGCTACCAGTAAGCAGCTATAATGGTTTCAACTGAGGGCTAGTGAGGCTAAGAAGAAATATCTCTTCATTCATTATTGTTGATAGGTCATGTAAACAGATTAATGCACTCAAAAGTCTGGTAATCCACAGCCTGTGTAAAGGAAATCTCAGGAAGTTTTACCCTGATGTCAGCAAGGCTCATCTTTCTCACCTCCTCTGAGCCAAAGGCCTTCATCTAACAGGAAAATAAATATTATATTGGGTTCTTAATCACAAATTAAAATGTATTTGAATGCTCCTATAACACTGATTCAACTTATTAAAAAAAAAAAAAAAAAGAATGGGAACGTTTTGCTGTGGATATTTTTAACACCTCTGTTGTGCTTGGTGTAAAAATCTGTAAATAATGGAAATTCAGACACCACTTCTGATTCTGGGAACTTTTAAACAATATAATTCCCTGTATCACTGCATGACTCATCTCTTTCTGTAGAATTTGCATTCATTTGTTTGATCAGGTACTGAGGTTATTGAAATAATGACTATGTGAAATTTGCTGCCATGAATTTCTCTAGAAATCACGAAGAAAAGTCTTCATCCAGTTTTAAGACAAACAAACAACTTCCCCCAAAAGCCATCCATCCCTTCACTGCAGTCAACAGGGATTTTTGTACAAGCAAAAATTACTTAGAGCAGCACGTACAATATCAGAACCATGACGCTTTTAAGTGCAAATAAATCTGAGCCATTTATACACTCTTCAGTCTATAAACCCATTGCCCCAGCTGAGCATTAGGACAAGTAATGCCATGGGAAGGATTTCCACCCTAAACCCTTTTGCAGCCATCCTTCCATCAGGCACTGACCCAGGTTTGAACAGCTGACAGGGAGAAATTACAGGGGCAGAGAAACTGAGGTGGTTGTGTGTGAGATGTGAAAAATCAGCAATGTCAGACACTGGGGGACATTGCAAAATTGGTATTTCCTGAGGTAGCATCATGCAGGGGAACACCTCTGTCACAGGGGAGGATGGAGAGCCCTGTAAGAATGGAGACAGACTCTGATTCAACTTCTCCACCACAATAAAATGCCTGGAGAGTGACAGCAAAGCTGGGGAGAGGGAAGCAGATCCAGGGATAGCTGGAGCCTCTGAGGAGTGTGTGCAGTGCTGCTCTGTGCTCTGGAGCCTGTGCTGGGCCAGCAGACCCTCACCAGAGCCTGCCTGCAAAGAGGATTTATGTTTCTTTCAAAGCTTGGGGTTATTCCCACCCTGGTTCTAGTGCTTCTCATCACCTGAGATCATTCCTTGATCTTTTGGGCCTTTAGGAAGAGAAAACATGAGCAAAAGGCTTATTTTCTTCTCCTGTTCTATATACTTCTGTGGGCTGGTTGTGTATTAGAAGCTTGGACATTCCCTCCCCTTTTTCATCCTCAGAGAAGCCTCCACTTAGAAATAAATCATCTTTGTGAATCTGCTCCATGAACAAATTGATTCCAACCAATTGTTTTCCAGACATGGCCATAACTCTCTTTGAGCATCCCTGAGGATGCCAACCCTGCTGAGGGTGAGAGTGTACAACAACCCCAAATCAAGGATTAGTACAGGAGGGGACACCAGGACACTTTGCTTTTCACTTCTAATGGTCATTTCTATAAAAAAAAAGAGAAATCCATCCATGGCCCCTGTGCCATGACAGGCTCCTCTCAGAGCTGCACCAGGGCACTGCACAAGCTGGAACACAGGAAATGCCAATTAAATATCACCAAACAGGTTTTTCATCTTCATCTTGGTCAAACTCCAGGAAACAGATCCCAAAAAACTGAGGGAACTCCATCCTTGGGGGGATTCAAATTCAATCAGACATGGTGCTGAGCAACCTGACCTAAGCTGCTCCTGCTCCGAGCCCTCCAGATCCTTCTGACCCAAACCACTCTGTGTGTGACCCTTGGACCTGAACCTGTTTCTGATCAGCCAAACCAGGTTCTGGTGAGCTGCTGTCTGGTTCTGAAGACACTGCCTGCTTGGCCAGGGAGCTCTCCAGAGTGAGGACCACACCCCTGTGTGTGTGAGAGCAACTCCTCTGCTCACAAATACAATAATACAAATGATAATGATAAAGTGAAAGGAAAGAACACTGTCTACCACCTCTCACTTAGGTGACTATTTTTTTTTTTTTAAGCAAACTTTAGTTTTTGAGGATTTCAGGGCTCTCAAAACAAGTCCAGGACCTTCTCCAACATGCACTTCCATGATATTCCAGCCTTCAGCACTGTGCAGAGGCACACACAGGAATGTTTGCTGACACACAGGAATGTTTGCTGACACACAGGCACTGGAAAAATCGGAACCACCCGAAAATATCCCTCCAAAACATCCCCAAATGCTCCAGGGCAGCAGGGAAGTTACAAAGGGTTGTGCTGTCACTGCTTTTCCAAGGAGGAAGCAGACTGCTGGCTCTGAAACACATCTGAGGAGCAGCATCACCCCTTCAGGAGTGGAGGATGAGGAGCTGTCCTGCTGGCCAGAGGGCACAATCCAGACTTCTCTTTTGAGATGACATGCTTCTTTATATCCCCATATGGATTAGGCTGCTATGGAATGTAAGGAAGTGTGTGGTTTCAGGGAGACATGGCCCGTGTCCTCTGCTCCCAGCAACTGCAAGGATTCCAAAGATCTCCTGTAACCTCATTTCACTCAAATTTTACTTTGTCAAATAGAGCCAGGCAGTTTATATTCACTCTACAGTGTTCTCAGCACCCACAGAGGGCACACAGGGATCTGAACATCTAAAAAAAGGTTGCAAATTCCTGAATCCATGCAGATTTGATAACTAGGATAAATTCTGTACATCTTTTGCTGGAAAAAGCATGGAGCAAGTTGACTGTAGGTTTCACCTAATCCAAATAATATTCACACTGTACTGAAAGTGCTTTTCAAGGGCTCTCTGAAAATCACTACAACCCAGAAAGCATCAATAATTCATAGAATCATAGAATGGTTTGGGGACCTTAAAACTCATCTACTTCCAACATCTTCTTCTTTCCCAGGTTGCTCCAAGCCCCATCCAACCTGGCCTTGGACACTTCCAGAGATCCAGGGGCAGCCACAGCTTCTCTGGGCAACCTGTGCCAGGGCCTCCCCACCCTCACAGCAAAGAGTTTCTTTCCAATATCTAATCTAAATCTACCCTATTTCATGTTGCCATCCATTCTGAGATGGTGGAAAGCACTTTGGATTAAACGACACAGAGGAAAAATTAAAAAGCACTGGGTAGGATTGAGTTGTGAGGAGCAAAACTGAGCATGATGCAGATGTCACAAAATTCTCCTCTTTACTCCCAGTCATTCATAAGAAGATCTTCTTCAATGGGATTAAAATGAATGCTACAGACACAGGAATTGCTGTAGTGGAGCATTGAAGGTTGATTCATTGCACTGCCTCAGCTCAGTAACAGGACAGGCTGCAGGAAATCACCTCCTAATTCATGTGACACTGTGGAGCTAAGCAGGCACACAGCCTTGTCAAAAACAGTGGGATTTTCTTCCCAAATCTGTATTATCATAACTCAGGACAATCCTGACATGTCACAAGTGTCCTTTCCTCCTCTGAGCACTGTTTAATAGTTTGTTCTAATATCATTGTTTAGCAACAGCTCAGTGCATTTTTTTTTGCAAACAGTGGACCAGTTGCCTTTAACCCCTCTATGATGTCTCCAGGATGTCCTCAAGATCCTGTTACATGGAGCTGAAGAGTCCAAACCATTTCTCACAAATTAATTTCTTCCACTATAGGCCAAACATTCAAAACTAAAGGCAGTTTTCAGTCAGTCTTAATTTATTTTAAGAAAGAATTTAGGAATTTTTTGAAGCAACTGTCCTTATCATTAAGGCCTAGGTCTGAAAGGTTTTCAGACCTTCATTTCCTATAGGAAATTTTAGGATTTCCACCCTGAAATACCCTTAACAAACATGATCTGGTTAGAAGCTTTAAAACCATATGTATGTGTCCAGTGATTAATGTTCACAATTTAATCCTCTTCAAACTCCTGACTGGGAATGGCCCTTGACCAGTTCTAATGGCAAAGCTGAGCTTAGGAACAGTCAGGGTCAGTCCCAGTTGACACAGGTCAAAACTGTGCCAGCAACGGTGCTAAACACAGCAGAAACCACTGAGTTCCTGTGCCTGCACCTCAGCCCCATAAAATGCACCAATATAGACCCTGAAACCAATGACATTTATGTTCCTCAGCCACCAAGATGCTTTGCAAAATTTCAGTCTGAATCAAAGCCAGGGCTGCTGCGTCTGACCCAGGCCCTGCGGTCTCCTGGAGGTAATTCAGGAAAGAGCTTGTCAAACCATTATTTCATCCTGTCCTGCTTGTACAGAACCAACCCCTAGGTTATGATAACTCAGAAGAGAAATTGAGCAGAGAAAAATTGTCCTTTTTTTTCCTTCTGGGCTGCATCTAAGGAAGAATGGCCAGCAGGACAAGGTTGGGGATTCTGCCCCTCCACCCTGCTCAGGTGAGATCTCAGCTGCAGAGCTGCTCCAGCCCTGGAGTCCAGCATCAAAAGGACATGGAGCTGCTGGAGAGAGTCCAGAGAAGGTCACAGAGATGCTGCAAGGGCTGGAGCCCCTCTGCTCTGGAGCCAGGCTGGGAAAGCTGGAGGTGCTCACTTGGAGAAGAGAAGGTGCCAGGGAGAGCTCAGAGCCCTTTCCAGAGCCTAAAGGGGCTCCAGGAGAGGTGGAGAGGGACTGGGGACAAGGGATGGAGGGACAGGACACAGGGAATGGCTTCCCACTGCCAGAGGGCAGAGATGGATGAGATATTGGGAAGGAATTTTTCCCTGTGAGGGTGGGGAGGCCCTGGCACAGGTTGTCCAGAGAAGCTGTGGCTGCCCCTGGATCCCTGGAAGCATCCAAGACCAGGCTGGATGAGGCTTGGAGCAACCTGGGATAGTGGGAGGTGTCCCTGCCCGTGGCAGGGGGTTAGAATTGAATGGTCCTTAATGTCCCTTCTAACCCAAACCATTCACAGAATGGTTCCAACCATAAAAGCTAGGCAAAGCAAAAAATGCACCTGATGGAATGAGCAGGCAGGGGTGTGAATCCTGACCCGTGTTCCCTCCCTGGCTTTGCTGATCCACCCACTGTCCATGTCTCAAACCCAACCCTTCTTTTCTGCACCTGGTGGCCTCTTCATCTCTATGGTGATGAAAACCTGTTGCAGTCTGTGGCTCTGTGGGCTTTATTTAGGTGCCAGAAAGGACATCCCCAGTGCCCTTGGACACAGCCTAAGAATGGCTTCCAGTGTCTTTCTTCAGCTCTGTGCTGTGCCACACCTGCACATGACACGTGGCTGTCCTAGACACCTTGTGGCTCCTCGGATGCTGCCAGATGCTCCCTTGATGGCAAATGAAGCCAAACTTCTGCCTGGCCAGCTGAGCCTGTCCCTAGCCTTGACTGACTGCATAAACTTGGGGTTTAACCCTGGAGAGGAATCCCATCCCTTTTTTACTCTCTGCAGCTGTTCCCAGCCTGTTCTGCCAGAGCCTGGGATCAGCAGTGACTCTTCCTGCACAGCACAGGCCAGGATTGAGTTACAGGCACACACACACTGGCAAGGACACAGGAGAGGAAACAGCCCAGACACAGGGCTAAGGTTTGGGAAAACTTACAGCCTGTCTGGGGGTCAAGGCCACTGTTTTAACTCTGCTTTTCCTTTCATCCTCTGGTTGTGTATCCACACCCAGTCCATGATAGAAGGTAAAAAACTCTAATTCATCCTAAACTTTGTCAAGTTTACAACATTCTAGTGCTGGTGGGGTGGAGTATGAAGTGAATTTTGTAACAGGAAGATTGCAGTAAGGTAGACATTTGCATAGGGAATATAGAATTTAAGCTGTTGATGCTTCCCTTGCCAATGAATACCCCAATGAACAAAGAGAAAGTGTGAAGCAGGCACAGGGGTCCAGAGGTCACTCAAATTAATATTCCTCCCAACACTGAGCAGTGAGAAGACAAAAGAGAAAAAAAGAGAGAAAAAGAAGGAAAACCCTCTCCTAATCAAAATGTTTTTCAGAGATAATGTATTTTCACAGAGATAATTTATTTTCAGATACATTTTTCAGAGAAAAATTCAAGTCACTTAGACTTGATGATCTTAAAGGCCTTTTCCAACCAACCTTAATGATCCAACACTCTAAGTCCCCAAAACCACATGCACATGGAAAGGGGCCTATGCACAGGGTTGGAAAAATGTTGCTTTTGTCCTGTTTGGAAGCTGCCCCGTGCCCTGCTGCTCGTGGTCTCTGGCAGCTGTCTCCTTGCTGAGGCTCCAGGTACAGCTGGAGGGCTCAGGGCTGCTCTGAAAAGCAACGCCTGACTGACAACTGGCAGGTGATTTCCCTTCAATGGACAAAGGAGGGGTCTTTCCTCCCTCCCACTTTTCCTGGTTTTCACTATTTAAAAAATAAAAAGAAGAAAAAGAAAGAGAGGGAAAATGGGAAAAGAGGAAGAAGCAGGAAGGAAAGAGCTTCATGAAGGTGCCCCCACCAGGGGAGTGGGAACAAGGTGATCTTTAAGGTGCTCCCCAACAGAAACCATTCCATGCTTCTCTGGAGAGTGATGAGGTCTCCTGAGGTGGTGCCACGAGTGCTGTGTCACCCTCCTCTCCCTGTGGGCAGAGTGTGTCCCTGTCTCACGTGTCCCATTCCCGTTGCAGGTCGGGAGCAGCGGAGCCGAGCGTGTGCCGCGGTCCGGAGCTATGCTCTGCTCTGGCTGGTCAAACGGAACCAAGCCCGTCTTCCTCGGAGGTTTGGTCCCCTTCAACCAGCTATAGCAGTGTGGAAAACACCAGGCCAAGAGGGTTTGCCTCCCCTCTGCCTCAGCTCAACCCCGCCTGCTCTTCCTCCTGGATGGATCTGCTGCCGCTCCGAATGTCTCCAGAGGTGCACCTGGGGAGGAGGCGCCTGGAAAGGTTTGGGATAGGCTTGTGGGTTTCCTAAGCATCCCTGCAGTGTTTCCTTCATCCCTGGAAGTGTTCCAGGCCAGTTTGGATGGGGCTGGGAGTAACCTGGTCTAGTGGAAGATATCCCTGCCCACAGCAGGACGGTTGGAAAGAGATGAGCTTTAAGGTCCCTTCCAACCCAAACAATTCCATGATTGCCAAGGGCTCAAAGTATCACATACAAAGCTGTTGGCTCTGAAACATTCAGCAGATTTCTAAGTCAATGTGGCTCTGCAGAGCCACAACCACCTTTATTTCCTTTCCCTATCAAGCTTGCATCCATACCCTGCCTTTTTCTGAGTACTGCCAGTCGAAGTAATCTGTGATTAAATTATTTTTAAAAAATCATAAAGAAAATGGGCAACATATTCTTGGAAACTCTCTGTGTCCAAGCGTCTTTCTTACTTAATTAATGCAAAAGGGAGCTATAAATAACCATAATTTGTACAGGAAAGGGTTTTGACATCAGTTATCCCATATCCACTCAGCCACAACACACACAACACCAGATCACAATCTCTGTGAGAGGTATCTTCTGCATCTTCCCACCCACACCACACTGCAGCTAACAAAGAACAGCCAAACAACTTGAAAATGGCTTTGCTGACCTGTTCTCTGAGCCAGGCAATGAATTCAGATGTCTGACTTCAGACATTCAGCTCAACTGGTTGTTCCCCATCTTTACCCCACCAAAAAAAAAATTGCAAAGCTGTTAATAAATAAATGAATAAATGTATATCAAAATGAGACCTTTATATGCATTATCCATGATGCCATTATTTTTTTGCTGGATGGATGGGGAGGAAAAGCATGGATGCAGCAGAATGAGGAGTGGCATCAGTCTGTTCCAAAGCATTTTGGATCTCTGTTAAGGACAGAAAGTACAGATCTTCTCAGATGAAACGAAAGCAACTTCTTTTTTTTTTCAGAAATGACATTTGGAAAACTCAGACACACAAAAGGCTCCTGAGTCTAGGAGGTTTAGTAAAATCAGTCAAAAGACAAACTGTTCCAAGTGTGGTGAGGACCTGGCACAGGTTTCCCAGAGAAGCTGTGGCTGCCCCTGGATCCCTGGAAGTGTCCAAGGCCAGGTTGGACAGGGCTTGGAGCAACCTGGGATAGTGGAAGGTGTCCCTGGCCATGGCAGGGGGTTGGAATGAGATGGGCTTTAAGGTCCTTTCCAATCCAAACCATTCCATTATTCTATTCCCTTTCACTGCAGATACACAATTATTTCATCCTAGGCAAGGGCTGTGTCACCCCTGGCAGTCCATGGACCTTAACCACTGAGATGCCCCATTTCACAGTCCTAAATCCCTGAGGGGTTCTGAGCGTTTGATGTGAACTGTTCTCAGTTTTACCTGGGAATGAGTCAAAAGGGGATTTTCAACACCTCTTATCTCACTGCAGGTCCCTTCCACACCACCTGGGCTTGCTCAGCACCACATCAGTGCAAAGGGAACCTGCAGAGCACCACAATGGGCTGTGCATTCCCAGAGCCTCCCAACAGTGGGCAGAGCAAGCCCCAAAATAAAAAGAAAACCCTGGAGAACCAGAACATAATTGGAAACAGTCCCACAACTTAAAAAGTAAAAGAGATTTCAGCCAACTGTCCTGCCAAGCACCCCAGAGAAATCTTGTCAAAAATGTGAGTGGGAAAAAATCTATTGCTTAATAACATGAGGAAAATCAATGTGCAAAACAAGACAGAAATTAAAATTTAGCTTCTTGATGTGATGTTCCCTCTTTGTAAGCATCCTTTCCATTAAGGTGTGTTGGCAAAAGATATCCTCCCCATCTTCTGTTCCTCCTAATTTAATAANAAAAAAAAAAAAAAAAAAGAAGAAGTTTTGTTTTCTGGTGAATTTATGAACCATTTTGGCCCACCAAGAATGTTTTAGAAAGCAAGAAATAGCACAGAATGTTGAAATTACCGTGGTTCAGCTTTCTGTGCCATGGAATGAGCACAGCAGGACAATCTCACTCCTTCCTCTGCCAAACTCTGTAAGACAAGAGCATCCACAGGATTTAGTCCTGGCAAAGCAGGAATGAAGGGGAGTGTAGACAGCAACATTTTCCTGTGAAAATCACTCAGTGATTGTCTATCACCTTCTCTCATTTCCCTTCATCACTGCTAATGCGATTTTTACACTGATTAATTGAAAAAACCACACTCTTCCATTGAATTTTACTAGCCAAACAATTATGAGATAACCAGGATTAAAAAAATTACTAAATTCAGGAAAGAAATAATTCTTAGAAATTACCAAGTTCCTCTGTCATCAGAAAGTACAAAAATTGATCCGATTTCTGTCTATTTGAGACCTGAACTCCACACCACTTTGGAAACAGCCTTCAGCAATTCTGCATTGAGCAAAGCCCCTGCTCACAGTAAATAAAAACAAGGCTGCAAACCAAATCCACCTTCAGAACATTCTGCAGGGTATTTATGGGTGTGAAATAAAGTGCAATTTTATTGGGCATTAATTGCCACACCTGTCAGTTTTCAGGAAGCACTGCATTCATCCCAGAAGCCAGTTTTCCTCATATGAAATAAATATATGCCTGTATATATATATTAAAAATACTCAAAATGGAAGATTTCTGTGAACTTGATATAATCCTCTTCATTATTTCAGCCTTTCAAAAGCTGACACTGACCAAACAAAATACTCTGGGCATCATTATCAAGGAGGATCTCTGGTGATTGCTGAGCACCCTAAGAGAAACACTGTTCTCCCTTCTCTCTCCATAATTATTTCCAGAGAGGACCAAGATCCACCTCTTGACCCACTACCATTTATCTGCTCTTCCACCAGGTTCTCTCAGGGTCTGAGACCATTTAATGCAGCTCAAAACCTCATTTACTCTCCCCTGAAGGAACAAAAGTGTCCTGCAAACACACAGAAAGCCTCTGCCAGTCTTCCCTTTGCTGCAAACAAAGAAAGAAAATAAGACAGACAAGCAATCACCCTGATTAACATTCTGATTAGCATTCACCCCATCACCTGATTATCTTTGCCTGATGCAGCTTTATATGGTAAAGCCCTGCTTGAATCCTTTGCAGACCAGCTTCAAGCTGGCATGATGAGACATTTGGGTACTTTGCCTTTTATGTTTATCGTACAAGCTGCTTATCAGCCATCAGATGTTGTGCAGCACAGGAGCCCTGTGATATCTGGCATCTCCCTCACTGCTGCTGTGCCAGGGGAACCAACCTGGGCATCAGGGGAGGCAGCAGAGGTGAGGGCACTGGGGGTGTGCCTCTGGAGGGATGGAATGAAGGTTTTTACAGGCTTTGGAAGCTGTAGGTGGAGGAAGCAGCAAGAGGATTTATCTGTGGTGGAAGTGCGGGCGCATTTCATTTTAGCATCTCAGTCTTCAAAGTAAAAAAAAATATAAAGGGAAACATGGAAAAAACAGAGAGTAAATTCAGCTACTATAATGGAAGAGGTTCTAGCAATTCCTTAACTAATTAAGGGAAAGCAGTTTGATTGTAGTTGCACATGTCAGTCCTGGATATTTATACAATCTTCCCACTGCTCAGCACGGGGTGGCTTTCACAGCTAATGTGAAGAGCAATCAGAATATCAACCTCTCAGCAGCCATAACTTTTCTTTTCTATCCTCCAAAAGCTCATTGCTCTGACCCCATTAGTCTTGTTCCCACTAATCGCAGAGTTACAGACTTGTTTGAATTGGAAAAGAATCAAGATCATCTTGTTCCTTTCCCTGCTATAAGCAGGGACACCTTCCACTATCCCAGGATGCTCCAAGCTGTGTCCAGTCTGGCTTTGGACCCTTCCAGGGATCCAGGGGCAGCCACAGCTTCTCTGGGCAACCTGTGCCAGGCCCTCCCCACCCTCACAGGGAACAGTTCCTTCCTCATATCCCATCTACACCTGCCCTCTGCCAGTTTAAAATCATTTACCCTTCTCCCGTCACTATCTGCCTGTGTAAAAAGCTGTTCTCTCCTTTTTACAAGCCCTCCTTAAGCACTCAAAGCCCACAATCACTCAGAATTGCACATTGGTTAAAACAAAGGACCACGATTCCTTTTCNCCTTAAGCACTCAAAGCCCACAATCACTCAGAATTGCACATTGGTTAAAACAAAGGACAACAATTCCTTTTCTAGCCCAGCTGGGCTCAGCACAGTCAGTTCAGCCAGAAGGAAAAGAATCAGGGATGGTCTGTTCTGCCTGGCACACACCTTTGCCCCTGTATCCATGGCATCAGCACAGAAGGATCAGGTCTGGTTAAGGGGCGTCTTTTGGATGTCTTTTAGGCATCTAAAAGGCATCCAACCTGCTAGGTTAAAATGGGACATGGGGTTTTTGTCACCCACCCATGGTCACCATCCCACCTTCACATCTCTGTGAAGAGAATTATTATTATTATTATTATTATTATTATTATTTCAGAGAATAAGCAGTGCTTATTCTCTGAAATCCCTCCCTGGGATAGTTCTGGAAACATCATTGCACCGTGGTGAGAATTTGCATATGAGTGAAAAAATGGTGAATTTCCATTACTTATTAAAAAAAAAAAAAAAAAAAAAAAAAAAAAAAGAAAAAATTAAAATG
>VWYP01028686.1:1122061-1355168 GCA_013400435.1 Pycnonotus jocosus | reverse complement strand
TTTTGCTTTGTTTTTGTTTTTAAAGGGAGTTCTCACAGGGAAAGGAGCAAACTCAGAGATGAGCCCTGGTTGCACAGTTTAGAGGATCAGATTAGTGGTGGGAATTGCAGGTCAGGGTGTGCTTCTGCAGAAATACCAGATTCTGGGGTGGGAGCTGTGAAGGGGACTGGGGACAGCTCTCAGCTGTGAGGTTACAGCCTGGCTGAACATGGGTTGTAGCACATGGGTCAGTTTTGGCACCCCACTGAACTGCCCCCTTCTGAGACCCTGCTACTAAAAATGAGCTTGGCATGCACCTGCTTGATGCTCCTGAGCCCCAAGGCAGCTCCAGCTCTCTGTTCCTGTCTGTGTAACCTGCATTAACACCACAGAAATCAAAAGAAAGGAGTATTACATGGAAGAAAAGTGGGGAGGGAGAAGAAAACTCTGTTTCTCTTGTTGAATCCAGTGATAGGTAAACTCAAGTCATTTTTACAGTGGATCCACTTTACACACTGCTGATTATGTAAATGGGACATAAACTAAATTGGACTTGCACTTGCTCTGGCACTCCCTTCCACTGCCAGAGTGATTTTACAGCAGCTTTAGTGTAAATTAAAACCAGGACCAATGTCTGATGTCTACATTTTAGGATTTAAAACCACTCATTTCCCAAGATAATTGTGGTGCAGTCAAGACCAGGAGCAGCTTCTCAAAAATTGGTTAATACCCAGATTTGGGTTTCTTCACTGGCTTAAATGGAGTGGCATATTATCTCCTGTATAGTCTGCCTAAAAGATAGATTTGATGTCTGCAAGCAAAGACATGAAATTGCTATAGGCTTCCATTCTTATAGCCTGCCACCTATTTGATTTATGTGATAAGTGATCTCAGATGACCCTCCAAGGCACTGAACCATTAGAGAGTTATGTTGCACAGCGATAAGAAATCTTCAGAGATACCTAAATCTTCTTTTACCACTGGGAGTTTCATCTGTTCTGGAATAAAGAACATTTTTATGTATGATGTTGCTATCTTGGTAGCCATACTAATATTCAAAAGGATACACAGACTTAAATCAATAGCAAAGTGACAAAGATCTTAAAACTGAAGTAGTCACCAAGTGGATGCCAGACAGCTCTTTTAGGTTTTATCTTTGTTCCTTTCATTCTGTTTCTTGAAAGATGAGTAGCTGTAAGGGTTCACATTTAAGACTTCTGTTAATCTTTCCACCAGGTAGGAAGCTGGCAAAAGCACTCTTTCAGTGTGGAAAGCTCTGGAAAGTCACATCACCCACTTGGGACTTGCTTATTTTAGGCTTTATCCATGACTTTGGATATTTAATTTTTTTTTTTTCACTGAATGTCTGTAAATTCGGTGATGCGGATTCCTCTCTGCCTAGAATGAATGAAAATGCTCAGAACCTCAGGTGGGATGTGAATTCTTGGCAGGGGTCAGGGAAGGCACAGTTGGGTAATTTCTGTGGTTTATGTCCAACTGTAACATCTTCTCCTAGAGAGGAAGGCAGCACTGCCACGTATTCCTCTAGCTGAACCTCCATCTCATGCAGTATTTCTTGATGGAGTGAGTGCCGTGTTTCAGAGTGTGTTGAGTCCATACATTCCATCTGTGGAATTCCATCCTGGCCTACTCCACTTCTTTCTGGTACACAGGGCCAGCCAGCCAGAAGCAGCTCAGGCTTGGCTCTGCTTCAGGGTAACCTGTGATGGGCATTTTCTGACAAATAAGAAAAGCATTAAGACATTGGGCACTTTCCTGGACTGCAGCTTCCTACCTACCCTGACACAGTGCTGAGGCTTAATGATCTGTGTGGCCAGGCAAGTCAGCCTGAGGGAGGAATCAGACATCATCTGTTCTGATTTCTCCTTGATGCTGACAAATCTTCTGGTCCTTGCAATTAGGGCTGTAGTAATTTCCCTGCAGGCTCTTTAGTAATGGCCTTGATTGGTGACCCATGGCATTGCATCCTCCCAGGTGTGGCCACATCCACTTGGTTATTTTGTTCATCCTGTTGTGCATATTGAAATCCATAAAAGCAGGGACTGATGCCACCAAAGCTTTGGCAGCATTGCAGGCATGTTTTTACAAAAAGATGTATCTACTTCTTGAAAATTCTCCTCCAAGGACGTGAGGTTTCTCTTTAATGCAAGGCAGAGATGAATAGCCCCCGTGTGCTATTTTGGCTTTTTGAGGGGAGGCTCTTGGCAAAATTAAATGAGCCTACTTTTCCTCACGCTGGCAAATGCTGTCAGTGCTGGTCATTGTACACCTTCATAAATCTGCAGTGCTGGCAGCCCACAGACACCAGGCAAACATCAAATTTTGTGGGGGGAACCACACAACAGTGCAATAACCACAGCTGTTTCATGTCAGTGTTCAAAAAGCTTACAACAGGGTTTTATTCAATGAGCCATTCCTTTTGTAACGCCGTTAGGGGTGTTTGCTGGGAGAAACTGGCCTCAACTAATCACATTTAATTTTTATCAAATGCACTGTGGGAGCTGCAGGAATATGCATGAGACAGCAACCTGCAAGTGGTGTTTGTTTGGAATAAATACACTTTGAGTAAGAATTGAATCTGTTCCCTCCTGGCCACGGTTGTAGAGATGCAGACAAGTCCCTGCAGAGGTCTGTGGAGGGTCATGGCCTGGCTTTGGACACGGATTCTGCAGGAGATCTCCAGTTGCTCCTGCTGAAAGGAGAGAGCTGCAGGCAGACAGGGGCAGAGGAGCAGCCCCATTCCTGTGAAACCATTCCCATCCCATCCACTTTTAGCCACAACAAGTGAGGTTTAGAGGGTGAGAACGCTGCCCATCTTGCCAGGGGAGACCCTCGAGCCCCCAGGCTGGATGACAGCTGGAGAAGGCTTCCAAGATTTCCAAGATGTTGAGTTGACCCAAGCGAGGGGCCAGTCTCCACAGCAGCACCTCCCATCTTGCAGGGCTCACAGCTGCTCCAGGTGTTTGAGAAAGTGCTGCTGGAAAACTGGGGGTGGTGGGAAAAGGAAAGAAGACCCAAGAGAATTAGAAGGCATGACAGGAAGCAAGACAGGAGGTAAAATGTAAAGACAGAGCAGCAGTGCTTAGTAATAGTGTGAAACAATTGATGTCTACGTTGTTCCCCAAACTCAGGGCACTCCCAGGCAGTTTTCTTGCACTCTGTATCCAGGGCAGAAGCACAGCCTTCACCCACAAGGTGTGGGTGAACTCAGCACCTGTGCACAAGGGTGAGCTGCTCCAGAAGTGCTGCTTTCCTGTCTGACATGAGTTCAGCACTGCACTGAAAAAATCACAGATCAGCCCTACAAATGTATTTTTTAAAAATTACAAACGTGGGAGTTCCTGGTGTTTGTTATACTCATGAGCATTTTCTCCACTGTTCTAAAGCTTAGGCATACCTTTCAAAACAAATGTATACATGGAAGCTGAGATCCTTATATGTTGAGATAATCCACTGGTTATGATTTTTATGAAAAGAAAACCAAGCTGAGAATCACAGTATAAATATGAGAGCTGAAAAACACTGCAAATTGAGTCTGACTGGCATCAAAGCAGTGCCAGGCTCTATCTACATGGTCTTTAGCAATAAGATAAGAGCACATTTTATCAGCAACCTGAGCTGGCTGGGTGCATCTAGTTCCTCCTGAAAAACCCTGCTAGGTATTTACATCATGCCAAAGTCATCCCATTAACCTTTTCCAGCACTCAGCTGAGAATGGCAGCACAGAGGTATCCAAGGATGGGACCTGAGGCTGTATAAACCCTGAGGAAGGGGGTCTGCTTTCCCAGGCAGCCAGCTCAGGTATGGCACAGCCCCTGTGCAGTTTAAATCACCTGTCCATGTGGCAGAGAGAGGGTTTCAAGGACTCACCTGTGGTGCTATGGAGAAACCATCAAAGGCACGTCGGTGTGAAGGAGAAAACTTCAGGTCTCCTTAAGAAGTTCTGCATTGGGTCCTGAGCTGGGCACAGACACTTGTTTTCCCCTGCAATAAGTAATTTCACCAGAGTGTTTATGGGTGTGAGGGAGGGCAAATTTGTATTTATTGAGATGGAGCCAGCTGGCAGGAGTAAAGCAGAGCAAGGCACGTCAGAGTTTGAATTTATTACCAATACTGTAGGCCATTTTCCTTTCATTTTGACGGTAATGCCGTTCTGAGCCTCTGCCAGACTTTGAGGGCAGAGTCATTGGCGAGTTGACCCCCTGCTTTGCACCCTTCATTTTTCTCACTTTGCAGGTTTTGACTGAGCTAATGCTTTCAGGAAAAAAGGCTTATTGATTAGAGTGAAGTCGCTTGCAGCATCTGGGCTTTTATTGGTGTGGTTTGTGAGGTGTTGTTAGCTGTCTGGTAGTGCAGGTAGTGCTTGTTCTCACACATTTAGTAAATTCTGCTGGCTTTCCTGCCCTGCTTGCTTACAGCTTTCTCACTTTATCCACTCACCTCCTCACCTGCCCAGAGCACTCCTGTTAGGACTGAAGCTCTCAGCTGGTCTGAAGAGCTTCCTCCTCCACTACATTTTAATTGGCACATTGTCTTTCAGTCTGCCATACAAAAATGGCCATCAACTCCCATCTCCCTGTGATTTTTGTTATTACCTAGATTTTACAGCTCAAAACAGGCATGTATCCTGTTAGGATGAGCTAGAGCAAACCTTTTTTTGAAGTTTTTCTTTCAACAATACCAAAGATATCCCACCATGAGGAGTCAAGTCAGAATCAGGGGTTGTGATGAGCACGTGTCTGATCACATCGATCAAAGGAAGACTACATAAGAGTAGTCATAATTCATAATTCATTATAGTCATATTTTGTATATTCAAGCGTGTGGTGATGTTTTATATTGTTTCTTTGTTGTGTTCTCCTGTGTAGTTGAGATATATTGAATAAGGATTGTTATAATACTCCTAAAAAGCTATGTGAACACTGAGCTGAGGCTTTCTTGGGTTTGCCCTATTGCCTTCAGAGGTGTGTTAGCAACGAGAGATGCAGAGATCTGTGTCTGGCCAGTGTTGCCACCTGATTGTCTCTCACCAGCTGCTCTTCCCACCCCTGTTTACTCCTCACAGTATGGTCAGTACTGTGGTCACAGCATGCTCTATGATCAAGATGCTGTGCATATTCCTAACCATCTCCCTGGAGCTGCTTTTCTGGAAATTGCAAGGAATTTATTACCATCCTAGCTCTGCCACTCCTCAAGCACCTTGGGGAGACACTCAGCAAGGGTTATTCAGGAAGTTCAAGCACAGAGATTTTGATGTCTCTGTTTTAAAACCTCTAAAACACCAATCCAGGTCCTAATAGAGCACGAGTCTAGGAAGCTATGTGGGTGAAATCCTACCATGATTTTTGGGGGGTTGTAGCACCTACAGAAGGCTTGATTCAAAGAGATTAAGTGTAAAGCGAAACCAGAGATGTCTACAGTGGGAGTGGGCACTTTGGGGCTTATAGTTTTCTCCTGATGTTACAGGAAATAAGCACAGGGTCAGACCAATCTACAGATGATACTTTCAATCTGGTGTTTTTCAGCCAGGGAGACAGAATTAAAGTGCCTCAGAAATGGCTTCTTTCTTGTGGGACCTACAAACAATACAGGCATTCTTGAAATCACAGCTATCTGATCTGAGCACTGTGAGAATGCCAGAGAAGGACCAAATGATTAAAGCAGGAGCTGTTGTGGTTACCACAGTCCATTGACTCTGTAAATTGTGTGTAGTGCCTTCACAGCTGAGAATTTATATTGCTTAGGAGACGGATGTAGTCTCTGAAGTGACTTTCTGATAATGTTAGTGACCTTCTAACCCTTGTTAGCACATTTCTTTGGGCTCTCAAAGTTGATAATCTTGCTAATACAAATAGGAATTTGCAGTTTAACATTTCTCAGTTGTGTGAATAATAAGTGGTGGGCTTCAGTGATTAGCCTCCCTAGAGCCCTGCTATGTTCCTGCAGGGTCTTGGTGTTAAAACCTCAATATTTGCTAATATGAAAACTACCTAACATGCATGAGAAGAAGACTCATTCTCTATTTTAAAAGAGGAATCCAGAAACTAGATTATTTTTTGCTAACAGTTTTTTCCAGTTGGGTTAGAAAATAAGTGGAAATCAGCAAGTGCAGTGAGGGGAAAAAACAGAAAAAGAGTCACCTTAGAAAATAAGCATCCACTAGTCCTCAAGCTAGAAAGCAGCAGGAAATATTGGGAAAATAACTTGTTGTAAGATGTCTGATTTATCAAAGCACTTATCTGCACAGC
Source organism: Pycnonotus jocosus (assembly GCA_013400435.1). NCBI lineage: Eukaryota > Metazoa > Chordata > Aves > Passeriformes > Pycnonotidae > Pycnonotus > Pycnonotus jocosus. The sequence continues at coordinate 1,348,920 of VWYP01028686.1, read as the reverse complement.
ATGGAGAAAACAAGCCCTGTGTGTGTCAGTTCTGGGTGTGGGTGCATATGCCAGTGGGTATGTTTGTGTAGGGAGAGAAAACACACCTCTAGGAAATGTAAAGAATAATGTTATCTGCATTACTGACAACAGAAAGAGCATAAACAGGAGATAAACAGCTGCCTTTTTTAGTAAGGACTGCTGCACATTTGCACATTTAATGACAACGTGCACATTGTCTAAGGAAAGCTGGTCACAGGGTTTCTTCGGAAAAATACGAAGGAGTGGCCTTTTTCAAGTAGAAATTCAGATCTGCAGTGTGCTGTAGAGTGGATGATCTTCTCCAAATCAGTTACTTCTCTTCAACATGCTCAGTCTTTCAAATGCCTTTTTTAATGGTTTAAGTAGCTATTTCACTTACTCTGTGATGTTGAACCGTGTGAGGTCCCTGGCCAAGCGACACGTGCTGGGCAGTTATGAATAGAAACGTTACAGGGAGGAGGAAAGCAGGGCATATGTTTTAAATTAAAAGGAAATTCAAGGAAAGAGATTTGCAGAATAACAAAATAAAGAAATTAAAGCTCCATTCCATAAAGTATCTATTCTCACCCTCCTGAACTGGAGCAATTGTCACGTTTCTGATAGGTGGGGAACGCTTGGCTTCTTGGTTTCCAGAAGTCATCTGCCCATGGGTCCCACAGTCACTCATGACATGTCCTGCCTGATGCCATAACTACTGGAAGTCCCCTGCCACAGTTGGCTGTCAAAGTTATCTCCTCAGTAAAAGAGATTTCTATATTTGAAATGTAAATGAAGCATTGCAGGCCTGGCTGCAGCTGCAGGGAGGTGGGGAGGATCATGAGCCTCGTGATGCTGTGGGGCTGGAAACACACAGGCAGCACGTGGGGATGCTGATGGTGTGAGGATGTGGCACTTGGACTCCTTGTCCACCCTCATACATTGGCTTTTTTAACATGTGAGCCTACAGAGTTTCTCAGTCATTTAAGGAAACAGGAAAACCACAGCTCAGACCCTCCCTGTAAAGCCTGACAACACAGTAGAACAAAAATCCAGAGTGTGTTTTTCCTGGTTTCCCCTTTGGTTTTTTTGTGCATGAATTTTATGGTTATAAAGGTGAGCAAATTTGTACAAATAGACCAAAACTTCCTTTTTTTTTTTTTTTCCCTTTTGGGATAATCAGATATTCAGAATGCTTGTCACAGGTGAAATTTTTTTTTTTTTTGGTTTAATGTAGTCTAAATTCAAGCATGACTGATAAGAAATTAATGCAGCATAGTCCATACCTAAAAATACCAACACTTCCTTTGACTCTATTAAGGCTCAGGAAGAAAGCATTTTAGATAAGTCATCTACCTTTGGTATTTCTGTGACTTCTATCACTGTAGTATCTAAGCATATCACAATATTTTAATATACTTGTTTCCACAAGTATATTAAATTCCCACATTCTCTGTTGGGAGGAAATGATATTATTCCTGTTATCACAAAGGGGGAAGTGTGGCAGAGGTTGCATAACTTGCCCAGGATAGGGGAAGCAAGTTTGTTGAAAAACAGGCATTGGAGTCACACTTGCTCTTCTAGGGGCAAAAACCCTTTCTCCTCAAACAGCTGTGTGAAAGCCTGGGATTCTCATCCTTTTTTGGGTAAATGACAAAAGCAGCTGATTCAAAGCCAGAGAGCTCTGACACAAAAGTAACAACCTGGATGTGCATCAGGCAGATGATTTGCCCAGTGGATGGATGTCACTGGAGCTACCAACACACTCCAGGGTGTCCACCAGCAGCTTTGGTGGGTTGCACCCAGGTGTGCAGGAGCCTGCAGCACAGTGCTGACTCCAAATGCAGCAGAGATGACACTGCAGAGGCTGTTTCTGCAGATAACAACATCAGTCAGAGCTGATTGATGCTGAAAGTCCGCGTTGGTTTAATAACTCTGCAACTGGCAGAAGGATATCACCAGGTGCAGTGTCTTGCTACAGAGAGGCATCTTTCAAAAGGTATCAAAGGGTGTTTATACACTGCAATAGAAACACAGATAATGTTTCTTTTGGATCTTTTAACAAACCTTCTCCTTGGTGCCTACCTTAGTGGTCTCTTTTTGTCTTTCTCTACTCAGCCATCAGTATTTTTTCGCAGTCCTCTTACACCCATATTTTTATTTGCCCTTTAGTCCCTTCTTGTCTTGACTTGGGGGCCAGGTACAAACCTTACACAATTGCAGACATCAGCGTTGACTTTCCCCTGGTTTCAAATTTAACCTATGCTGGAGATTGTCCTCTCCTCTGGACAGCACTAAATCTTCCCTGCCAGAGATAACTAGTCCTTGGGGCTCATAGCTGTGCTTCCACAGAGAAAAATGTTTTGCCTTTGGAGTGGGCTAGATTGCACCACACAGGCAGGTAATTTCAAAACATTTTCCAGGAGAGCATCCCCTTGGGGCCATCTCAGGGCCTTCACGGGTAAAGGACACAGGCAGCCTGTGATGCTATCAGTGCCCCTCCATTATTTTCCCAGGGAACAAAGCAGAAAGGCTCAGCGGGGACACGACCTTCCTGGGCTGCAGATTGAAGGGGTCGTTGTTGTAGGGGAGAGGGAAAAGGAAGGGTTTTTTCTCTGGTTTTCTTTTTAGCTCTGTAATTGAGGGGATTTATCACAGGCCAGCATGGAAGTCTCTGTGTTGGCCCGCTCAGGAGCTCTGTTGGCTTTGCGAGCAGCGCATTAAGCTGGTGCAGTGAATAGATTTTTGTAGAGAGAGAGAAGTGCTTTGCTACAGTGCTGTCTTCACTAATGTATCTTCTCCTGCTTTCCATCAAACAGTCAATGAAGGCTCAGGTGAAACCAATCAAAAAGAGACATCGACCTGTGACATTTGCCAGTTTGGGGCAGAATGCGACGAAGATGCAGAGGATGTTTGGTACAGTAATTTGCTCTTCTCTATTTTAATGAATGTTGTATTATTTATTTACTGTGGTTTGGAAAGCATTACAGATGTTAGGTACTCAATTTTCTGCACCCAGAGATTCATCTCAAAGTGACTGAGGTGGTTATTACTGTGAAAAAAATGTATAAAACACTCTGATTTATAATTTTGGAACATGCACAATTTAGACCAAGTTTAGAAACATTTTATTGCCATTTTAACTTATGTTATTCCATCTGGGGTTTTACAGCTTCATACTTCAGTAAAAATAGAATTGGGAAAAAATAATTGACCTAAAGCTTTTCCAGTTAAAAAGTATCATTAGTATTATCATCATGTTAATCCATGTGTGGCATTAGAAAGGCTGGGAAATCTGTCTCGCTTTTTCCCAGTTTGCTAGAGTTGAAAACCTTGCCCTGAATTGCTTGAAAAAATGAGTGTACATTTAGACATTTTCTCAATGGAAATGGTTTTAATTTTTGTTTTTTAAAAGGGGTTTCAAAATTTTTCAGATTTTTTTATTTTAAACCTTAATTACATAAACTGAAGGGAAGCTGAACAGTTCTGCTGTTGAGTGAAGCTCAGGAATATGGTCATGGTCATCCATTTGTGCTCATTTTGGTTTTGTCTTGCCAGCCTCTCAGTAATCAGTAATCTCCAGTTCTAGTCCTTAAAAACCCCCCAAACAAACCAGTCACTGAGTCCTTGCTCTGGCTTTAGTCAGCAAAGAAAATTGTGATGTTGAAAAACAGGAGCAAGGTGCATCATGGTTATAGGTTTCAGTAATGTATTGAAATTTGTGAGGAAGAAATTGCCTAATGTTGACTTTGCTTAAGAAAATTACCCCAGGTGTTATGATTTTCATTGTCTCCTTGACTGGTTGTCCTTGAGAGCTTTGGTGGCACAGTGTAGAAACAAAACCATGGTGAAATTAATATATCAAAATTCACAGTCTAGTGCTCATGTTTTCATAATTAAGTGCACTTCCAAATTGGAAGGCAGGAGAAGAGAGGGGCAAGGAATAAAATTAGCTACAAGATAACATTATTAATCATAAGCACTGAGCAGCAGTGTTTATTTTTTTTCCAGAAATAGCTTGGTAAAACTGCCTGATCCAACTTACCCAGTGTTCCCACTGCAGCTTTTGCACAATCTAATTCCTCCCTTTTGAAACTACTTGGCTTTTGGGGAGCAGCATAATGATGGCAGGAGCTGAGGTGCTCAGTCTTTATTGACAGGCACTCTTTCTGCAGGGATAGGTGCTTCTGGGGGCAGGAGGCAGGGAAGGGCTGGCACTGGGAAGATGCTCCCAGACAAACTGTTAAGAGGCTGGAAAGCCGATTCCCATCCAAAAACCCAAACCCCATGTAAAGCCTGGGAAAGGTCTGCTTTGAAATAAGCAATTTCATATGCCATAACACAGCTCTGTTTTCCTGTCCTTGCCCCCTGATTAGTCTTGGATGAGAATCTTCCTAAACAATGAGCCTCCTGGCTGTCAGCTTGTCATTATTTTTATTTCTAGAATAAAAGTGCACTGTGTATGGAGGTTGTAGATCCCTCTTTCAAATATATGTTAGTTGAATTTTCATGTTTGGCACCAGAGGCACATACTGCCCCACTCCCCTTGCCAAGAAATGCCCATTTATTGTTTGTTCACTATTTCTTGTGTGGATCAAGTATCAGATGTAAGCAGGGCTCCCTTAGCTCTCTCACCTGACTGATGAGGTTTGTAAAATCCCAACGGGGTCAGCAGTTCCTGGTGGTCCTGGCACCTGTTATTACAGGATGTCAATCCCAGCACCAGCAGCGAATCCCCATCAGTCAGGAGCAGTTTGAGGGTGCAGGGCAGTGCCTGCTCTGGTCCAGGTCAGAGGAATGCAGGCTGGTGGCAGAGCCAGACTTCACAGAGCTGGAGATGCAGGGCTGGCTGTTTGCCTGCTATTTCTAGGGTGCCAGAGTAGATCAGAAAGGAGAGCACAGGTGTGATAGCAGATGTGGTTGGGCTGCTGATGATTTAAAGTGACAATTGACATTCTTCTGCATTGTCACAGTCTGTATCTTGCAGACTGTTATCTCTGGTTTAACTCTTTTTGTCTTTTTTTTTTTTTTTTGTTATTCATTGCCAGTTGTCACTCATCTAAATTGTGCTATTGTACAGTGTCATCATTATTTTTAAATCTTTTTATTTGCGTAAAACCAATCTGTTAATGGCTAGACTCCTGGGATTCTAATGGGGGGTTGGCACACAGATTACTTGAAGGGGTAAGATTTGTGTGAACATTTTCTGGAAAGTACAGAGAAAAGGCAGGAAAGAAACCTCTGTAATAACAGGTTTTCCATGGCATGCAGAAGCACACATGTGTTATTATCCTATTCTGCAGTCAAGTATCATGAGAGTGAATGCAATTTGGCATTCCATTAGTGAATCTCTTTCTCTAAGTTAAAAACAAAGACTGTTCACTTGAAAGTCTTTAACATCTTGCTGCTTTAATATGTGAAAGCTTCTTGTCACTAAGAGGATCGTGTATTACTGGCATTATTCCCACCTTTAATGCATTTTGCACCGGTGGGCTTCATGAATATTTAAAGCAGGGCAGTGGCTACGCTCTTTAGCACAGGGTTGCAATCTGTTGGTAAATCAGACATTGGTGTTGCTTGCTTTGGGTTTTATTTCTGAGCTGGCTAAGGAATAATTGATTCTGTAAGACAGGGCTACTCAACATAACACCCCGAGAGATATACTTAAAAGGAATTGAAGAATGAGGCGTAACGTTTTGAACCGTGGTGTATTGCTCAGATCTTCCAAAAGGCATCTGTGAAACACTCAGTGTACATAAACAGTGCTCAGCAAATGGAGTGCCTGCTCTCTGCTGGAGTGGCTTAGTGTCAGTGCAGAACCTCATCAGAAACCTGGGTTCCAGCATTAATCTCCTTTTTATGGGCCACTGAGGAAATAAGAGTGCTCCCTACACTGGACAAGCCATGGTTTGGATAAATACTGGGCAGCTGTTTCAGAGGTCCAATATGTCCAAAGTGGAAGGAGATAAATAATAAGGAAGATCCCTTGCTTGAATTGCCAGTTGGAAAATGCCGACAATGAAGAGGACGGGAGTGTTTTCTTAAAACAAGATTAAAGCCTGCAAACCTCTGACTTGCGGAGTTAATCAAAATCAGAATGATGAATTGGGGTTAAATATGCATACTTTCCCCTTGAATTCCAGTATCAGCAGGTCAGCCAGCAGCAGTGTGGAAGTGCAGCCGTGCCCACAGTCAGATGCAGGGTGCAGCTGGAAGGCAGACACACAGCACTGTGTGGAGTGCTCGGAGAGAGCTTCCCCTGCAGCCTGGCACTGCCCAAGGAGGTGAGGAGGCCTCCTCCAGAGAGCTCCTCTGCCTGCCCCTTCCTCCCTGCTGGAGGCTGCAGGTGGAGGAGAGAGGCAGCAGTTCCCTGGAGGGTTAGGAGGTGCCTGACCCTGAAACAGGCCACTTAAGGGTTTGCACCTGTGATAAAAAGGTGCCCAAATGTCCTTCCTGCTTCCTGCAACTTGGTCTCACTCACCCCAAGGACTTCTCCTTGGCTGGAGGTGGTGCATCATGCTCTGCAGTAGGCACTGTGCTCATGGTAGGAAACTTTCTTCCCTCCCTACAAGCCTGGCCCACAATGGAGCAGCCTTTGCCATTCCTTGCAAGTGGACAAGGATCCCACTGGGCAGGTTCAGCTCAGGAGGAGATGCTGAAGCCATTCTTCAGGCTCACTGATGCCCCCAAGGCATCCAGGCCTGGAGGAAGGAGCTGTGCTTGTTCAGTGTGTGGGTCAGTGGGGCAGGAAGGAGGGCTGGTCCCAGGGGGGCTGTGGGGCTGGATGACATTCCCCAGTGGCATTCCCAGGCGAGGGGGTGACACTGCACCATAATTACAGCAGGTCCCTGTGTCCTGTGCCTCTGTCCACACAGCTGGGGCAATAAACTCCACTTACCCACAGCAGACAGGCACACACACAAAAGGTATTACAAAGATGAACTCTTTCAGTCCCTCATTTCGTGTTTTGCTGCTGATCACTGCTACATCGAGTTTGGATAAATGCTCCTGTAAGGCAGCCAACAGTCAGAAGCACGTGAGGAGGGTGAAACCACATTCTCATGCAAATGAGTGGCTCTGTACATGGGAGAGATCTGTGCAAATCATGCAGCTGCCATCTGCAGTGACCTCTGCAATCAATACTGCCCCAGCAATCAATATTTATCTTTATTATGGTATAGAAAGAAAACATATGAAAGGGACTAATGATTTTGCTGGCTTCTCGATCCACGCAGCAATTAGGTCAGTCAGCTCTGGGTCCCTTCCCCCTTCCATCAGTTGCTCTCAAGCAGAGCATTTGCAAACAAGATGCTGTACTGCTATAAAGTACTAAAAGGTAGTTTGAAGTCTCACATACATTACACGGGTATTGGCTGCTCCGTGTTCAGCAGTGTGTATAATAACTATGTGTGACCTACTTGTTCCAGATGCAGAAACAACGAGCTGCTTTAACATCTGCAGTGTCCCAGGCATTGTACAGTAGATATATTGCTGTTTTATGCTGCTTTTCATTCTCTTCTAGTGAAAAAGTAGATCTTTGTTCACAGCTAGGCATCACACTTTCACATACATGTTGGACTTGTGCTCAAATGAGCACAGGAATGGAATCAAATCATTAAAAATTCACAATTCTGAAAAAAACTTAAATTTCTGCTTAACTTGAGATCATACCTAAGGCATGAAGTGAAGCTGCTGCTGCATAAATCTTCACATGGAGCTCAGTAGTCATGTCTAATAAGAGTCCAGGCAAGAGTTTGCAGAGGGAAATAAAGGCACTGGAACACAATCTCTGCATTGCACAGCAGCAGATGACCAAGCAGGTTGCACCCTCTCACACCCACGTCACTTACCTTAGCCCCAGCCTAATGGCAGAGCTACCTCCTGTGCCTGCCCAGAAATTAGCCCACTTCTGTCTCTGTTACCTGGTAATGTTTCATCTGGTGCATGTTCTGTGATTAAAAGATTTTGAAATAAAAGGAGAGCAGCTGACTTCCAGGGAAACTGTCGAGATGCCATGTTGAGGTGAGCGTAGAGACACCGTTCAGTGGGTTGAGTGTCAGCAATACTGGAAAAAATGTAGCCTAAGCAACTGGAAATTAGTCAATGAAGCATTTGCAATGAAAGTCAAAACATGAGGAATGTTAGAAAAAGCAAGATGATGGCTACTCATCTGTGTGTTATGTTTTAATTAGGAAGCCTGCTCTGAGAAAGGGCCAGGTTGGAGGCTTTTGTAGGAGGCTGGTCAGCCAGATCCTGCTGCCTGGAGTATGAGAGCTGAACAGCAAACCCAGCCATGTTTCTTTGTTTGGGACTTGGAGAAAAAAATGCCGCATGAACAGACACAAAAGTGGGAAAACTGGCAAAATACAAAATTGTAGCTTGAATTGCTGTCCACAGCACAAACAAGAACATTTCAGCTTAGGGTGAAAGATTTGGTTTATTAGAAATCAGTGTCTAGATGTCATGTTAGGGTCAGAAAACAAGGTCCCCACATAAGCATTGCATGAGTGCCATGGTTCCTGTCAGGTTTCCCTCTGGCAAGCTGCTGAGATATTGTAGGACTCTTTCAGAGGGCAATTTCAGGTGTAAAAGTGACTTTGTACCCAACCATAAACAGGCAGAGATCCCCACAGACCTCAAAAAGATGCTAAATCAAGCCAAAGACAGGTGGTTTTCCTCTTTCTCAGAAGGAATCTGCAGAAGGAGCCAGAAAAGATGTGGAAAACGCAGTTGGCTTTATCTTCAGCAGTTCCAAGAATAGCTTATGGTCCAGTTCTCCAGAGGAGGGTGAGGGAATGAGCACCTTATGTTTCTAAACTGGTTGCACTAGAAGTGGCCTTGTGAGAAAGTTAATGCTTGGAAAAATGATGGTTTGTTTGGCCATCTGGTGAAATTGTTTTACTCTACATATATGTTATTTGGCTTTAGTTAAAACCTGCCATTTTTCCCAGTCAGGTGAGTTTCACAGAATCGCTTTACCATCTCTGCATCCTTCATCCTGTGCCAAAATAGCCTATTTAATTTTGAAATTAGGCTGATTCTCAACTTCTCCAGGATGATGGTTGGGAAAATTTGACCTTTCTATCCGTTGAGTCAACACAATCCTTCAGAGGCTTATGTTCATTTGAGTAAGTCCTGCCTTTCCAGATTCTCAGGATTTATTTTCTTAATAACATTCTTAAAAAAAACCCCAAACAACTTGTTTTAACATAAGCCAAGATTGTCTGGAGTTACTTATACTTCATAGTGTTTTATTACCAATACACTTTGGAACACTCTGGTAAATAATTCTGCCTACACAAAGAAATTGGCTATATTTTCTCTATACATCGAGGAAGTCTGTCATGTAGACTATATATCATGGCTCTAAATGTTCTCAGATAAATGCAAGCCCACATTGTATTCCATCTGTACTACTCACCCAAGCAGGTTTTTAAGGACACTGTACGACACATCCATCTCTTATCCAAAAACTAGAATCCCTAACATTTGGTTTTGTAATAAAAAAGGCATTTTTTATCTTTTGCAATTACAGCAAAACCTGCTGTGTGTCCAGGGAATAATACTCTACACAGTCATAAAGCTTATAGGTTTTGGGGTTTTTTTTCCTTGTGCTCCTCTTTTCAGGTGCTCACCCAAACTTGGTTTTCGGTTCAGAAGGTGAACTTCCAACTTAGGGAAGTCAGTGAAAGTTATCCCACTGATTTCAGTGAAACAAAAGTTCTCTCCCAGTTAGATAACTATGGAGTAACTTCTCAGAAGCCTGTGGAGCCTTTTGCTGGTAGAAGGGAGAGCAAACTCAGTTGGAGTGTGAATGCTCTGTCAGTCTTACAGTGCAAAGGAATAACTTGGAAATTGTGATGATAAAAGCAGGATTTGCCTTACTGACTGCTTCAGTCGCTTCAGAGGAAACATTGATTTATGAAAAGCCAAAAATAATTTCTGTGATTTGGGGGTTTTCATGTCTTAGTATGCCATGCTCTTGTAGGAGCAAGACACAAATTCTTCTGAAATTCAAGGGGAGGAAGGCTTGTAAGAGACAGAGTCATCATTTGTGTTTGCAGTTAGCCTATCAACATTAGAGCTGGGGGGAAAAGCTGCAGTAATTTTAAAAGCATGGCTCAGCACAGACCAATTTTCCTGTTAGGTTTCCATGGCCAAGCTGCCTCTCTATGTATGTGGAGGTATGGGAGGGATGGCAGAGAAGGCTGGAGGGATGGAAGACTGTGGAAGCATGGAAGAAATGTAAAGGTGACTTGCAATTAGTCCAGCTGACTCTTTGCTGAAGAGTGGAGAGGAGCTGCAGTGGCTGCACACATTCGGGGGCTCGGGCAGGGTTTTGGGGACACTCCCCAAGGGTGGAAGGGAGTTTGTCCTCTCCTGCCTTCCCTCTGCCTGCCTGGGAGGCTGGAATGGCTCACCCAGTGTGAGCAGGTGAGTTACAGGTTTATGTGGGAGGGGCAGCTGGGGGATGTGGGGTGGCAGCATCGAGGTGCTGTGGCTGTGGGGCTGCATTAACACCAGCCTGTACCTTTTACGAGGCTGCACGTGTGTGGCTCAGCACATGTGGGGCAGTAGCAGCAGCATCCCTCTGTCTTTTCAGAAGTGTCTGGATACAACATACACAAATGACAGCATGGTGGAGAGCCACCATTCCATGTGCCCAGATCAACAGGGGAGCAAATGAGCCCAGGGTTTGAGTTTTATTTTTTACTCCTCTGCCACCAGCTGTGACTGTGGTTTCCAGTCCTGGGTAGGAAAGTGTGCCAGCCTTCTGAGCACACCCTTTTATTTTATATTGGGAGGAATGGCTTTGGCAGTCTGTTTTGTGCTCCTGCTGTGATGCAGGGTGCTGCAAAGATCACCCAGCCCCTGCTGCTTTGTGAGGGGGACACGGGAGGGTCCCTTTGGCCCTGCAAGGGCAGCGCTGTGCGCGGGTGCTCCCTGGCGCTGAGCAAGGCTGGGTTTGTGCCCCCACGGTGATGCTGGTTGTGTAACCCGTGCCTGGGACAGCCTGGGCTCACCAGGCTGTGAAAGTGCACATAAGGGATGATAATATGGTAATGCACATCAGATATTAATGTGCATTGACACATAATCGTCTGCGTACACCGAGGCACTACAGCGTGAAAGAGCGAGCGCAAAGGCCTCGCACAGCGACGTGCTTCTGCACCTTTCCTTCCCCGCCACTTCTCTCTTAGCCTTGTTATTTAAAAGTAAGCTCTCCTGCCTCCCTGGCCCCCCATTTAGGCAGAGTCATCCCCCCGCAGTAAAGGGAGCGGTGCCTTCCTGACGGCCTGTTTAGGCACAATAAAAAGCCGATTGGCCTAATGCGCAATCAAGAAAGGAGTGACATTTATTGCCCCGGTTTTATGATGCTGTGAACTGAGCAAGATTTGGAGCCTTACGGTGCCTTCAGGGGGCAGGAGATCACCAGCAATGAATTGTATTTATACCTTTTCCAATTTCCTACTAGCGTTTTAGCAATAAATAGAGTGTGTTGTTATTGAGTTTTATGTAAGTATGTTTACAAAAGCAGGAATACAACTTTGTAGCTCAGAATTACATGTGTTGGCTAAATAGATCAGCAGAGAGAATAACTATGTAAAACACTGGGAAAGCACTTACCAATTTATCATCAGATGTCTTAATAGAATGCTTCATCTCTTCCATCCCACTTTATGTTAACTATTAAAATAGAACTGCATCCATTGCAGAAGGTCAGAGGCTCCTTCACACACCCATGTAGGAACATCAAGGCCACGGTTTGTTCACACATCTAAACCATTAAAAATACATCCCATGCATTAAATATGAGCCTGAGGAAAGCTCAGTAGGAGCTGACGCACAGGGCTGACCTCAGCTCTCACAGCCCTGCAGAGTGGCAGGTGTCCCTTCCTCACAGAGCCCATGTCCTGCCCCAGTCTCTTCCCACGTGCAGGCTGCAGCTAAAAGCCCGTGTGAGATGTCCCCAGACAGACAGATTTAATTGCTGTGTCTCAGCCTGCCCATTTTGTAACAGAGCTCTCCCCTGTGGAACAGCACGGGGTCACCTGTCCTGGCCAGTGCACAGCACCTGCTCCTTGCAAGGAGCTGCAGGTGGGTTCCACTGATCTGTGTGCCAGCCCTGAGAAGGTCACCCTCATCCCATTAGTCTGCTGGCAAGGACGTGTTTAAGGACACAGAGGGGTTTGTGGGGAGAGCTGGTCTGGGTTTGCACATGTGGAGGCAGTCTTTACATTGAGGAATTCCTTTCCCACAGTTTCCACTCAGGGAGCTCCTCACGTCCCCTCCAGCAGTGGATGGCTCATGTGCAGCAGGGGATGGGGCTGGCAGCACACTGGGCTCTGCTAGCCAAAAGGCCATCATCTCTTTACTTTCACTGATAAATCAGAGTCCACATTTCACTTTCAGAAATAACTTCTGGCGTTAGCAAAAGTTTTAGGAGAAATCTGTGGTTGTTCCCAGACAGAGCTGCAGTTCTTTGTGAGCAGGTGGATCCTTCCTGCGTGGCAAGGCCCATGCCAGGACCTGCAGCCAGACAGTATCCCATGCTTCCCACTGGATATTGCAATATTCCCACTGGCTGTTCAGTCCGGGGTGAAACTGGGGGATTTGTGGGAACAATTTTCATTATTCTGCTGGCTTCAAGACTGGAGTGAACAGGTATCAGCAGTGTGAGGCACACAGCAATAAACTGTTCATGAAGGACAGCCTCAAATGTTTACAGAAACAGTCAGCAAAGCTTTGTTTTAGCACAGACCACAGAGACATGAAGGACACCAGGGGCAGGCAAACCATAGAAAGGCATTTGTTTTATTCTATGAGTTCTGAATAAACTTTACACATTAGATATCTGCAGACACTTGAAGTAGCATGTGCACAGAATTAGAATTTTCTTCTCTGGTCACACAGCTGGCATGAGGGCTTTTCCATGACTCTTCAAACCCAGGCATCAGCCTTGTGATTCTCTGTTTGGCTTTAATGCATCTAGATTGCTTTATTCAACTTAGTATCCTTTAAATAAGAATGATATTTAGAAGGGAGAAAGAAAAAAAAAAAAAAAAAGAGAGAGACATTTATTTTGCCCTGAAGTTGTTAGCACACAATTCAATGTACTGTTGAGTGCACCAGAGGCATTGGGAAGCCAGGTGAAGGTCATCCTATAATTGGTGCTGTCAACGGTGAAAAGGAAGCAAAGGTGAAGTTTGTAATGTTTTTTGTCAAAAATTTAGTAAAAAAAAAAAAAGATTACAGGTCAAAAATTAAAGGGGAATTAGGACTCAAGGTGCAGTGCTTTGCACTACAGATTTAAGATTTTTTTTTTCATAAGCTGCAGTCTCCAGGATGACTTCTTGAAAACTGGAGGAGCATGAGACCAGCTCCTGACTGAGCTCTGGGAAGCAGCCAGTGCCCAGGGACTCTCTCACAGCTGTAGACCAAGGTGTCTCCAGGAGCAGCCCATGGTTTTGGAACACCCTCCATGAGCTGCCATGCAGAGCATGCTCTGAAATATCCCTGTGTATTTTTGAGCACTGGCAGCAGCAGCAGCGTGGCAGCTGTAGCCCAAGCTCCTGGCTCTGTCTCCAGCTACACTCCCAGAGTGTGTTGCATTTAGTATGCAAGGAAGGCCATCACTAAATGTATTCACCACTTTAGTGCATTTTAGCTTGACATATGTCCAGTAAACAATATTTTGGGCTTTTGCAGTTAAAAAAAAAAAAATCACCTGATTATTCAGTGCTTCCCTCTGTTATGATGCTTTGGGGTCCTTCAAATCATTTTCATTATGCACTGCATAATAATAAAAATCTCCATGCAGCGTGCTGATAATTCCGTGCATGGTCTCTGTGATTTCTAATTGTTTGAATAACAGGATGCTATTGAAATGCCATGCAGAAACATTGCATCACCCTGAGGGAATCAAGCTTTTCTCCTTTCACTCCTGGTGAAGATAAACATTTGAACAGTTGAAATAGGTAAAATATCCCAGGGAAGCCACCGTGCACAATTGGCATGCCAAAGCCCTTAGTGCAGTCACAGGGCTGCAAAGGACAAAAAGGAAAAATAAATTAGATAAATAAATAGGTAAATAACAAACATGGAATGGAAGGCACTCAAAACGAGCCGTGCTTTTCTTCTCTTGTGATCTTAAACAGAAGAGAAGCACTAGCAGGCCCAGGAAAGAAATATTGTGTGCTATTTTTGTGCTGCCATTATAAAATATGTATTGTTTATTGTTCTGCACTGCAGCTAAAGTTTTGCATCAACCTCAAAAATTACAGCAAAATTTGTTTTGAAGGAGACACGCAGAATCTCTATTCTTTAAGCCTCTTAATGATGTTCTTAAGAGTGCAGTGATAGGATTTCAGTCTCCTGGCAAGCACAGACAGGTTGTAGGGTATGATTCATAGAAAGTGTAAAACACTGTGTGCCAGTGTGCATTCTGAATATGTATGATATAGATGTATGTCAGCATATATATGATGCTCAGTGCCTGCCAAACCAGGCAATGATGCCAGGCAGTTTTGGGTGCCATCCTCTTGTGTGGAAGTCGAGATGGATGCTGCACTCAGAGTGTTTCTTTAGAACTTCAGAGGGCTACAAGCATCAGGACCTTGCATCTAAAATCTCTCATACCTTTTCCCTGTAGCAATCCTGTGGGCAGCCCTACACAGCTCTGGCTCTTTCACTCCTTCTGTAGTCTTCCTGCAGTAGTTCCAGTTAGCTCCTTCCTGTTCCTAGCATGGCCACCTAACCCTGTCTATGCCTCATACAGCATCTTTGTCTCACCCTTTTTGTCCCTTACAAGGCCTCCCATCCCTAGCTCCTCACAGCACAGCAGCAGACTGCAGCTCCTCTCCCAGCTCACTCACTCTTTATCACACCCATAGCTGGGAGGGCAAGGCTGTTCCCACTCTTTGGTGATGAACACAGCTGCAGTGTATCGGAGACAGGACTGCCTTCAGCACTGTCTCTGTGTCTCCCCACAATCTGTCTCCCCACACTCTTTGGCTGTGCCCCACGTGCTGCACAGTCCACTGTGGGGTACCTGAGTCTGGCCAGGCTACCAGAAGTGCCTGGTGACTCTGCATTGAGCGTGTCAGGGCTTTGCCTCTCTGTTAAAGGGCTGTGATGGTGCTGGGCCATTGCTGCTGTCTGAGATCACTGTAAAGCTCAGCAGTGTGCCTGGGGATGGGCTGAGCCTCAGAGGCACAAGCTCAGATTTATGTGGTCCTTTTGACACTCACGTCAAAACAAAGCTGTGTCCAAGCCACCTGGAGCAATGCAGTTTTGCTGGCTGTGTGTGCAGGTGGCTTTGTGGGTGGGTGATGTGCTGAGGCAGGTACAGAGGTGACCTGTCACTGCTCCCCAGTGAAGGGCTATCACAGGCTCTGTGTGTGAGCAAGGCTGGTCTGAGCAAAGCTGTCTGAGCTCCCAGAGGTTCACCTTGTCCAGTGTCTGCTAGAGCTCATTCAGATGTCTCTGCATGATGTTGTGTTGAGACCTTAAACACCCCCAAAGCTGCCTGGGTAAATGAGAGCTCCCACCAGCCTCCTGACACGCGGCTGAACCGTGCCACAATGCCTGTTCCAGTGTCGAGGCGTAATGTTCAGCCTGGCTTCATTTCAGCCTGCCTGCTGGTAATGTCAACAAAGATGCCCTGTGTACCAGAAAGAAAAACCTTGCAGGAATCCGAATGGTAGAGAAGGCATTTTGGGACTGATTGCCAGGCTCTTTATGTGGGCATATACTGCCAGGTTTGCTTTAAATGGGCATTTAATGTCCTCCTCAGAGGGGCAGGGGGCTTGGGGAGGTCTGTGCTGACATCCAGAAATCTGAGTTTCTGATCACCATTTTCTAGTCAGAGCAGAGGAAGATAAGAAATGTCTCTGGTGGAAATATCATAAATGTACAACAACTGTGTTTTTATTTATACGCTGTTTTGTGGCAAAGGAAAGGCTTTGGGCTTTTTTATGCTGCAAAATGTTGTTGGGGTTTTCATTTCTTTTTTTTTTTCTTTTTTTTGCCTGGAGAAAATATATAGCTTTTTAAATTATTGCAGAATGGAACTTCACCTTCTCTGTTAAAATAGTGCTCTCTGAGACATGGTGAGATCTCACACTTGACCAAATTAGTATATGTGCTCAAATATCAGAGCCCTGACTAGTAAAAATAACACTAGATTTGCATTTTCACATTTTTAGCTCTTGCCTCCCTGTCTCTTTGGTTTTATGCTTTTTCACTTGACTGACAATTCTCTTTGTGGCAGATTTATTGCTGTTCTGCTGTTTGGACCCTGTAATCAACTAGACACTTGGCTGAAGACGTTAGTCATTTCATTAAGTACTTCTCTTTCAGATATCTCAGGCACAATTTTCTGTTGCTCTGGTTCCAAAAAGCAAATGACCCACGGCCAGCAAAGTCTGAATATGAATCTTTAATAAACAGAGGTAGTACCAACAATGCTCTCAGGTTTCCAAACAGCAGAGGGCTAATTAAAAGATGCTGAATGGGGAAGAACTGCCATTGCCATCTCACTCTGACAGAAATGTGCCTGCACCTGTTCCCAGTGAAACCGCTCTTTTGGAGGCATTGTCTCATTTATCCTCCTTGCTTCCCATCAGAGCTACACAGGAAATCTTCCTAATGCTGCGTGCAGATATTGCATAGTAATTTTTTTAAAAATTATTTTTCAGTAATACATTGCTGGAAACAAAGACTGAATAGTTGTCTTAAGAGTAAAGATAAAGCATGGAGTGCATTTCTCTTTTGTCATCACTGTGTCACTAATGATCGTATTCTATTCATGAACTAAGGAAATAGAATTATGGGATTCTCCTACCCTTCATGGGCAAAGGACCATTGTCTCATTGTATTGAGACTCCTCCTTCCAGGGACACTCCTTCATAGCCATGAATCCTCTCTTCAGTAGCTTGCTCTCTGCAGGCAAAGGTACTCTCTGTGCCCAGAAAATAACACCATATGTTATTTGCAGAAGCATGGGGTGTTAGGAGACTGTGCACTCACCCATGCCTGGTTTATTGAACCCATTAATTTTTATGGAGACTGATTCAACAGAAAGCCAAGTTGGCTGCTCCAGCTTGGCCAAGCAGCCTGGTGCAGCCCATCACCATCACTGCTGGCACACAGACCAGACTGAGGGCTGGGCAGCATTTCTTCATGATCAGGATCTGGGCTGGAAAGGAGTTCTTTGTGCCCTTCTCTCATTTCCCTGGGGAGAGAAGAAGCATGATAAACAGGTGAAATCCTAAAATGCCTGTGGGCTCCCCCATGCTGCTGAGCACCTTCTTTGAGTTCCTGCCTTGACAGAAGCTCCCAAAGCTCACAGACCAGAGTGCAGCAACACTCGCCCCACAGGTGGGTAGCGAGGCACAGGGAGGTGCCTGTCAGCCTCTCACCTGCCTCAGGCTAAGCTCAGCTCTGCCAGCTCTCCCTCAGGCACCCTCCTGGGCCTCTCCTGCATCTTACCTGCAGAGCTGCACCTCTGCCTGCAGAGAGAACTTTCTGGTTCATCCTGGGTGTGACATTCCCATGACAGGGTCCAGCAGTGTCATCAAGCACTGTTGAAGATCTGCCATGAGGAGTTAGCCCAAAATCCCCTCAGGAGGTGCCCAAGCTTCCCCCTTCAACAGTCCTTTTAATTTGCTTTGGTGTTTTTTGCTTCCATGATCACCACATAGATTGCTGAATGTTCAGCCCCTCCAGGATTATCATCATGTGAAATGAAATGGAATAAAATAAAGTGTATAAAAGAAAAGGAATTCATTGGAGACTATCACAATGACCTGGAAGAAAAGACATAAGAAAATGAGCCTTGTTTAATGACTGTTTATGGTGGCAGCCCAAATTTTAATCAATTAACATATGAGCCCATTACTTGAAGATGCAAAGGGCCTGCAGAACAGCATTTCTTTCTTCCTTTCTCAGAGGAGCTGCAGGGTATCTGCTGACATCTTGGAGGCTCTCCTTCCTCACAGAGGCTTTTAAAGCTGCCTTTCTGACTGCAGGAGGCATGGTTAAATCTTACACACGTATTCTGTGCATGCTCTTGGGTACAGTTTCATTCTGTGACCCCCTAGGAGACCTCATTGACCTTCTCACAGTGTCTTGAGCCCCAGGAGCGCTCAGTCAGCCTTTCCACTGCCAGGCTTTCTTCAGTGCCACACTTAGGAACACAGAAAGCAAATGGATTTATTGACAGAGCTATAATCAGAAGTCAAATGCAGGATGACAACCTGGTCAAATGATCAAATTACTTAAAATTCGAGGCATACTGGAGTGCCTCAGGGGCTGGGAAGCTGCAGGCAGCCCACTGGACACACCCTTGGCAGTGGGATGGGTGCTGCCAGCCCAGTGCATGACAAGAGTTAGAGGGCTTCTGTGTCCCACAAGAGCTGAAGGTCCTCTCTGTGCCCAGAAAATAACACCACAGGTGCACCATTGGTACTCTCACCTAACACACCCTGAGCCAAGCAGGGCTGCCACAGTTTGGGTCTTGTTTAACACGGGAGAGTCCCACTCATGGATTTTATAATGCTCCAAGAAGCCAAGGCACCTTCACAGGTTTTCATTCGATCAGATGCATTATGTGCTGTTCATTATGTATTTATTACCTCACTGGTGGATCCCACAGAAGTCTGAGGTATTCTCAGAGGCTGCATTTGCCTGGGCACACACGTCTGGAGTACATGCCTCACCTCTTTCCCTGCAATTTGTCCTTCTGGAATTTGGCAGCATGGTCCAAACGGCAGACTGTTGCTTCCTCCAGTTTGAAAAAATGTGTTGGAATACCGTCATTTTCCCTGATAAGAGGAGCACTATGAATTAAAAAGAGTCAGCAGCACAGGCACATTAATCTTCCCGATGCAATCCTACCTTTTGCACTTCCTGACATATATTTGATGTCGACTTAATTGTGCAGCCTTAAAGTAGGATTTGAGTATAGAAGTGCAAAAGCAGTAATAAACTGCAGATGCAAGCTAGAAGTTGTCTGCTGAAAACTGTGCAAGGGCTGAATGATTCACAGATCCTTGCAGCAAGGAGATGGAAGCAAAAAGTTTGGTGTTTTTTTCAGCATCCCTCTATCTGGCCCTGAAAACCAGGCTTCACACAGGAGATCCTATAATGCTTTTGGAGCATGTGGTGTCATCCTGGGGTGTCCCTTTCTGCTCTCCCTGGCACAGGAGTGATCTGACCCCAGCACAAGCAGCATGTGATTCATGGTGTTCACATGGCACATCGTCTTCATGAGGCTGCTGCAGAGGTTTGCTTGGAAAGAAGGGCTGGTGTCACAGTTGGGATTTTAGAACTGGGCACAGAATAACCTTGGTTCTCTTCTCAGTTTTGCTGGAAGAGGTCAGGAAAGTAATTTTGGGTCTTTGTGTTTTGGAAGGTATCAGAAGATGTAAATAAATGCCTAGTGGGCTCTGAAGCAGTCTTTGAAATCAGTGGGAGATTGGTCTCTGAGATAGCAAAAATCCCACACAAAGTGTTTGCATGCATCTTGGAGCATTTAAACACCTTTAAAAATATGTCTCTAACTCTGAGCATAGGTTTCTGCATCCCCTAGGTATTTTTAAAATTTTATCCAAAGTTACTGAGATTTCCCCTAAAGAGCACCCTTTTGTTGTAATTTTCCCGTTGGCTTAATTTTCTCTTGACTTGAAACACAATATATATTAACCTTCTCTCATTTTTCTGTAGCAAAATGTAGAGAAGTGAAGCTGTTTCTTAGCTGGTTTATTACAGAAAAAAAGGAGCATATGGCTGATTGTGTCCCATCTGAAATGCAAATGGTGGAGCTACGTGGAAAGAATTGCTATTGCTTGAGCAGTAAATGTTTCCTAATGAAGTGAGTTTGACTAAGGTGGGAAGCTGGAAATGGCTGCAGGAAGAAATGATGATAGTTAATATTTCAGTGGAGCAGAACATTCTTATTCTGCTGATAAGGAGATTCTTGGGAAATGCACTGGATTTTTTTTTTCTTATATTCTGTATGTTTATCAGTGTGGGGAAATTGCTACACAGAGGGAGCTAGATGCTTTTCGTCGAGTTATGAAATCATGTAATTTAATTTATAACCACAGCTTTTCACCAGTGGCCTCTTTTTGAACTGAAGTTTTCTTCAGTATCTTTTGAACATTTTGGGTAAATAGACCTACCCAGTGTAAAAAAAAAAATATTCTAAAAGAAGACAACTACTGGTTCCACTGTTTACCATTAGCTTGGGCACATTCCTGGAGGCCAGAAGCCAAATGGAGTGATGGAGAGATTTGACCCACACTGTCTAATTCCCTTCTTCCTCTTTCCTCCAAAGTTTTGTGTATATCCCTCTGCACCTCCTGTAGTGAAAGGTGTCCAGATGTCTGCTGCAAATGGGAGGTGGACTGACTTTTAAACACTTCCTTAAATCAAGCAGCGAGGCTGGAGGCTTGACATTTCCATTACTTAGCTTTCCAAAGGGAGAGCAGTGGAGCTGGCCCTGCGAGGTTCGGCACAACCAGCGGGCTGGAGACAGAGCATCAATCGCGTTGCTCTGCCTTAATGTCAGAAGGAGCTGGGAAGAGTTTAGATAGCAGCATGTGCACAATTACGTGCTCAGAAGAGCTGGAGCAGCTGCCAGGTTGGACCTCTGGCTTTGTCCCCAAGCAAGATCACGTTGGGTTTGCTGAGGCTGAGCTGTCTGTTACACGGCACAGTTGGGGGACAGAAGATTAGCATGCCTCTCCCCTGCTGATGCCCAAGGGTGTCTGACATTGCTAATGATAATGAAATGGGAGAAAGCTAAAGAAAAAAGCTAAAGAAAAGAGTCTGAAGCCTGCTGTTGATGGAAATAATTAGGTTTCTCCATCTTAGAAGCAATGGCGAGGCTTGCTGGGATCAGGATGTGTCCACGTTAGTGCATCAAACTTTGGAAGTGAATACCTCCTTGTGCTCTGGTTCACATCACAGGGCAGCTCAGGCTCACAGGCTGGGCTCTGGGGTCTCTGGAGATGGCCCTAAGCCATCTGAGCATGAGGCCACCACTGCCCTGCTGCATTTGCCCCCACGGTGTTCTTGGGCATGGGAGCCTTCCCCCTGCACAGAGCACGATACCAGCTCAGGAGACCTTCCTGGGTAACACCTGGGTAAGGCTTTTTGCTTGCTTATCCAAGTTATCCAAGTGCTTCAGAAAGTGCTTGTGCTCAAAGTCTCGCCTAAAGCAGAATTCTCCTGGTTTTAATAGTGAGTAGCCTCTCTGTGTCCAGGAGCTGGGGAGATCCCAGCAGCCCGAGGCACAGAGAGAGTGTGGACACATCCCTGCTGCAGTCTCAGTCTTGGCAGGTGGTTTTATCCCAGTGGGGTGAAGTGAGGCTTCAGTATCACATCTTCTGTTACAGTCAGAGTGCCTCTAGGTACTGTAATTACTCTCAGAATTAAATCATAAATCAATATAAACCCACATTATTACATGGTATTACATGCAATGGACAGCACCTGAACAGAGGAGAATTTTGTGGCTGCTTTGGTTTGCAGGAGGGCTCAGCAGCTTGCTTTATCTGCATATCTCTTTGATTTACAAGAGATTACAAGTGGTAATGCTGGGGTACAGTTCTCCATGTAAAACACAATTTTTTTATCTTTCTTTTTGCTTGCTTTTATGTGCCTCTTCCCTCTCCCTGCATCTCATTTCCATTGAGAGATACAAATGACCTCTTGACAGAACTTTCTACTTTCATAATGTTGATTTGCATTGTACAGTTAGGATAATACAAACACTTATATTGCTGAGATGTATTCATGATGTCTTGAAAAAAGTTTCTCATATTAGCCTCTTCTTTTTTCTCTTTCTGTATCTTTTCAGGTGTGTGTGCAACATTGACTGTTCTCAAACCAACTTCAATCCTCTTTGTGCTTCCGATGGGAAATCTTATGATAATGCATGTCAAATCAAAGAGGCATCATGCCAGAAACAGGAGAAAATTGAAGTCATGTCTTTGGGTCGATGTCAAGGTAACTCTCATAACAAAACTCATTTCAAAGAATGTTTTCAATTTTTGTTCAGGGAGGGAAAAAAAAAAAAAAGGAACCAGGGCTGGCTTCTTATTTGAGAATTGTTACATTTCCATTAGGCTGCTGCAGTTTATACTGTAGAGCACAGGCTGTGAGAGGTGAGGGGCAGAGCCCTCTGTGATGCAGACACAGCAAGGTGAGAGGGGGCACCATTCCTAACGCTGCCCAGAGCAGCAGCAGGGGCTGCCCAGCCCTGCCCTGGGCTCTGCATCAGTCACCAGCACCCTGCCCAGAGCAGCTTGCCCAGAGCTCTGTCTGCCAGGCAGCAGCTGGAGCAGGACAGTGGCAATGCCCCTCAGATAGATTTTGCCACCCAGGATGGATCCTCTGGTGCTGCCTTAAGTGGAGCAGCATGAGGCAGTCTGGGGAGATTCTCCAAAGAGGTGCTCCCAAACACAGGGCTTGGGCTGGTTCTTCAAGTGACCCTTGCTGGGCCCCATGATGCCCAAGATGCCTGGAAGGAAGTTTTCCAATGGTGGCTTGAGGCTCTCTGTTTCTCCATAAATACAAGGCTTCACTGCCTCTTGGGCTACTACATCACCCATAACCCTTGAGCTGACTTTAAAAACCCTGTTTCACTCTAAAATAAAAATGAAGAGAATTTGCCTTTCAATAGCTCCCGTAAATAAAGTGTCTGCTGAGGCTCAGACTCTCAATAGCTTTTTTCCTTAGATTCTAACCCATAAATTCTCAGTACATCTACTTCCAAGGCCACAGTATGCATGTGCATTAGACACATTCCAGTTTACTCCTATCTCCTTAAAGTTAACCACTCTAAGTGGCAGTTCATTTCAGGGTACATATTAAAACTCCCCAATTACTTCAAGTAGAGCAGAAATGACAACTCCCGCTCCAGACTGATATATTTATCCCAGCTGCAATCTGTTACCACATACTGCTAGAAGAAAGATGCTGCTGTGTTCACCTGGCAGGCCCAGGAGAGCCCTGCAGCCAGCAGAGATGATGTGTGTGCAGGTGGAGTTAGCTCTGCCTGGGCACTGTGGCTTGGGCATGGGCTCTATCGAGTCCAGGCTCCCCAGGAAACTCAATGCATTTCTTTCCACACAGACAACACCACCACAACTACAAAATCAGAAGATGGGCATTATGCAAGGACAGATTATGCAGGTACGGTTCCTATTCTGTGAGAATCACAATTCACAGGATCTGTGTAAGTCTCTTTTCTCCTTCTTTTCTGAGGTGATGTGTCCTCATCTTCTAGTATGGTTTTCCTGGTTTACTTTAAGAAAACACTGTCTTTCCATTACTCTTTCTTTTGCTACAAACTCTCTTCCTAATAAATGGGCTGCTTCTATTTTTGTCAACCTTCAGCTCCTCTGGCCATAAAACACCTGTTCTGACGGAGGAAATAAGTACAGTAAATTATTTACCAGAATTAGCAGACGTTATTGAAAATTACAAAATCAGTGCACTAGATTATGCATATCTTTGTCATGATATACAGGTTTGAGGAAGTGAAAATACAGCTCGTAGCACTGCTGGGATACCATGAAACGCTGCCATAATAGATGTCACCTGTCAGCATTTAACTATGAAGTTAATAAGGTTCTTAAAATGTGGGGGGTTTAAGTGATAAATGGGTTTAATTTATTTAGAAGCTACAGTAAAATATAATGGCTGAATAGCCCTATATGGCACTTGAAATTAAAAACATGTAAATACTAGTGGGGTTTGGGAGACATTTTTTACACTCTTTTTGCCCGGGAGGATCGGTTCAGAAATTGAACGTGTGTGTGCGTGGGCACGTGCATGCAAATGTTCACAGCTCACACTGAGAATGAAAGCCTCTGGGAAGGTCTGGTGAAAATGGGTCAGGTGATGCACTCCTTGCTTCAGTTTTGTGATGTTTCTGTGGTGTTGAAGCGTTTGGAGGGAGTAGGTGTGGATGGCTGGGTTTGCCTGGGCTGCATGGCTTGGGTGACACCCAGCTGATGGTTTCACAGGTGGGAACATTTCCTGCTGGCAGGGTCCTGGGGCAGTAGGTAATGCAGCTGGTCATCTCCTGTGCAGCTTCTCTGTGCCATCCCTGTGACAGGGGGTGCCCAGCCTTAGAAATGATTGTTCTGTTCCTGCTTAAAACAGTACATGATGATTAAAACATAGAGCTCTGAATAAGTGATGTCTCGATGAGGCAGAGCAGTGCGAGGTGTTGGGGGTTGCTGCAGCACAAAGCAGGGAGGGTAGAAGTTGCTATGGAACGAAAATATTGGGATGAATTTCCAGAAGACCAAGGGTGAGCCACTGTCCAGGTGTTTCCTGTCAAAGAGCCCTTCCATTGGTGAAGACAGGGACATGCAAAGAGAAAAAAGTCTTCAGCGTCTTTCATCCGAACTCTTGATTACCCCCTGCTTTTTGTGGGAGGTAGTAGTCAGTTTTCTTAAAAAGCTGATGTTGTATCCTGTGGGGACAGGAGATAAGGCCAAGTAGGCCAAAATGATTTATTTTAAATTCAGAAACAAGGCCAAGTAATGTTATCTTAAATCCTTTCTCTTTCTTGCTGGAGTGCTGAGGAGAGCACTGGCTTCCCCAGGCCTGGAGCCCCTTTTCAGTGTGCAGCCTGTCCTACACTGCTGCTGCCTGCTGGATTTGCTTTAGGATGGCAGGGAGCCATGTCACTTAGAGAGGAGACAGCATATTTAAGCATGGAGCAACTGAGTTGTAACAAGGGAGGAAAGGCAGGTTGGGGATTAGGGAGAAGGAGGAGATCACAGTGGGGACAAGAGAAAGCCACATCATGAGTCATGGAGGAAGAGGAGCACAGAAGGCACCTTGAGCTCAAGTGAGCAAGAGGAAGAGAACAGCCCTTGCTTAGGAGAGATGATGTTTCAGCCCACATTCAAGAGGAGAGGTGGTGGGTAGAAGAAAATTGGCTGCAGCAAAGTGTTGTCAGGGTTTGAGAGCCAAGAAGGGACCTCAGGAGGAATCTGGGTTGCTTGACAGGGAGGAGGGCAGAGCCAAGGCACAGAGGAGCAGGTCTGTGGTGGAGATGGTCTTCAAGCACCAAGAGATCAGAAGGAGCGTGGAACAGGGGGTCCAGTGAGAGATGACAAACACCTTTGGAAAAGACATAGGGCACCTCTCTCCTGTACAGCCATGGGAGTGATGGAGGCATCCTGAATCAGCAGTGAAGTCCATAGGTACCTCTGGCACAGGAAGACACCATTGCTGCACCTTAGGAAGCCACTTCTTGGGGCTTCTGGTGTGGCTCAGGCCCCAGTGAGCTTCTCAAGGATGGTGACTGTGTTCTCTGGGCAGGTCTCATCAGGTTCTGTCCATTGATGTAACCTCAGCCACAGTCACCTGTGCCAGCTGATGTCTTGTTTGTGTGCACCTATTACTCTGGCTTGAATTTTTCATTTTTACATACAGTAAGAACACATAGGGTGAAAAATGCTAATTTAGGCAGGGCAATCCATGTGCCTCCAGTGTCCCCAAATGTCTGGGGCATAACCCTGTCAGGAGACCTTAGGGGAATGGGACTACTGTATCAAAAAGCTGCAGCAACTCCAGCCTTCTGGAAATAATCAGGGAAAAGGAAGGCAGCAGTATAAAACTGAGGCTCAGTGAACATTCATGCATCAGCATTTGCCAGACAGGAAGCTCTGTGCTATCCTCGTGTTCTTTCAGCTGCAGAAACATTTGATGCTGATGGCTGTGATAAGAATGTGGTGTGTGTTACTTTTTTCCCACCTTCCTATCTCTTCAGACAGGAAATGCTGCCCTAACCATGGGAAGCTTTGTGTGAAAAAGCAACAGTTCCTCAGCCTCTGAAGCAATTTCCCCAAGCCTGCGGCTCTCCACAGAACACCTTTGTTCTCTACCATTTAATGGCACTAAAAATCACTGAGACCATGAACACCACACGCTTTTAAAAACATTGGCTTGTGTGGATGGGCTTTCCCAGGGGAGAGCATAGCAGTGGGGATAATTGATGTTGTCAATTATGCTAATGCAGCCAAATGCTCTTTGCAGGGACTGTGGTGGCTGAGCAGTGCCGATTTTTCCACAGCCACCCCCACATGCTCACCATGGGGGCCCAGGAGGGCAGCAGCTCTGCAAAGAGCCACAAGTCCCAACACCCAGCTGAGTTTTTCCATACAGAACTATTCAAACCGTCTGTTCAATCAGCAGCTTTGCTCCCTCCTGCTCTTGCCAGCCCGCTGATGCTCACCAGTAGTGCACAGATCTTTGGGTTTGCAAAGCCAAGGGTACTCCTTCCTTTGGGGGGGTAAATCTTTTTAAAGGCTCTTGCTTTTCACAGGCAGGATTTATGCCAGCACTCCCAAGTGCCTGACCAATATCAGAGGCACCCAAAAAGCAGTGTACCCCCTTTTTCAACAAAGCAAAAAGAAGAGTGAGCTGTAGGAGGCCCTTCTCTGATCCTGTCCTGCCTCTCCAGGGTCACCATTCTGCCCTTGCCATGGCTGCCTGTGCCACACGCTGTCTGTACTCTTGTGCATTTGTGCCTCTGTGCAGTTCTGGCCTCTCCTTTTTCCAAGCCCCCAAGGTATTTTTCAGACTTGGGGAGATTTCCACTCTCCTCAACAAATGGCAGATCGTTGACCTTGATCGAGTTTGTGCAGTGAGATTTGGTTTTCCTGAATAAATGAATGGGTGTGATTTTCCCCTCAAATCCAATAGTAATACACTTTATCTTGCAATTTCCATGAGAGAGCATTTTGAAGCATTTTAAGTGTAATGTATGTTTTAGAATGTGGTGTCTGAGCTGAAAGTCCCGTGATGGATGTTTTCTTGAATTTCCCCATTATATGCATAACTAAGGCTGTTGTGGTGGCATTTTGGAATTCAGGAGTCCAGGCAATCAAGAAGTCCTCATCTTGTTAATCCATTTGCCTGTTTATTTGTATTCTTCAATATTTATATTCTCTTCTTAAAATCTGGATATTAGCAATTATCCCCCTAATGACTTTATCCTTTCTCATTATCAAATTACAGAGGGGTTTTTTTCCCAAGCCATTTTGAGCACCATAAGGAATAAGTCAGTATGGATGTGCCATATTTCAGTGTTATATATTCATGAAAATTGTCGGCAAAGACACTGACAAATTTGATGGACCTATTCAATAATATCATCTTCCAGGCCAGACAAACCTCCCCATATGAGCATTGATTAGATCAAGTCTCAGCAGCTGAATGCCAGCAGCACAGAGATGGGAAGGGGGAAGGAGGCATTTCCAGCCCAAATAGTCTCTCTGGTGAAAAATGCACATCCACGAGTGGTCAGTTTGAGCTGTGTTTTGGGTTCCTCGAGGGCAGTAAAGTCTCCCTTTCATGGTGGTGCTTTTTGGGCTCTTGGGGAGTGCTGGGGCTCTCCTTCAGGCAGTGCCTTGGCCCATCCTGCCAGCGCTATTGCTGTGCCCAGAACCGATCAGGAGCGCAAAATGCTGCACGGCTGCTCACGGCTGCTCTGTTCCCTGCTCACCCTCCTGCCTTCCCATGGGATTTCAAACCTGCATGACAGCCTTGGATCCTTTTCCGAGCTCTTCCTGGCGCCAGGGCCGTCCTGGCACTCCTGGGGGTGCTGGGGCGAGGAATCCAGCAGATGGCTGTGTTGCCCAAGCAAACTCAGAGCTCCACCAAAAAGGGCAAAATCCATCTGTGTCAACAGAGCATCTTTCCTTGGCTGGGCCACGGCTCTGGGATGAAGGCCACGAGAGCCATGGCACATCACAAGGAGGAAGAAGAGTCCCGGACTCTTCAGTGAGTCCCCTCAAAAGTCCAAGAGCCTTGGACTCCAAAATAAATACAATTCCATCACAGCCATCTTCGTTGTCTGTAACAGGCCTGGAGAGTAGCCAGGAATCAGAACAGCAGTGCTCAATTTCTATAGTGATTATTTTTTTATTTTTTCCCCCTCTGGACTAAAATATGAGAACTTCAGACTAGATTCTTCCTCCAGATCATAACATTTTCAAAGTAGGTTAAGTTTGGAGTCTAAACCACTTGACATTGTCTGTTTAAATTAAATTTTGTGTCTACTACTATGTCAGCCATTTGCTGAACTGCTGAAGAATAATAAAGCCCCAGAGCTTAGCTGTGGGATATAAACTGTGGTGCATTTTTGCTCTGCCTTTGTGAACCAGGCTTTCCTTTCTGCTTAATGGAATTAGCAAGTGAGACACAAAGCTGAACACTGTGCAACCCTCACAGCTAGAGAGAAACTATTTCTCATCTGCAGCTTTGTAAAAATGTGAGGTAAATTACATCCTTGCATATGCAGATTTGCTTGGCTTTCCATTCCTCAGAGTCAGAGCTTGTCACACCAAATAAATAATTATATAGAAAGCCTTCCTGCTATTCCATCAAATCACTTAAAAATTGAAAAAAAAAGATTTTAATATTTTGACGGCTGTGAGGCAGCATAAACACTGTCTAACTGTGGCCTCCACAGACACAGACACTCAGACCTGTGGAAGAACAAAAATGGTACAATTGATACATTTTTTAAAAAACAGGAATTATTTCAATTGTTATTTGCATTTACAGATTTCTATTTGCATTTGTCTGCAAGGTTTTGTGAAAATACACTTAGGTTTTCTGCACAGTAAAAGTCCTCAAAAGATGGTAGATGAGCTCTGCAAAACACAGGGGAAAAAACCCAGCCTAGATTCTTCTGAGAGGTTTGCAAACACAAGAGAGATCACTCTGCTCTGGTAGCCTGCTGGTCTCCAGCCCTTCTGTTGCCTTGCAGCTCCTCCAGGGTTGTTGATATCCAGAGGAAAATCTAAAAGGCAGGGATAGATCCCAGCTGTTGGGTCAATAAATTTTACTGCCAGCTACTTCTGAACACAAGTCTGAGTAGACAACAGAGTCAGTCCCAAGGACTCTCTTGGCCCCCAAACCTCACTTGTCCTGGGTGTTTTTGAAATGAAAACCTGCAGCTGCTTCTTCTGTGATTTTACTCCAGGGCTGTAAAAGGTGGAAAGTCCCACTCCAGCATTTTCCAGAGTCACAAGGAAGACGGGATGTTTTATTTCTAAAACAGGAAAGGCTGGGGCAGTAATGCAATTGTCCTGCTATGGGCACTGCAGCACAAGCTACCCCAAGTGCTTTTCTTCTGTGGAACCCTCTCCAATTTACCTTGAGATCCTGCTTTGGCTGTATCTTGCTGAAATCTACATAATTTTTTTGGACTGGGAGACAGGCACGCTGTAGTAGGGGTCACATAATAGCCTCACAACCAAGCCCCCTGCCAGGAAGGAGGCTGCAGCACTCCAGAGCACTGTGCCATGTGATTTAACAGCACTTACTCCTAACACTCTCTTCCTGAGGAGCATGCAAAATAAAAACAGGCTTATGGAGATTTGAAAAACAAGCGAGAGGGAAAGAGAATTATTGCTCATTTAATCTGCCAGCCTCGAGAGAATACCTCACTTTTTATGGGAGTTCTCCTCCAACTTTGAATTGCATGTGCTAAGCTTGGTAAAATGCACCTTGTTTTTCTGGGTTTTGGGGAGGGGTTGGGTTTATAATGAGATAAATTTTGCCTTTTCATTACTTACGATTTCCCAGTTTCATGCTCATGGAACCTGTAATTGTTAGCATTAAAACTTAAATTAGGTCTCAGGTGAACTGCTAGACATCTCTTTACCTAGACTGATGTAGCTCAAGGAGGAAGAACATTTCCATTTGTGCCTCTAAAGCTTAGCCCTTAATTCAGTCACTAATGAGCGTGAATCAAAAGTTGCAGAATTCGTTTGTGCTTTCTTTCCATAATAAACAAATTCAAAACTGTTGTGAGTGAACATTATAAAGAAAGCTATTTGATTTGCATTAGAGCTTGGGAGCCTGAAAATTCAGTAAATCCAGGCTAAGAATTTGATCTGTAGGAAACAAACAGGAAAAACAAGTTCCAACTTGTAACACCAGTATTGGCATAGGCAGCCTAAAAAAATACAAAACCAGACCAGGCTGTTCTACTGTAGTCAGCATTGCTGGAGCATTTAACTCCTGGAAACGAATTCAGCTGTAAAGCTTCCTTAAGATGTGGGGTGAAGCTGGAGGTTGTAATCCAATTTTATTTTTTCATGTGGGGTTTCCATCAGAACTGTGAGAAATGTATGAAGCTTGCTCCAAACACTTCTTCTGCTTGCCCAAGACTGTGTGCCTTACTTGTTGGTTTTCCCCTTATGCTATCGTGTAAGCAGTCTTCTGTAACATTTTGTTCTCTTAAAGGTTATGGATAAAAACAGAAATTCAATGTGGAATAGAGAGGAGCAGACCTGAGTTCATGCAGGCATTTCTACAGATTCTTCCATTTGTGTCCCGGTCCATAAACACATAACGTTCCATGTACATATGTTTGGTGTTATTTGGAGCACAGGAGCCCATCTCCATGAGCAAACTTGAACCTTTCAGTACTTGCTGATCTTTTGGTCCTCTGCTCAGTATCTGCGTTGTGATCAGAAGAATGGGTAAGCTGAAAGGAAGGTAAAGCTTGCAGAAAAGAAACCTTCCCGCTTACACATAAAAATGTGATCCCCAGAACTCAACATGAGCTGAATTGTGCCTGATTTCTCAAGCTGTCTTTAACCAGATACCTAATTCCTGAATAGGACCTCTAATGGCAAGAGTAGGGACCCTTGAAAAATTGTGTTTCTGGTTTGCAGTCATGCTAGTTTTTATGCTCTAGTTACAGCTACTCCCAAAATTTGTTTTTCCTAACCTTTGTTTCTAGAAGTTTATGGGAATGAAACAACATGATCTACAGCCAGTGTTCGGCTGCCATGAATATATGGAATATGCACCATAATTCCTGGCTGCAGCCACCGCCACTGTGAAGGGGTTTACAGTTATGCAAAAAAGTCTTTTTATATCTGACTACATCACTTCATAGCACCTAGGTAATACTGCACCTTGGCCAGTTTTCAGGCCCCTCTTTTGAGACAGGCCAGCATTAAATAGCAGAGCTCTGTATGAACTCCATCTAACAATGCAGGCCATGAAACGGCTTTGCAGACCTGTACTTAAATTCACTGCAGACAGCCCCAGACCCACTGCACCCCAGAAGTCACAGGGAAGCTTAAGTTCTTCTCTCTTTGGGGTCTAGGAGGGCTGTGCAGCCCAGTTCCTCTGCAGGACCAACACTCTGACAGTCACGGTGACACAGGGTGGTGGCACTTGTGACTCCTGGGGGACTCTGCTGTGGTGCCTGGGTTCCACAATGTAGCTGCTGTGCTGCTGTTGTGGGTGTCAGTCTGTAACCCCCAGCACTGCATCCACATGCCAGGAGCATGGTAGAGACTGTCTTTGGCGTTTTGACACCCTGAAGGCATTTCCCTCTTGATAGCATCTTCATTCCTTACTAACTCCCCTGCTTGTCTTAAAGAAAAGAGAGGGAAAAAAATCGTCTGAGACAAGACTCTATCAATCTTCCTCAAGGAACAGGGTGGAAAGTTCATCCTGTTTTCTGTATTTAGGGAGGAATTTCCCTCACCCTTGGTTCCATCCCTCCTCTGGGCTCCAGGCACTTTGATCATCTCAAGGGTCATCCTTGAAGGATACTGTTCAAAATGATGCACAGCAGCTGTTTGCCATCCATTACATTAATTTGAATTAGTTGATAGATATTAAGGAGCACCACAGTGTATTTTTATGCCCAGCAGCTCTATTTTAGGCCTACTTCTGTGAATTTGCTGTTAGGAATCACAGAGTCTTCCCAAGGATTTGAGAGTTAAAGTTATAATGAGATGCTAGAATATCCGATTTCACAAAACATCAACATTTAAATATTTGTGTTTGATCTAGTCTGAAATGTTGAAAAAAATTATTTTGAAATATTCATAGAACTGATTTTCCTCAGAATTTTGTTTCATGGGATGTTTTGGCATTCTTTATGAAATGTTAGATATCAAAATACCACGAGATGAAAGCATATGACAGTTGTAATAAATAAGTTGTAACCATAAGGAAAGTTACTTAGAACTGACTGAAACATCCTTTTTTGTAGAAGGAGTATCATCATGTCAAATTGCAATACAAACACAAGGTAATCTGATCATTTAGACATGTGCAGTGGTAACCTGAGCTTTAAGAGAACAAAGGCTTTCACCTGGATTCAGGAGAATAAAAGCATCTGGTGGAATTAAACAAAATACAGCTGAGGAAGAAAAGAAGGAGCTGGTGCATTTCTTTTTAGTAGACCTTCAGAATTAGACTAGATAGAGACAAGTGACAAATTTTGCCTGGTTTAGTAGATTTGGGTAAAGAAAGTAAAAGCAGACAAACATTTTGCCACAACAGTTTCACTTGGCTGATGGTTCCACTTGTTTCCATTGAACACGCCTAAAGGTGCATTTACCTTTTCCATTGAACACACCTGCTAAAAGCCACACCTGTGGGGCTGTCAAGATGGACACTGCACTCAGAGTACTCCAGTAAAAACTTCCAAGGGCTTCAAGTATCAGCTCCTGGTTATCTAAATCTCTCATACCTTTTCTCTGTTGCAATAATCCCAGGGGCAGCTCCACACAGCTCTGGCTCTTTCTCCCCTTCTTCTGCAGTTCCAGCTCACTCTTTCCTGACCCTGGCACAGCTGCCTAACGCTCTCTGTTCCTTGTGCATCATCTCACCCCTTCTGTCCCTCTCACAACCTCCTGTCCCTTCCTCCTCACACACAGCAGCAGACTCCAACTGAACTCCAGCTCCTCTCCTGGCTAATTCACTCTTTCATCGCACTCATAGCTGTGAGGGCAAGGCTGTTCCCACTCTTTGGTAATGAACACAGCTGCAATGTATTGGAGGCAGGATTGTCTTCAGCACTGTCTCTATCTGCCCACAACCCTGCACTGATTTTTTTTGGGCAGTGCAACATAACTTCTTTCCATATTAACATTTAGTGTATGGAACCACTAGTGACAGAAACTTGTTTCTGAAGGAAAATGGAAATGGTTTTAGAGAGTGTATGGATTTTAGTGGGAGATGCAGCAGTTTGAATATAGGCTGTGCCTTCTCCCATACTTCTGTCCATACAAACATTCCTCTGCATTCAGGATAAACCCAGCCTTGGGAGTTTGAGGAGCATCTCTGTGTCACCAAGCAAGCAGAAGTGCTCTTAATAACTCAGGTTTGAAAAGCAATGTTTACCTGCCTAGAAAGGTGACTTCTTACACACTTGGGCTGTCATTTTACCTTGTACCCATGAGCGTTAAGTGACTGTGAAACTCTCTTCTTGGAAATACAACAGCTGTAAACAAAATGTGCTATTAGAGTACCAGTGCATGTCAGAATATTATCAGCACTGAATCAAAATGCACTGCTTTGCCTACTGCTGCTATCACAAGCCTTAGCCATTTTAGACACCATTACATAATCACAAAATATTTTTCAGGGGGAAAAAAAAATTAAAACTCTCCCTATGGTTTTAATCTCTCTCTTATTTTATCTGTGGTTTAAAGCTGTGTCAGGTATACATCAAAAACACCCCTTCCCTAGAGTATTCAATTTACAATTTCATTTAATAATGGAAGTGTACTTCCATCCAGCTAGGACGGGAAAGGATTAAATAAAAAGCACTGTTCTAAAAATCACATAACAGTAGTATAGCCTGTCTCCATGCTCTGCAAATGAAGTAGCCATGGAAAAGCTTGTTATTAGTCTATAATATCAAAACTGATAAACTATTAGTGTTTTGTCAGGCATGATAAATGCTAAACATTTTCCTCTGCAGATTGCCTCAGCAAGAACTGACTGTTTTTAGACACATCTGGCACTGCAGATTTTTTTCCATCCTGCATTTCAGTGATTTAAAAGGCCTTGGCTGGGCAAAGGATGTCAGCTGTTTGGTTTAAAATATTGTTATAAGAGTCAATAAGATTTAAAGAGGCAGTAGGTAAAATTCCGGCCTTCCTGAAAGGAGTGGGAGAGTGGCCATTGAGTTTAATGGCTTTGAGATTTCTCTGTATGGCTTTTTCATCCATTTTTATTCTTAGTAAATTTTCCATTTCCCACAATTGTCCTTTCTTTTCCATTCAGCTTCTCCTGCTTTCAGTATTACCTCTAGGAGTGAGCGTGGAGTTAAAATACCAAACCCTTTATTTTCAGAAATGCCGTCTTTACAGCTCACTTCTATGGCACTGCTGCGAGACAATAATAACAGGGTGTAAAAATAGTGAACGCAGGTACTCATTTATAAAAGAAAAAGATGCTCTTAATAGACTTTTCTGTCTGTGCTTCAAAATGAGCTGTGCAACCAGTGATGAATCCCAGGACCCCTGGGGAGTGGAGAAGCTGTTCCCCTCTTCCTGGAAGGGAATTGCAGGGCGAGCTCTGCGCTTGCTTTCCATCCCATCACACAGGGAGAGCCACGGGTCTGGATGGAAGGGGTGGATGGGAGAAAGGCCACCAGGTGCTGCCTGCTGTTGACTTATTCCAGACTGGGCTGGGTCCCTGGGGAAGTCAGCTGAAGGACACTGTGTGCTGGAAGAGTTTGCAGTCAGCAGATGAGGGGAGGTGACGGCTCCATGGCCGTGTGCCTTGGAGGGGTCTCTCGCAGCCGCCCAGGCTCTGATAGGCACAAAGTGTGTTCTGCAGCGTTGGGTGGGCTCCTCTGCATCTCAGAGATCAGCCACTGCCTGATAGACCTTTGGCACAGCAGCCAAAAAGCTTAGATTTGTGTGGTGACGTTGGACTCTTGATGCAAACCCAAGAACATGGAAAAGTTTTGGCTCAGTCCCTCCATTACAGGGTTTCAGGACAGATGGGAACCAGTGTATCTTTGGTAAAATAGATAAAGAAATGCAGCAGGTTTTGCTGCAGTGACGTTTTACATTGTTTTATCCATTTTCTCCTACACTTAAAATTGAGTACAGTAAGGGGTATCTCTCCAGCTCCAGGCATGGGAAAGGATGCACACTGCTTGGTGTGCTCCTGTTTACCAAGCAGGAATTTCAAACATACAGTCTGCTGAAAGCCAGCCCTCTGAGCAGCCACAAAAGATTTTAACAATACAACAGGACTGATAAAAAAAAGCAAGGTTGTAGACTGTGTGGACCCATTGCCATCACAGTTTTACAATGCAGGACTCGGGGCAAAGGGGTGAGTAAAAATAGCATCAAACCACGCAGGACTCATCCCTCACAAGTGTAGCATTTGGTTTGTACGGAGCAGTGATCACAGGTTTGCAACATGCCAATAAAATGCTTCTGAGCATAACAAAACTTTTCTGAATAGCCTGAACAAAAGCACTGAAAAGTATGGCTGAAACCGTGCTTTTAGCCAACAACAGATACATCTCTGAGTAGTCACAGGCCATTCAGGGTCATGCTCTGGCAACTGAAATAACCAGGATATTCACAAGGGATTTGCCAGGCATGTGATTCAGGAAGTGTACAAAAATACCACATATAGGAGTCAAGTATTTTTATTTCAGTCTCCTATTTTCTCACACACACTTCCCTCAAATTCTGCAGCTCTTTCTTTAGTTTCCTGGATGAATCCTCTCAGGCAGCATGTTTTTACAAGCACAGATGCTACCTTGGAAAAAAAGAAAGGAGGGAAGGGAGCCAAATGGGTGTCACACTTCAGCTTGGCAGCATCTTGCCAACATGTGCCCTGAAAAAAAAAGAAAAAAAAAAAGACTGATTTTAGTAATCAAAACTGAATATAAAATCAGTGCAAAACTAGGACTGTAAAAGCCTCAGATTGTCAAAAGGACTGAAGGAAAGCGTTGTAGCCAAAATGACATCCCTGACCTACTTGTCCGCACTGTCACGTACCTGGGTAACCTTTTCTTATCCGTGCCTTCCATCAAAACTCTGACAATTTTGCCATTCATACTTGCTTTCATTTGTAATTTTTTGAGTTTGTTTGAAGTGTGGAGGCAGAAAGTAAAGTCTCATAACCCCATGCTGGCAAGACCTAAATATAAGTCAGAGACCTTTTCAAACACTGCTTCTCTGTGGAAAACAATCCATTCAGACCTGGAGTTCCTATTGTAACTTAGGGGGCAGCCTGGTAATTGGATTAGGGTGTGCTTTTATGTGCAGCAGTTTCTCAGGAGGAAGTTCCTGCTTTGTTTCATTGATTGCCTCCCCGATCTTTCTGCCAGTAAAAGCCAGGAAAGCAGCTGAAGGGGTGAGGATGGATGGAAAATGCAGCTCTGTGTTATGTAAGATGTGCCTGTTCTCTGAGTATCATCAGGTGGATACAGGTTGTAAGAGCATTTCCACACAAACTGGAAGCATGCTTTGTTAATCTACAGTTTAATTGCTTAAAAGCAATTTCTATCAGTGTAGGCCTTACAATCTGGAAGAGCTGCTAGCTGCACCAGCACTTAAATTCCTGCAGTCCATCTGCATGGGTGCCAAAGAAGGGAAAACTTCAGGACATCTGGGATTGGATGTGTGAACTGGAGACCGGTGTTCTAGAGATTGGAGGGAAAAGCAAGAAACCGTATTTGACTTCCACATTTCCAGAAAGGGTTTGGAAATACTGGGTTAAATTTACAGGTGTGATCCTGGGAACATGCCAGGCTCAGTCATACATGGTACAGGAGTTAATGTGGCAGGAATTGCAAGGGCATAATTTAGGGCACAGCAGTGCTGCTCCGAGAGAACTTGCACCCCATTTTTACAATTTCATCATCCCCATCGAGGAAAAGATATTTCCTAGGTGGGCAGGATGAATCCTGGGGTTTTTTCTGGATGGGCTCCCATTTTTCTGCTCGAGCCCCCTCCAAGCACACCCTCAGCTGGGAGGTGGAGACATCATCAGTCACACGACTGTCCCCGAGGGCAACGCCAGCCAAACGATCCCGCTCCTTCCACACATCAATATTCCTGACACTTGTCTTAAAACTTAGGTCATGCATATCCATCTACTTTTCAAAAAGTGTCAGAAGGATACAAATATCCCTTCACTATATTTAGAGCCATATCAAGAGTATTTATCAGCTTTCTGGCACCTCATCCCATTTGTCATAGTTGATGCCATCTACCAGTTGGCAGTGGAGGATGAGGTGCTCCAGAAAGGCGGCAGCGGGTGGATGAAACTCCATCAGCTGAGACCACAGTGAGGGTGACTCCTGGGAGTTGTTGTGCCTGTTGTCACAGTCAGGAAGCTCCTGTCACAGTCTCCTGAGAGCAGGCAGAGCCCCGGGGCTCACGGGAGCAGCACATCCCCAGCTCGCTGTTCCCAGCCCAAGGGGATGTGGAGGGAGCAGGGAGCTCAGCCTGGGAGCAGGGCTGAGCTGTGGGAGAGGAGGACAGCTGATGTGTGGTGACCACCATCCACTCTACTGCCCACCATCCACTCTACTGCCCACCATCCACTCCCACACCGCCTGGGGGTGTGCATCCCTCGGCACACGCCCTGGCTGTGCATCCCAGCTCCAGCATGCACAAGGACGAGGCTCAGTCCGTGTATTACACATAATTCACACTGCTCATGCAAGGTGGTGCAGGAGAAGTGCTGAGCCGTGTTTTTCCATGCCCACGTTGCCAATGGGAAGCTCTCGCAGCTCCTGTGTAGCAGGTACCTCGATGCCTGGCATCGGGCAGCTCTTTGGTGTGCAGGTAGCGTGTTCACCAGCCTCGTGCCACAGTCGGGCTGTTTGCATAGCACTGATGGTTTTTAGAAGGCAATGTATTCAGGTTGAAACTTTGCCCACATACCATCTGCCACAGCCTGATCTTCTTTGACAAGGAAGCTGAATATATAATGTCCACTTGGCTTTCCTGGTGTTACATAAGGTTGGGGTTTTGTGTTAGGTTTGCAGTTTCAGAGCTCCTCAGCAGCTCCTGCAACATGCTCCTGTGCTCTTGTTTTCAAGTGGAGAATCGGTGACAAAAATCAATGCCATCTTCATAGCTATAATGAATGTGACCCACAGGCTTTTTTAGGATGACCACAAGCTTCCATCATATGTCTGAGGGCTATTTGCAAATATTGATTGGTATTGCAGATTATCTGTAGCCATTTCATATGAAATCTTAAGGTCTTGCAGTTTTGCTCTCTGCGCTCGCTTCGGTATCAAAGGTACAGCTATAAGTCACAAGACCCACCCAGACACACTATTGATAGCCAAGGTTGCTGAATTGTGAAAATTAGGTGTTTCAGGGATTTTTTAGCTGCTTAAGGAGGATGATTCCCAGTCAGCTCCAAGTGAGGGGAAGCACTGCTTTGGAATCGCAGCAGACTCTGTTTACTTGAAGTGGGGGAAAAAAAGTGGGACCTTCATATGCAAATGTATGGCATTTGGAAATGTCATATAGCCACATCTACATATAAATAAGCTGCTCTGGAGTGCTGCACTAGCCGGGCTGCTTTGATAGAGAAATTGCATAGCAGCACACAAAGCAGAAACAGCAGGATGCCACTCGGTCAAGTTCGGGGAGTTTTGTTCCTTAATCATGACTAAGTAAGTTAACTAACAGTGCTGTGTCACTGCAGTGCTGGACTGGGAAGGGTTGTGAGGAGCTGCTGGTTAGTGAGAATAGTGTGTGTGTTTGCAGGAGGGGCGGTGATCCATCTCCTGTGCCCCAAGAGACAGTGCTGAACGGAGAGGTGATGTTCCTCTGGCTGCGTCCCTCCTAGCCATCCTCTGCAGATCGTGCCTGCTTTCTCTGAGCTGGTTGTATAAAGGAACATCATCTGCTGCTAACATCCACATACTGGGGTGGCATTTCCATCTCTGTTTAATCTGGTATTAGACAGTAAATTGAAACTCTCAGGCATGCTTTTTCAGAGGGAAGCACACCGAGAGGAGCCCTGATCTGGCTGTTCCTGTCCATTTTTTACCCCCTCCAGCACCGGCACTAATGAGTAGCTGGAGGAGAGGCGGATGGGAGAGAAAACAAGCCTTGGGCTGAGCTGCTGGGAGGAATTTCTCACAGAGGGTGACACCCGCTCTGCTCCCGGAGCCGCGTGTGATGGATCCAGCTCGCCCCTCTGCCTGCAGGCACGCAGCCTAATTGGAGGGAACCTCACAAATCTCTAAACTGACAACGACTCTTTTTCAACACAGAATTACAATAATAATAAGGTTAACTCATCCTCTAAGGGCTCTGTCATGAGCTGACTAAGGAGATCATATGCAAGGGGATAAACTATGACTTTATTTCTTTACACTGCTGGTTTCTGAAGGGGGAGGATGCTGCTCCCACA
This sequence comes from Pycnonotus jocosus, assembly GCA_013400435.1. Classification (NCBI taxonomy): domain Eukaryota; kingdom Metazoa; phylum Chordata; class Aves; order Passeriformes; family Pycnonotidae; genus Pycnonotus; species Pycnonotus jocosus. The sequence goes on along the minus strand of VWYP01028686.1, from coordinate 1,309,701 downwards.
GGGCTGGTGGCATCTCTCTTTTAGGCAGGAGAATCTGAGTGAAGGGAGCGTCAGCAGCTTGCCAAAAACAAGGAGTAGCTGAGTTAGCACGAAGAGGGATTTAATCTAATCTAAGAATGGGATTAACACGGATTTATTCAATCCTGACACAAAAGGAGGCAGCATAATCTGTAAGGGCCCCTTTACCCAAGGCTTTGATAAATCCACAATACAGCCCCACATCATTAAGTCACAACCTAGCAATGATTGCAGCCCTCAAGGCCAGCCCCAGCAGCTGCTGCCTTAAAGAGCTGTGTCTGTGTTGCTTCATCCACAGAAGCGTGGGGAGATGCCTTGGGAATATTTGATGTCCTGGAATCAAGTGTGGAGGGCTGCTGCTTTAGGGGTGGCCTCTGTCAGGGTGAGAGGCTGAAATGTGGGAAGCAGAGAAGGTCAGACAAGGTGAGGCAGCAGCCTGCCTTACCTCCCTGAAGGAAACAATCACCCCAGGGAGAAGCCGAGCCTAATGTGAGCACCAGCACATAGAGAAAATGCTGCTTTGGAGCAACACATTAGCTCATGGGGTGGTTTTTTCTCTTCCAGTTTAGCTTACCTTGCTGGGTGTTCCCATTCAGACGTGTGAGCAGTGGTTGCTGCCATGTGCTCACATCACTGTGCAACTCTGGGTTGTGTTGCACCTTGTATTGCTGTAAGTGCTTGGTAGAACCTTCTTTTACATGCAGGAGCCTTGGCTTTTAGGGGCCTGCACAATCTCTAGGGTAAGGCGTCTGAGAATTCAAAGGGACAACAGACACTGTGAAAAACAAGGGTAAAAAAATACAGAAAACCAGTCCTGGCTTAGTTTTGAGCAGACAAACGGCCTTGTTATGTATGCAGGAAAATGATTAACAAGTTGCTTGATTTCAATCAGTTTTCTCAAAGAAGGCAGATATACTCACAGATGTTGTAAATGAAAATCCTTCTTGATTTCCAAAGTTCAGCAACAGCTTTAACATATATAGCATAGCCCCCACATATCTGCTGACAAGCTGAAAGTATTTTGTTCTCCATTTGAACATCTGGGGATTATTAGTGTCTTAATTCATTGGTTTCTATTATTAATTATGGCAGCAGGCTGAATAATTATGATGCATTGCTGCAAAGACAGAGCACAATATTTTTTTTTCCAAAGTGCACTAGGACATCTTGCCATCATCTCAAACATAAAAAGCCCTAGATTATTTTTAAAAAGGAAAGTGGATTTTATCTTATTCCAGGGAACTGATTTGCATAGGGACATTTAAAATTAATAAATTACTGTGTTCAGCAAGCCCATTTTGTGCCTGAGAAAAGAAGCGAATGTAATTTATTTCACCATGTTCCATTTCTTTTTTTTCCCCTTGGTGAAGCAGCTAATATGGGAAGGGTATTTTTTGTGCAGTTTCTGTAGGAAAAAACTAGCTTCAAGTTTGTACTTGGAGTGGCTGCAGGAGGAATTTAGGCTCAGGCTGCAGCATAGTGGTGCCAGACGTTTTCAGCTGACATTTGGTGTCTCATTTTCCACTTGCTCTCAGGGAGAGTGGGCTGGTGAGCTCCCTCTTGAGCAGCAGCAAGCACTTCCTTCAGAATTCTCACTCAACGCCCACCCAAACAGTGATTTTCAGGCGAGTTGCTTGCACACATTTTCCTCATTGTGAAGAGGCTCTCTATAATTGTAAAAGCAGGGTTTCAGGAGAAGGGAATGTGAGGGGTGAAGGTGCTCCCTGGGCTGGCCCTGGGCAGCTGGCAGCAGTGCAGTGTGCCTGTACAGCAGGGCAGCTTTGTGCCTTGGAGCTGGTCAGCAGAGAAATCTCTGTTCTCTCATCAGAGCTGGGATTTGTCATGGCAGCTCTTCATTACAAGTGAGTACAAAGCCTGCCCAAGGACTTCATCCCTAAGCTGCTGTGGGACCTTGCTTCCTGTTGGATGCTATTGAAGGTGGGGGGAAGTACCAGCAAACCTGCTGAAAGCAATCCTGCACCTTCAGAGGGAGCAGCACCATTATCATCCTTCTCCTGGACCTTTGAACCATTCCTGCAGATGTTCCTGGCCTGAGACAGTTCCCTTTTACAGCCAAAGAGCAGCAGTTGCTGACTCTGTGAAGACTGAAGATGAGTAACATAAACTATCCCTAGGCTCATCCACAGGGCTCAGATTCCCACCGTAGACAATGGACTGAAGCTCTTTCCCAAAATTCAGGGCATCCCTGCCTTTGCTCCACAGGTGGATACTCTCTGGATGTTTGTTTTGATTTCAAACAAGAATTGCACACCAAATCTCTTTCAGGCAGAGCAGAAGAGTTTTGTTAAGAAAGTTCCCAGTGTTGTGCTCCACAGCATCTTTTTGGGAGAGCCAACAGGGAGATAAAAGGAGTGAGGTGGAATTGCTTCCAAAAGGGGTTGAGAAGGTTAAAGACATACATTTGACCCAAGAATCTCTTTTTCCCTTCATATGTCCTCTGATAATGTGATGTGTAAAGAGTCACTACTTCAATATCAGCGAGAGCTTCCATCTGCAAATTTGACTGACCTCAGCTGTACTAGAAGATTAAATTATTATATAAGTCAATTCTCCTTAACCACTTTTTCCAATGAGATAAGTGTCAAAACAGCTTCTGCTGCACATCATTCACTGTCTCATCACTTATTTGATGAAATAGATGTGTATATATGTATTTTCAGACCTTCCCTTGGTCCAGGGATGACTGTACACTAGGTGTTAACATTGTACACGAGCCAATATTTTCTCATATGGGCACAGCCTAATAGTTACTTTTTCCAAAGCTCCAACATTACCTGCTGTGCATCAGCCAAAATGCTAACATCAGAATTTACTGGCTGTGGCACTCTGCTTGCTTGAAATCACCCAGAAAGTCTCACTGATTCACATGTGAAGAATGACAGAACTATCAGCCCTGCAGAACTAATTGTTAAGTGCCTGGCAGTCAATTCTTGGATACAAGAATCCTATTTTTGCCTGGATTTTTATTTCAATATCTCTAAAGTGGATTGTGGGACCTCATGTCTGGAAAGAATTTTCTGGGCACTCCAGGCAGTACTTCATATAATCCTCATCAAGGGCACTAATGGATTTATTCCTTTGTCAGTGGCACATGTTTGGTTGTGGAACAGAAGCTCCACGTTGGCTCAGATGGGAGCTGGGGACCAGTGAGGGCTGCCCAGAGAAGAGTCTGGCTGCCTTGTTTGTATCGCTTGCAGAGTCACATCCTGCCACCGGGCAGACTGTTCCAGCTTTTGAATTCCAGCTTTCACTGAAATGGCTACCTGAGAATCTGAAGGGTGTACATTCAACTTCCAAAGACTGGGAAAAAGCCATATAGCTAAACCAGAAATTAAAATTAAAATGAAACAAAATATATTTGAAATCATTCTTCTGCGCCGGCTTGATGAAAGATAGGCACAGGCACAGATATTAAGGAATTTAGACAAGATAGCTTTAAATAATTTATTAAACATTTCAGAAGACAATCCATCAGGAAAAGCAAGATCACTGAGTGGGTGGTCAGCCACTCTGGATATCTTTTTAGGATCTTTATCTTTTTAGGATCCAGTTTATCCTGCTCATCATCTCAGCATCTCCCTGCCATCCACAGGGAGGTTGGAGAGCAAGGGTTCAGCTGGGAGAATTTCCCAGTGAGAGGGATGATAAACTGTTTCAGGCTACACAAAGTAGCATCTGGCCTCCACGCACTTAAAAATAATGTGTTTTGACTAGTGTGTCTTATCTGATAGGCTATCATGTCATGTGCTGGCACTAACAAGAGATGTGAACAATATGAAATGTCATGTTAGGCTAGAGATGAAAAAAATGCTGCAGAAATGCAAAAGATGTTGGCGTCATCAAAGTGACTTTTCCGATCAGAAGAGTGCTTCAAGAGAAAGATTCTTGAATACAATTGATCTGAAGGGTGAGGGTGTATATCTTTTTTGAAATAAAAAGGACAAGCATTTTGAGAAACGTGGCAGTAATTTCTTTTATCCAGAGATAAGTGAGACTGACCCAGTCAGTCCAATTTTTACCTCTAGTCTTTACAGCTGGCTTCTGCCTCAAATCCTGTCCATCACAAAAAGGTACAAATCTGTCCTTCTGGCATAAATAAAACTTTCCCATAATGTTGCCAATAACAATGCAGCAAGTCTAGTGTGTGAAGAGGAGCTACTGAATTTAACATTGCTGAAACCTGAATAACTTTGAATTTGGTCAGGGTCATTGCTTTATGCATGCAGATCTGCTGTGCTTGGAAAAAAAGTGGGTTTGTATTTAGTTTAGCTCTCTGTAGGTGTGAGGTTGGTGTGGTAGAGGGGCTCCTTAGTGTAATGATACTTTAGTTTGATTAGTACTAATTGCATCCAATACTAAATTTATAAATAATCCAAAGTTTTTATAAGGGTGGAAGTCCTAATTTATTTAATTTAGATTTCATTTTTTGAGATATGTACAGTCCTTGTTTGCTTCATAACCTCAGCATGGTTTTTAATTATATCCTCTCTTTTTAGAATCAGTTTATAGTTTTTGTTTCATGGTGTTGTAAACCCTGTGATGCATTCATAAGAGTTAGTATCTCATCAACAGCTGGATTGCTGAGAAGTGCTCAGGTCCTTCCAGAAATGGGAGCAGTCAGTTTTAACATGAAGGGACTTCCAAAGCATTGCCTGGGTGTTTGGGTCTCTACATTGGCTCCAAAATGATGGATTTTGTAATGAGAAGAATAACCTGTTTTGAGACAGGGAAATATTTTGTGTGTTCAAAATGTGCCGGGAGGAGGAACTTCTCAGTCTGAACAAAATTATGTTTTTATTGTGGCCTGTGTTTCGAGTAACCTAAATGGCAGATCAAACTGAAAATGTGTTTTTCCCCCTCTCTGCCTTTATATAAATCCCTGGCTCTTTTGGAGGAGTCATCAGTCAAAATGAGATACAGATACACATAATTTGTGTCTAAGTTTTGTGGGCTCTTCTGAGACAGGTGACAAGTGTTCCTGTATGAAGTGTTTACCCTATGAAGTGTTTATCTATGCTAGCAAATGCTAGCGAAGGTTGGGCCATCTCATTTTAGATTCGGGAAAGCATTTTTCCATCACAACATTATGCTTAGAGGTGTAATTCTGCAATTACAACAAGTTCTGCATGATCCTAGATTCACTTTAAAGTGTGCTAGAGACCTTGTTAAAGAAAACATGGTTTCTACCCACATGATTGCCAGCCCTGCAGCCTACACACCGTGAGAGCATCTGCATGGCCAGATAGGTCCTGGTCCCCCTTTCAAGTCCCAGATTGGCCTGTCCTGAAAGTTACAATTTCCCCCTATCTTGAAGTGTGCCTTTAAAAAAAACAAAACTTAAACCAAAGGATTTCATACCATTTTGACCACACTGCTGGCTGATGGGAGAGAGGAGGGAATTCTTGCACTGAGTGGTGGTGTGCAGACATGGCAGCACATCTCAACACCTGAGAAAGAACAATCAGAGATACACACACACATGCATGTGCTCACAGAGCAGTCTCCTGTTCCTCAGAGAGGAAGCAAACTTCCTCTGGTGATGGGGGATTTGAAGGAAATGGCATTATGTTTTCCACCATAGGAAAAAAATGTGTATTAATAAGGGTCCCATACCTCTTGCTGCAGTTTCCTGGACAGAAATAGTTTTGAATGTGGGCCATAGCAGAGTCAGGCACACCCAGAACCCATCAGGGACAGTGCATAGGTGATCCCTACATGGGTATGGAGTCCCACAAGTCCTGAGCATGTCAAGATCTGTCATGGGCAAATCCATTGATAGCTGACACCTCACACACATTTATTCTGTCTGGGAGGATTTCCAGGGCATAGAGGAACATGCATGAAGAGGTGATAACTCTGTGTATATATTTCACGTGTTGGTAGCCAGTGTCTCACTTCGAGGGTGATAGGTAGCCAAAAATGTTTCCTGCCAGAACAAATGGAGCCCTTGCCTTCCCACCTTTTTCCAGCAGCAAAAATTCCTGGGCAAGCTGTCAAAGGAGGTTATACCATACCTATAACACACATCCTGTCTGTGCTGTCCCAGAGACAGCTGTCAGCCCCCAGCCCAGCAATCCTCAGAGCCCCCATGCTCCTGCATTGCATGGTCCCTAACAGCCTCCACCAGCCTTGCACAGGTATCCCAGGGTAATCAGGGAACAGGGAGAGGCTTGTGTTCAGCATATGTGCATTTGCAAAGATGCAATATGGTCCAGAGTGCAGAGGTCCTGAAAATCCTCAGGATGAAAGGGAATGCTGTCAGCAGGGATGTAGAGGTTGCCTGTCGTTCTCATTTGCTGGGAGCTGGTCCTTGCCTGTTTCCACATAAGGACAATATAACCAACTTTATTAGTGCGAGTGGTTAGAGACTCTTACAACTCTCCTCGGACAGCAGCGACAGAAAAGAAATTCATTATGAAAATCTGAACCTTGGATCTGCTGCACACACTTTTCCCAGAGGTGGGATAATACCTAAGCATGCCTGCTGCTGGCATGACTGGCTCGGAGGCAGAACACAAATTGCAATTGTTGTATAACACTCAGGGACTTCCTTCGGAAGATAAAAATGCTTCAACTTATTTTGCGTGCAAACTACATTTCCTCAGACATCCATCATGAGATTTCTTTCTTCTGTTTTTAATTAATCATGGCTACAAGATACTAGGACGGAAAAAGGAGTGTTACCAGTTGAGATATCATAAGTATTGGTTAAATGAAAGAATTTGCCAAAATTACCCAGATTAATTAATACCTTGGTGGCCTACAAAATTCATGTGAGTTCATGGTGGTAACACTCTGTGTTTCAGTCTGTGAAGTTGAGCACATACCTGTTTCAAAACTAAATGAAGCCTCCATTTTCCTGGCTGGATGAAGGGATTTCCCAGGATTTGCAGTCTCAGTGACTCTTTAACTGCTGCAGAAGTAGGCTCAGAAAGTCAAACTAGTTTAAAGTGCTGGATGCTGTGGGATGTGGAGGAGGCCACTGGGCTTTGGGGCATAGGCATGCAGCACTGATGATAAACTTCAGCTCTAGACTCCTGCTCTACTTCAGCCATGAAATTGTCTTTCTGTATATGTTCTGTTGAATTACCAAATGTATTGTAATGTATATTACATGCAAATGTCCAGAGTCTCTCTCTCAACCTTGTCTCAGTTTGAGGAGACAGTCCATAAAGTAAAGCAGAAATAATCAGATATTTTGCATGTGCTATTCTGTCATCAGATTTTGAATAGTCACGTTATTTTCTCAGGTGTGTCATTTGCTGTAACTTGACAGGAATTGTAAAAGGCTGAGATAAACCCTTGCAAATCTCACATCAGCCAACTTGTTTGAATGGGCAAACCCTTGCTCTTGCTTCCCATGAGCAACATCTTTCACATCTTGTTCTTCAGGTTTTCCTTTCTTTCATATGTTGAGTTCTTTCCATCACTTCACCTTATCCTAACATGGTCAGGTTAACTTTCCCCTTCACCTGTGTTCACAGAGAATGCAAATAAACTGGAAGAAAGTGCAAGAGGGATCTACATCCCTTGTCCAGAGCATTACAACGGCTTCTGCATGCATGGCAAGTGTGAGCACTCCACAAACATGCTGGAACCGTCTTGCAGGTAACCTTTCTCCCACCAGCAAGGGAAGGCTACACACATGGAAACACTGACTGACAGAAACACTTCATCTAGATCAGCTGTGGAAAATAATGGCAACCATGGCCCTTTGTGCTATAAAACCCATCAGACTTAAATTATTCAGCAAAGCCCCAAAAATGTATTGAGTTATGAACAATGTTAATTGACTGTAAAGCCATCCGGTAACCTTCAGTTACATTTAGATGTGTTTTTAAAAGCCCTTCACAAAGCACTCAGACCACACGAGGTGCCCTCCTCGGCCTGAGGGAGAGGAGTGCCACCAGTGTGTGTCCCTGCTGTTGCAGGAGTGGTGCTCCTGGGGCTGGGGCAGAGGTGCCTGCTTCAGCGGGAGGGGATTTTGGAGGAGGTTTGGGCAGGGAGGAGCAGTAGAGTGAAAGCACTGCAGTGCTCCTGCAGTGAATGCCTCCCTGCACAGGTGTAGATATTACTTCTGAAGTCCATGCAGTGGCCAGGTGGCTGGAAAAGGGCTATTCCACGTGAAGCACCATTTTCCTGGGACACTGGAATGGGAGCACAAAGATACAGACCAGACTGTCCCCAGGGCAGAACCTCATGGCAGCCTCTCCTGAGTCACACAAACAGCCAGGGCACATTTTGCTCTTTGCAGCTGCTGCATTTTAGGTGCTCCATTCAGCTGGAAAATGTGCTTTCCTCAAGGTGCTGGCAGCTGTGGGAATGCAGGAGAAGAGAAGGGAGAAAGAGCAAGGCTTAACCCATCAGGGTTAGTGCTCCACTAACACACCTGAGAGCAGCCCAGGCCATCTGTCTCAGTCCCTGACAGTTGCTGCTGCCATTGACCTGGATTTTCACGTCTTGCTTGGGCAATTAAGGGGAAACAGGGCAAGAGCAAAAACTGTAAAAGCACTATTTGGCTCCAAAATCACAGAGCAGTGCAGCAGGCAGCATCGGGGTGGATGGCTGCAGCATCAATAGAGGGGTTTTTTATAGCAACCAGACGAAATGTAAATAGTGTATCCACTTTCAGGAACATCTAATCACATTTCATATGGAGCCTGGATGATTGCTTATCACCTCCTTAGGGGTAATCTGCATAAGGAACCACAGCTTGATGGCTTTTCACCCTCCCCCACCCCCCAGAGAAAGGGAGAAATCTAAACTATGTTGTGCAAGGAACTAAATGGGTTCTCATCACAACGTGCAAGTAGTTCCACTTGAAGCCAGTTGGTCCCCTGGGCACCTCCTGGCACTCTCACAGTGTTGTTCACTCTCACAGACCTTAGTGACACTGAGGACCACAAATCCTCCCTCTGAGAGGTTGAGCATTCACTGACACTCTCTCTGTGAGAGTCCATTTGGGAAAAAAAAAAAAAAAAAAAAAAAAAAAAAGGAACAAAAACACATAAGCTTATGCTTCAGCCACTAATTTTTTTTTTCAGGTATATTTTTTTCCAGCATTCTTTGAAAGCAGCAACTATAATGAGAAAAAAATACATTTTTTATTTCAGATGTGATGCCGGCTATACTGGACAACACTGTGAAAAAAAGGACTACAGCGTTTTATATGTGGTTCCAGGTCCAGTACGATTTCAGTATGTCTTAATAGCAGCTGTGATTGGGACCATCCAGATTGCTATCATCTGTGTTGTAGTCCTCTGTATTACAAGGTCAGTATCTCTGGTGCTTTACAGTAGAAATGGAAAAGACTTCTGTTTTTCCTGCAATGTGTTCTGATTACACCGATTTCTGCAGTGACACTGCTGATAACAAATGCTGTTTAATTCACCAACAAACAGAAGATATCATCTGGTCCAGCCAGCCAGTGCTCCTTCATTATTATGACTGAGTTTTTATTTCCATCTTAATCAAACTTAGGTAGCAACGGTGCCTACAGCAAGTGAAGTTCTCTGTTTTGTATTCAGATGCTTGGACAAATATTGTTCATATAAATAAGGGGAATATAAATACAGCAGCTGGATCAACACTTAATAAAACTAATCATATCTCCATCTGGTTTCCTTAAGGGCCCATTCCCTTAGTCCTAATCAGGCAGAGCATACAAACTTCTAAGCCTGTTTGCAACCCCGCTGATTAAATGATTTCATTAGGCTCAAGTGCATGTTCAAAGGCACTGCGCATGTTTTAGGGTCATCCATATATGATGTCGTTGGGTTTTTTTCCTTTAGTGAGGAGCAGAGGGTTGTATGAATGGAAAAAGCCCCAGGGTAGTTCAGAATGAGAGGGGTAAATACAATCCTTGCCCTCCATGTGCTGCCCTGCTCCCCCACTTGACTGTGTTACTGCCTCCGAGACGGCTTAGGGTAAGTTCTGAATGTCAAACATCTACAGGCTTCTCTTAGAAATCACAAGGTTAAATTAATTCATCTAGCAGCACCGATAAATCGCTCTTTCAAAAACTCTTTGCTTTTTAAAATCTAAAAAAAAAAAAAAAGCCAGGTATCATACCTCCATATAAAATAAAATCTCTACTTTATATCAGTTCTTATGTTGCACTACCTGGCTGGAAGACAAGTGTAGAGCATTTGTTCCTGGAAAAGACAAAAAAATATTTCATAAATCCTTCTCTGGCCTAAAGGCACAAAGCAAAACCTTTTTTGGCCAAACAGAGTTCATCACCTGAACGGCAAGTACTGAATGAGGCAGTAGATTACAGGAGGTGGCATTCACAGAGGTAATTCAAAAAACCAAAAATACAGAGTGCAGTGAGAGAAAGAAGGTGGTGTAGTAACTGATAATGGAATAAATGTGTATTGTTTTGTCAAGTGACGCTAGTTTTGTCACCTTGATGCAGTGAGCAAAGTACTTTACAGTGAAGAATGAAGACAGGGAGCTCTGAGTGATCCGGCACTGTAATGCAAATTATCCGTCACACTGTTTTCATACAGAGACAGTACCTCTTCCCCCACACTTTGTAACCAAGTCAATTCATGATCTTTTGACTTTTTTCTGTAATGCATGTAATTACTGCAGAGCATCCTCCATCCCAGCATAGTGATTTGAGATACATTTGCAAAAGTGTGCTCTTAAGTGGCCTAAGAGAAATCCGCATGATGAGAGAGCCGTTGTGGCAGCATATGCATAAGCAATTGAGTTCCTGAAATTGTCTGCTTTGGAGAACCTGACTGTACTGGTTTGAACTCCACACCCTGAATTCTTGAAAGTGCTGAAACCACCTTGCCATGTTCCTGGGAGAAAGAAGGGAAATTTCACTCAAAGGGTACTGCAGCCAAATTCTTTGCTGCTCATTCCAGTGCAACTTCAGCTAATTAATTTAACAACCGAGTTGGGTACACTGAATCCATTTGAGCCTCACAAAACTACCATTGTCATCTTCCAGCTGACATTATTATTGCTGCTCTTAAAATTTTACCTGTACAGTGGTACAAATCTATGGGAGTGTCCTCCATTGCTGGAAGGCTCTGACCAAGTCCTGGGAAATTTTAGGGCCATCGTTGCACAGACACTATAATCAGAATAAATAATCTGAATAAATGGGCTGCTGACAGCTGAGGTTTGCCCCTGCCCCTTCCTCTGCCTCTTGGGCACTTGGCCCTCCAAGTTGCCACCATTTCTGTAGCCACACAACCAACAGAGTCAGAGGATGGACTCAGCTGGAAATGCAGCCAACAGAAGTAATGATGATTAGGGTTTAAGTGACTGGGTGCTTGGCTACTCATCTCTAGTGCCAGCAATGGCAATAAGTTTCTGAGGTGGAGGAGTAGGGAACCAGAGGCCAAGAGGTAAAACAGCAAGGCACAGTCTGCCCAAGGACTTTTAGCTTAGAGATAAAGCAAAAAAAGAACCAGTGATAAAAGTGAAGGAGGATGGCAAATAATAGAGATATGGCCTAGTGTCATAATGATTCTCAGCAGTTTTCTTTACAGCTTTGCATTTTTAGTGCTTCCCTAATGTTTAGTCACAGCAGCTTATTTATGTGAAGAAATAACTTGATTAAAAATGAATGCATAACGTGTTCTACCTGCTATGAATCACATTGTGAGTAACTCGAGCTCCTGAGCAAAGCTTCAGTGGAGGGAGGGAGGGCAGCCTGTGCTCCAGTACTTGGTTTACATCGATGTGACTGCCGTGTTCATAAATGAATGCACCCCACACACAGTGCACTACAAAGGACTTCTGATTAAAGAGTTAAGGACCAAGGAAAACCTATCGCTCAGTTTTAGCAGATGATTAAGTCTCAAAAGCTGATTAATGCCAATGCCCCCCTTAAGAACCCCTGCTGCACTTCAGACACAACCCACCTGTAAATGCAATAGCATTGTGTGTAAGCAGCCCTGGTGTTGGTGCTGGGCACTGGGGCCTTCCCCAGCTCCCACCCACTGGTAATTTACAGTTAAAACATGGGCATTTTTGGTTCAAAGATGTCTTTTCATCATCTTAATTGGAGTAATCTCTACATTTGAAGTGATTTGTCTCAGCCTTGCAGTAAATGACTGTGTAATGTCAGTTTTGGTTTGGGGAAAGTGCCTATGAGATGTTCATCTCCTTGCTTCCAGTGGAGCAGTTGGTACCCACCATGCACATCTGCATCCCCTGGGATTGCTGACCATCCTCATCATCCCCCAGCCCCCTCCATGTTTTGTAGAAAATCAGTCTGTTTGTGCCCACTGTGCCCTGGTTCCCTAACCCTGCTTCACACCGCTGGGTGCTGGGACAAAGCAGGGCTGTAAATCCAGGCGCTGGGAGCTCGGGAGGAGCCCTGGAAGCTCAGCCACACTGCCTGGGTGTTGGTGGGGCTGCCTGGGCTGGTGGCAGTGTCACTGGCTGTGTCCTGCAGGGCACCACGAGGCCCCCCTGTGCATTCCCTGCCAGCCAGGCGGGAGAAGCTGCGCAGGGACAGCGCCCGGGAGGCTCTGGGTGCACACACGGTGCACGGTGAGCCAGCCCAGTGTTTGCTAACAAAGGCTCCCTGACTCACTCCCAAAGTTTGGTGGCCTTTTCAAGGAACTCACAGTGAATAATGAGTTTGTCATGAGATGGCAGGGCGGTTGAAGTCTGCCTTAGTTCCATAATGAAAGCTCTGCCGTGACCCCCGAGAGCGCAGGAGACGCAGGCTGGCTTTTCCTGGAGTAATGATAGCAGCCTACTTCACTGCTTCCCAGGAAGGAACAGGGCAAAATATAGCCCACAGCCATACAGCTTCTCATGAGGGGGTGGTCCTGGTGGCTTAAAAGTGAGGCGAGTCAGGACAGTCTGACCCATATTTTGCTAGACACTTATATAATTGTATTCCAGCATTTTTTGAAATGCTTCCTAAGTTCTTGTGCTCTTGTTTAGCCTTTCAGTTGACGTCACAAAATTATAACATCACTCCCATTCAATGGGGGAGGGGGGGAAAATTACCTTTTTTATTTTAAGGGGTCAGTAAAAATCTTTTTCACTCAGTTCTGCTCTTAGTTATTTGACACAGAGCTGCAGGCAAATGCTTTAAGCTCTCACTGCACTGAGGTGGGCTTTCCCCAGTAGGGCTTCACAAGGTGCTGCTGAAGGCCCTCCTGTAACAGAAGAACAAGTCAGCCCCCTACAAAAGAAATGTTTTTCCATGTCAGTGTGGTCTGGAGTATTGTGGGGCCTCTTCTCATGGCACTCCAAGAGGGTCTTTCAGTCTCTGTTGTGCAGCTGCCCACAGTTTTTACCATAACCACCCCTGGCTTTCAACTGATGAGAACATCCTGTGCCCTCCACCTGGGATTAAACTGCTCCATGCTTTCTGCCTGAGGGTGCCTTTCTGTGAGAGGGAACCAGAAACACACCATTAGCTTTGCATTAGGGGGAAATGTAGCATCCCCACAGCAGGTGCTGCCACAGGTGAAAGGTTGAAACGTGCCCTTGCTGGGGAACACTGCCCCCCGAGACACGAGGGGTTTGCCCCTGCAGAGCAGATGCCTGTCTTTTAAACCAAGACAAAAGGAATGTCAGATTGGAGGCTTTCCAGCACAATTGCTGTCCACACCAAGCCAAGCAGCTGTGGCAGGGTGCAGGCACCTGTAAGTAAAGCAGCTGTTTGCTCATGGGCTGAGCATGGAGCATTTCCATGGACTCAGGGGGACTGCAGACACTTGGGGCCTTGGAAAGGCAGCCCCTGCAGCCACTTTGTAAACACTTCACAGACCTGGGACGCTGGCCCATCCTGGATCTTCCACCTGCACCTGGCTCAAAATAAACCCATCATTTAAAAGTTGAACAAGGCGATGCAGTCAGCATCACTGCAATGCAGCAAGAGTGTCCAATGTTCAGAGATCTGACCATCTCCCTTGCCATAATTTTGTCCACAGCATGTTTTGGGGGTTGTGGTGGCTTTTTGTTGTTGTTGTTGTTGTTGTTTTGTTTTTTATGGTGCCATTGCCATTAGCCAGCACACTTCACTTCATTGAGGAGGAAGCACACTGAGGGCTGGAGGATGCTCCTCTCACCCTCGTGCCCCTGCTGCCCCCGCCACCTCTGGAGCAGATGTGTTGCTAAGAGCCGTGTATTCTCACAACTCTCTTTTCCAGGAAATGTCCCAGGAGCAACAGAATCCACAGACAGAAGCAAAACACAGGGCACTACAGTTCAGACAACACAACAAGAGCATCGACAAGGTTAATTTAAAGAGCGCATGTTTCCACAATGGCAAAACTAACTGCAGAGAGCTTGGACTACAAAATACAGTATTATAGACAAAAGATTAAGACAAGATCTACACATGTTGCCTTGCATTTGTGGTAATCTACACCAATGAGAACATGTACTACAGCTATATTTGATTATGTATGGATATATTTGAAATAGTATACATTGTCTTGATGTTTTTCTGTAATGTAAATAAACTATTTATATCACACAATATAGTTTTTTCTTTTTCATGTATTTGTTATATATAATAAATACTCAGTGATGAGAAAAAAATTGCCTTTCTTAAATTTGCTGTATCTCATAGCTGTGTATAGTCTTGGGATATTGTACATGGACACTAACAAATCTCTTTTTTTTTCTTTTTCCAGTTCTAGTGGCAATTTTGAGTCTACTGAACTCAGTAGTAGGGTTTTGAGTTGGTCCAAGATCAGCGACAATTATGGATGTGGGAAAGGTGAAGAATAATTTAACCTACATTGAGGAGGGATAAAATATTTCAGATCCGGAGTCAACTACATTTCATCAGCCTTCTTCTCCCATGCCATCTATCTTTACTCTCCCATAGCTTAGGAAGTCTTTGCCTCCTAAATTAAATCCTAACCGAAGGGGAAATGGAAATTCTCGGTAACCGCAATGAGAGTGTCGGGGGTAACATTTCCATTTGGGATGGAATTAGGTGTCTGTCAAGGTGAACCCTACAAGAACACTTTGCAGAATCTCCAACTCTGGTCACTGGAGTGAGTGAAAATTGCTTCTCACTCTTGATTGAAAATTATTAGGTTAAAAAAGTTAATAACATAATAACAGCTGAAATGCCAGTCCCATTTGCACCTCGTGAACATGCTGATATAATTTATTTTTTCAAAGAGAAGGTGAAAACCACTCAGAAAATACCTTATGAATAACTTTATGGGTGACCCTACTCCATTAAATGTAATGAACCCAAATGTTGGCTATACCTCAGGAAAATAAGGGCATGTGTTTTGTCACATCCACATGATGGACAAGATGCAAAATTAATTCCGTGATAGCTGAAGCTCTCCAAAACACATCCTTTGGAGAAGGTAATTCTGCTCTAGTTTGTGCTGTGAATTTTGAAGATGGCAGCGTGGGACTGAAGGGCAGAGTGGGGTAACTTCACTGCTGCTGGATCACATCCACTCCACTAATTGAGTGCCCCAGCTCTAGTCCCAGTGAGTAGCAGAACTGAGCTAAAGAGCCCTTGTAACAGCAGTCACTGTGCTGCTGCTCTCCAAAGAGACTTTGCCCAGGCAGAACACACCCAAGACAAGAGTTAGGAGTATTTCTCACTGTCATCACCATGTCAGAGTCAGACCTGGGGTTCTCTGGGATGATGTCTCATGAGTGTGTTTCCATTTCCTGCTTCAGCATCCACCTGGTCACTCACAGCAGTCACCATCACTCCCACCAGTGACAGCCCACCTGGCCTAGCCTCCAGGCACGGGTGCAGCGTGTCTTCTACTCTACTTCTACTCTAACACGACTTTTGGTCTTCCCCCTCCCTACCCCAGCCTGCTTTAAAGTGAATCCATTGCATGATGTTCACACGGTCTCAGTTTTTGTCTTGTTCTGGGTTTCTTGGCTTTTTAAAGGTAATAAAAGGTGATTGGCAAGAGATGCTTCCAGACACCTGGTCTGTGCTGATTGATGGGAGTGGGAGTGTGGTGCTTGCACAGGCAGAGGGGCAGGTGATGGCACAGGGCAGCTCTCTGGCACTGAGGTGCTGGCTCTGCAGGGACCTTCTGCTCCCTGGAGCCCTAGGCTGGGCCAAGGCAGAAGGAGAGGGGGCCATCCAGCCACCCCCTGTCCTCAGCCCTCGCCCCAGCTCTCTAACCTTGGAGCCTTGTTTTCAGACTGGAAAAGTGATAGAGTGGGGCAGGAGTGCAACAGCAGAGGCTGTGAGCAGGTGTGATCCTGGCTGGCTGCTCCACAGGGATGCTTCCATGCTCAAACCCACTGCAAAATATTCCTCTCTGTCCCAGTCCTTGCTGGTTTTGCGTCCCCCAGTCGGGCTCAGCCAGGGTGGTTGGATAAGGAGCGCAGGCCAGGCACAGCAGCACGGCACTGCACAGGTTTGGTGGCACAGGATCCCCTCTAGGGAGGCTTTGCAAGCTCTGGTAGCTCGTGCAAGTGGCATTACAATGTCCCTCCTCAGAGCCCTGCATTGCTACACCTGACACAGCGATGGCAGTGAGCTCCTCTGAGGAGCAATTCAGCAGCAGGTGCAGGATTAGGCTGAAGGAGGCAAACGTAGTCCTACCCTGCAGACACCCTTCCATGATTTGTGCTTCCTGAGTGAAGAGCTGGAGTCTAACAAGTGTCAAAACCTCGTATTTGAGCCAATTCCAAATGTCAGTCCCCCCACTGGGACTATCAGGTCTGGATTGTTTATTTCGGTCACTTTCATTAGATACAAAAATCAAACTTAGCACATACACATCACCATGGAGCTATAGCAATAAACCTAATTAAAAAAGGCAAGGTTTAGCCTGGACAAAAATAGCCCAGCATCACTTAGGAGTGAAAAGAGGAGTCCGACACACTGTCTCCAAACTTCCCAACATTATAAGCCTGGCTTTTACTGAGCAGTGGCACATTTAATCCCCAGCCAGCCTGCGTTTGCCAGGTGTCATTAGCAGCATCCTCAGCTGCAGGGCCTGTCACAAAGCCTCCCCAGCAAGGCCAGTGTTTAAATACCTGCTGCAGACAGGAGGGCAGAGAGAGGAAAGGGATCTTTGTTTTAACACACAGAGGGCAGGTCCCACCTCTTTAGGTCTTTCAAACTTACCCTTCAACATGCTGACATGGATACACAGTCTGACAGTAGCAGTGTCTTGGGGTTGTACGGACAGGAATGGAGATTTCTACCAAAGACATTTGCAGAAACTGTACAAAATACAGCAGATTTGGAGATGTGGATTTTTCCTTTTCTGAAGGGTCTGGAAAATGCGTGTTTGTTAGATCCCTGTGCTGGCCAGAACTCGAGACGTGGCAGTGTCTGTGCAGTTTAACAGAAGATGCAGGGAGGTGGGCTGGGCACATAAAGACCCAGCCAGGCAAAGCCATGGCCATGGGGATTGTGCCATGCACCAAGGCAGAGCCCAGCTCCTCCTGGAGTCACACAGAGGGGAGAAAAGTCTTGCTGTTTATTCTCATTGCACACTTAAGCAGCAGGAGCAAGGTCCCTTGTGATGCCCATGGAGATAGACTCAGTCCTTGAGGAGGGCAGTAATTCATCTATTTTGGCTGTTTCGTAGGCTTTTCTTGTCATGGCACTATGGCAGCTGCAAATAATCTCAACTACCAGCACTCACCTACTTTAAAAACCAAACTAAATGACCAAACGTACCAAAACCACTGAAAGGACCAGTGTTCCACACTCAGTGTGATGGCTTTGGGGCAACACACACCACCCAACAGCCTGCAGTCACTTGCTGGCCTGGCTGTTGTTTTACCACAAGCGACACTGAAAGGTATAAAAGGTAAAAAGAGGTAAAAGTAGGACTGTTGGCACACCCATTCCCTAAGGCACAGCCTGTAACATTCCTGGAGCAAGAAACTGTGTCCTTATTTTGTATCTGATATGTTTATCACAACAGCATTCTGACCTCAGCCCTCAAAATAAAGCCAGGTGTGCTATTGGCAGAGCCTGGGGTGGTCAGATGGTGTCCAACACCTTCGTGCCTTTGGATGCTCCTGGATCCCAGCCCATAAGGAACTCACCTGCAGCCACCACCCTGACTGGCTGCAGTGGTGGGGCATTGTGCAGGCGTGTGTGATACACACCTCACTCTTCCCCACCCTAGATGCTGCATTGCAGGACAGGCACAGCCCCGTGCCTCACCATCATGGTGCTTCTCCTTAAAGTATGATCAGATGCTCATTATCAGTCCCTTTCTTCCAAAGGTGGTAAGACATGATTTACAGAACATTATCCTTACAAGAATAACTGTAATTAATGAAGGGATGTTGGACACCCTGTCCTAGCTGCTTGCCTTCCCCTGCAGGCTGAGGAACAGCAATCACCTCAACAGCAAAGCCACTGGGGCAGCTCCTCCTCCCTCAGGGTGCCCCCAGCACGGGCAGCTCTGTTTTTGCAGAGGTTCTCTGTGCCAGCTGTGAGGGAGCCGTGCTGGTGGCAGGGATGCCCAGGTGTGCCCTACACACAGGTTAACCCAGCGGGCAGGTGGACGCCGGTGCCGTCTATCGCTGCCTCCTCTTTTCCAGCAGCAGCCCTCAAAAAAGCCTCATCTTCAAAGAGCTCTCTAAAGCTTTCTTTGAAAACAAAATGATTAAAGGCTATCTTGCCTCTCATCCAACATCAGAGGCATCGCGCTGCCACATCCTTGCTTTCACCCCTGATTATGCATGCAGCTTTTCCCAGATCCCGGATTTGCGTCGGCATGGAAGTTACGGCCCCGAATTAAAAGCGAGGTTCATTACTGCACATCAAAGCTGGCCTCGGCCAGCCTGGCCCATTCCTTAATTTATGGGTGCATGGCCAGGCTGCAGCTCTGCTCATAAGGCATCCACAGCCCCCACAGGTTTGTAAAACAAGCTGAGGGTGTGTAGCTGTTGGTGGGGCTTTTCCAGAATAATCAACAACCTCAGCTGAACTTGAAGGGAGATGGAGAAACACTGGGCCATTACACATTAAGTTTTTAGAGTAATTTAGAACTATTATTAATAATAATATAAATAATATTAATATTGTATCTGTATTTCTGGGCTCGATGTGCCACAGCCTGGCTGATGGAGTCTCTTACAAAAAAATCTCATTTTTTTTTGCCCCCCACACAGAGCATTTGGGATGCTGCACCCTGACAGTGCCACCAATGCAGCCTCTGCTGGCACCTGCAAGCAGGAGAGCAGGGGGACAGGAGGGGCAGAAGGAACAGGCACAGCAGCTCCTACCCTGCCATCCTGGGCTCACGCTTTGCTTTCAAATGCTTGTCATATTAGGTGGGCTTAATTTATTTTAGTTTCAGTTTAATTAACAGTTTTGTCACAGCTGTTAAAAACAGAGATGCATGTTAAAAAAGAAAAAAAAAAGGGGCAGGATTTTTGTCAACTTTTCCTTTTTTTTTTTTTTTTTTAATTTGCCGTATTGAATGCGAGCCACAAGGCAGTAAAATATTCCGCAGTCTCACACAGCAGCAGCCAAGCTGCAGAATAAAAAAAAGCATGTGAGGAATCTGCTCTATAATGCTAACGAGGTGGCACCCGCCACCACCGCCTTGTCAACAAAATGGGAGGCCCATTTCGCTCAGTTTGGGGAGCACGGACACCCAGGGAGGTCAGTCCCTCTCCCATTTGGTGTTCCCCGGGCTGTGGCAGAGCCATGGTCCAGCGTCACCCCAGCAGTGTCCCAGCCCAGGGACACGGAGGTGACCGCAGCCACCGCCACCCTTCACCTGCCGCCGCCCCAGAGCGAAGGAAAAAACCACCGGAAGGTGAGAAATGTTAAGAAAATGTAGTAACGCCTCATAAACTTGCCACGAGAGGAGCTTTAAAAGGGTCTTGGTTTACACGGGGTCACTCTGAAGAGAAGTGTAATTACTCAGGGTAAGATCCGGCCTCTAATTGCAAACGCGGGCAACAGACAAAGCCCCTCATCCCCGACGGCAGAGCAGGGATGGGCACGGGGTGAGGCAGAGCCCTGCGATGTGACCTGAATTAGCGGCTCTAGATAGTGCTTCCTGCGTGCTGTACATTTTCACATAAAAAGGATCTTCTTGTTTAATGGTTAATAAAAATGATTCGTGCTCCCAGGGCGTGGATCCTGACAGATGCAGACTGTGCTGGAGGGACCAGCTACAAGACACAAGAGAAGATGAAACCGGTGATTTTATATTTTTTTCCCGTGGAGTCCATCACCGCCAGCATTTGCAAGTTAATTTGTAATGTAATTATATGTTGCTTCTGTCACAGAGGAGGTGCAGCACGTGTGTTGGGCCAGCGGCCTGGCAGTGCCACAGCCCAGCCAGCAGTGCTGCAGTGAGGAGCAGCCAAGGGCTGAGGGGCTCTGTGTGTGTGCACACACGGATATGGACAGGTTGGCATGTGTAAATACACACATGGACACACACATGTTTATGCACACATGTGTATAAATACACTTGCACCTATGTGTGTGCATACACACACGTTCCCTGTATAGACGCTCATCTACACACACAGAAATGCCTGCATACTCACACATGTCATAAATACACATGCACACACCAAAATGTAATTTTATATGGAAAAATAAAATTACATTTGAGTGATGGATGCTGTAGAGAAGAGTCAGCTGACTGCCCTGCAGCACGTCCTGCATCAAAGCCACAAAGGATAACAGGGCAGAAGAGCTGTGCCCTGCCCAGCTCCCTGTGCAGCTCCCAGCACCCCCAGCTTCCTAACAAAACCCAAACCTGCCTGGTGGCAGCATTAAACTCTCACTCTGAAAGCTGGTTGACTTTCTTTTTTTAAATTAATTCACTATTATTATTATTATTATTATTTCTTTTCATGGCATGCCATGTAGAGCATTATGGTCAGTAATAGTTTTCCAAGAAATAAAGTCTATGAAAGTAATTGTTAGGAACAAGCTGCAATAGCAAATTGCCGAGTGGTTGCCATAGTGCAGCCAGCACAATTTGAGATTTAATATCATTACTAATGATATTTACTTGGCCTGCAGAAGAGAGTGAGACTTGTGGTCTCTAAATGTCATTTGACTGCTAATATGTCACAGTGTGCACACCCAGCCCGGCCGTGGGGAGGGACCTGCAGTGACCAGGGCCAGCACTGCCCGCAGGCAGCGATGCTGTGCTGGTGTCCTGTGCCAAGGAACTCCCATCTGACAGGGGTGGGGGACCCCAAAAAGCCACCCATACATGTAGCAGCAATGCTGGGGCTCAGCTCCTCCCTGGGACACCCAAAACCAGCTCCAGAGTGCTGTTTACTGATCTCCTTTGGCTCATCTGCACAGACTGCCGGCTCAGGCTTCCTCTCCTGTTGGGCTTCTCCATGGGAGGGAGAGACATATTGCCTAGCTGTAAAGTGAGCCATTTAGCTTATTAAACGCTGTTAAGGGTGCCCTGAGGTCTGTGCACATGTGGGACCATCAAGAGGGAATCGTTATTATTATTGTTCTTATTAGTCATAGTCATTTTCCCAGCGATAAGTCTCGTGTCCAGATGTCTTCCCATCTATCCCTTAAATTTTCTGAGGCCAACACAAAACTGTTGTGAAGGTGGGCTAGTCCAAGTCTCCCTTCAAACAGTGCAGGAGCAGAACATCCATGCAAAAATAAATATATATGTTTTTAAATTAAAAGACAAATGAAAGAAAGGGTCATAGTTGGCTAAAAATGAATTGCGCAGTGCATAAAAGAGAAAACAGATTAGAGAAGATAATGTTTTAGTTTAAGTGTTCCATCATTATTAATTCATTTGGTGCTCTTTATGATAATACCAATCATTTGGAATTCATTTGGTGTTTATGTGGATGTCATCTCGACTCCTGCAGAAATTCCAAAGTAATTCAGCATTAATGTGCTATTAAAAATTGTTACCAGCCACTACCTCCATTACTTCACCAGCACAGCCTAATCTTTCTTCTCTCATTCTCTAAGTTCAAATTCCAGTGTTTATTTTGCTTTTATCTTTATTAGGGTTTTAAAATTTAACACTTCTATTTAAAAATTCCCCTTATGCTACATAAGTATTGTCTCTTTTTTTTTTTTTTGACAGCATCAAAATTATGCAAATAAAAGAGGAGGTTAATGGTAATTCTTCATTTTATTGCTGGCATGTGACTGAGAAATAACCAAAGAGGCCTCAGCTTATCATTTACAAGAGTGAATTTACCTAGCTTGGTACTTTTGTGTGCAGCAGAAAACAGTGAACCAAATGTGGATGAAATAACACCTGTCCCATGTGGAGGTGTTTGGGTTCTGCAGCTCCTCAGGGGAAGGGAAGCCACTGATGACCTTTTTCTGCACTCACCCCCCAGTGGAGCATCCCTCTGCTTCCAGCTGGGAACGGTGGGGTGAGTGGCAGCTGCCAAAATGGATGTTCTTGGTCCAAGCCCCAGCAACAGAGGGAAAAAGGGTTGTACTTTCATGTGACATTAAGAAAGCAAAACAAAATAAATAAAGGAGATTAAATGCAAAACCCTTGCATTAAAGGAATATTAATTAGCTTTTATAGTCAAGAACTTGATGGTTAGAAAATGCCAGACTGCTGGGAAAAATAAAAAAGAAAATCCCAAGGCTGGAGTCAGCCCCCTGCTGTGCCTGTCTTGTTGTGCAGCTCCATAATTATCTGATCCATACTATTTTCCCCCTGGATATCTGCTTCTTTGGACCACGCACACAGAATGGCACACTGAGTGAAGTCAGAGGGGCAGAGTGAAGTCTGGCCTTGGCAGCTCTCAGCATCCACAGCTCGAGTGTTGACCTTGCAAATGACGCTCCCCTAATGCTGTTTCTTGGCAAACACTCCTTGTCTGAGACTACAGACTGCCCCAGCCCCGTGTGTGTGAGCAAAGGCACAGGGGCAGGGATTCTCAGTGCTCTGGAGCCCAGAGAGAGTGGGGAACACAGCACATAGCTGGCCACCAAGCACCCTGAACAGAGTTTTCATGGAGAGGAGAGCCAAAGTCTCTGGCGGAGCAAAGCTCATCAGCAGGACAAGGTCAGTACCCAGGTGGGAGAAGGGAATAGCCAGGGTTGATGACACCAGGACTGGTCACACCAGGACTGGTCACACCAGGGCTGACACTAAGCACCCCCAGTGCTCACCTGGCCCCTGGGAGGTGACATCCCCATCCCACAGCATGACCAGGTCCCAGCTGAGCATCCTCTGCCACTCACACGACCGCAGAGCACAGATTTACTGGGAGAATGAAGCCCGTTGCAGAGGAATTTTCCACTTAATCAAAATCCTGGGAAGAATATGAATGCTTATAGGTTAAAGGAACCTGGCAGCTCTAACTTGTCTGTCATGTCTTTAAGGATTGCCATTAAGTCATAAACGTGACAAAGATTAAAGAGTTTATTAATGTTATTAGAGAGTTGAGATAAAATGCTATGCCTTGCAGGGTCTCTCTCCCTCTCTCACTATTTAATGAAAACATTTTCATCACTTTCTGAATCTATTATACCAAATATTCATTTCAGGAGTCCTAAGATGATTTTATTTTAATTAGAAAAGATGTGGCAACCACCTGAAAGTAATACAGTTAAAATCCCTTGCCACGGTTCCCCTTCTCACTGCTGCCACCACATGAGAGTCCCCTCAGCCTTGCCATGGCAGCAGAGGGAGCCCAGGGTGAGTGAAGGAGCACAGGGAAGTTCTGTGGCATGGCAAGAACATCAGGCCAGTCCCTCCTGGACATCTTGAGAGCCAGCAGCACCTCAGCCCAGGCCTTGCAAATGGCTCTGTGCATGTCCAATGTCACCACCAAAGTTATGGGGTGAAGAGAACCACTGTATCCACAGGGGTGGGAGCATCTTCTGCAGGCAATCAAGTGAGGTGCTGGCTGGTGGAGCAAAGCAAGTGAAGGAAAAGAAGCTTAAGAAAATGAAGAAGGGAGTTTGTGATGGCCCATGAAAGGAGCCTTATCCTCTGCAAATCTCTGGCAATTATTCACAAAACCAGAAGACAAGCAGCCAAAAGCCTTTCTTGATGTGGGTGCTTTGACTTTGGTTGGTGTCATACCATGACTGAGTTTTAATTCATGGTTACAGCAGGCCCAGCCTTTTGCTGATAAAGGCTGGAAATCAAAGCAGCACTGGGACAGTTATGTGTTTCTATGTGAGCCTTCCCTTCCAGCTCAAGACTTTGTAACTGTATTTGTAATGTAAGCAGCTCACAGATGCTCCTCCTTTTTAAACTTTTCAACTAACCCAATTTAATTTGTTAATTTATTCTGTAACCTGATTTACTGTTAATTTATTTTGGTGAGTAAGATATCCCAGCTTTAAGTTCCAATTAAATGAAGGGGAGGGCTTAATTCTTTCGCTGCACAATATCTTCATGCCACATTGTATTCCATTTTAACACCACGCTGAAGCATTGCCAAAGTTTATTGCCACTAACTAATACAAATCCATACATCTGCAAATTAATGTCATGCACACAGCACATTGCTCCTTGCAAACGTACCTTTAAGAGGGCAATATTGGCTATAGCAAGCATCACTTGTTGCTTAGCAACAGCCATAGCATTGCTTGGGGCAGGTCTATCCTAAACAGGAATGTAAAGCCCAGGGATGTGGCTGTCCACCCCAACTCACCCATCCCTGCAGGTGCTGCTCACCACTGGTTAATAGATCCAGAATTTGCTAATTTTCTTTTTTCTCTTTTTTTTTTTTTTCCGGTGTGTTTCATTTTGAGGATGTTAAAAACAATAAATTAATCCTCAGCCATTAAACTGGCTTACAGCAGCAGCCCAAAGAATACTGTCCCATTCTGATCATGCTGGCAATGCCAACCCAAGTCAGCACAAGCACAAACTGCTCAGGTTGTGCTATGCTATTGCCAGCTCAGCATTTTGCACCGGGGACTTTTAAAAAATTTACACACAGTTTGTTGCAATCAACTCAAGATGACAAGAGGGAAATCAGATTGTATTAAAACCATCCTGAGGGTATCCTGAGGCTGTTCTAGTGTTCCTGAAGCCCAGGGAAGCCCCTAGAGCCAAAATCTGTCAGCTCTCACCTCTACTCTTGTGACCAGCCCCTGCTGTGACAAATGACCTTTGAGTGGTGCGTGCATCCCTGTGCCCACCGACTGTCCACCCATCCATCCATCCATGCATCCATGCATCCATGCATCCATGCATCCATCCCTCCATCCATCCCTCCTTCCATCCCTCCTTCCATCCATCCATCCATCCATCCATCCCTCCATCCATCTCTCCATCCATCTCTCCCTCCCTCCCCCCATCCCCATTGCTGTGCCTCCTCCAGCTCCTCCCCTGGGCTCTCTGCCTGCCCAGCATCTCTCCACTGTGCCTCTCCTGCCTGCCCTCTGCCAGCTGTGGGTGCCAGCCAGCTGCTGCCCTGGGCCAAAAAAGTGGCAAGTAAATAATCTAACAGCATCCATTAGCCCTGCCTTGGACAGCCCGAGCAGAGGGGCCCACAGGCTCAAGCCCAGGTTTTTAAAACCATTATGCTGTGACTGCAGGCACGGCTTATTCACAAAAGATGAATGCAGGGCTTGCAATCAAGGGGAAATTAGCATCTCTGCCAGCAGAGAGGGTGAAGATGCGAGCCAGCCAGCACTGCCAACAACCTTGATTCTGTTTTTTGGCAAAGCTGGCTGGCTTGGCAAACACAATGGTAATGAGATAAACTGAAATACCAGGCAACAGGGCTGCTCTTTGAAGTAACTATCCTCCAGGGCAACAAGGAACAAGACAAAAAGGTTTTTAGAGACATGGTTTGGATGCACAGGGAACATTGTTTGCATTCCTGAAGTCTGCCCTCGGTTTGCAAGGGTTAGGTGTGCTGAGGCCAAGCAGCCAGAGGAGGGGCAGGAAAGCCCGAGGAGCAGGGACAGTAACAAGGCAGGACAGAGGGAAGGGGAGCCCTGGAAGGAGCTTGGCAATGCTGAGGTTAAACCCTCGTTCCTCCTGAGAAATGCCTTTTGGGGTGGCCACACCGCTCCCAGTGCACTGAGATGCTTTGTTTCAAGCATGTAACTTTCAAAAACGCAGATCTGTGTAAAAGGACTAGAGACAAAACAAAGGATTGAATAATCCACTGTCAAATCCCTCAGTCAGGAAGCACAGGTAAGCAGCGAGTGGGGTTTCATCTGGCAGGATCTGCAGTGTCATGGACACAGGAGAAGGAGGACAAGGCAAGGCAAGGGAAGGGCAACACATGGCATGACACACGCCCTTGGTAAGGTGCTGGCTTTTCCCCATGGGGACACTTGAGTCTAGTCTAAATTTGAGATCTTATTTTCCAAGTTACATATTGGCATCACCAGCTCCCTGTGCACAATGTGCCATGAGGAGCAGGTGTGACTGGGAGAGGCCACTGGCTGCCTGGGCAGGCAGGTGGCATGGTGAGCATGTCCCCAGCCCACACGGAGGGGACAGACTGGGCAGGGTGCAGGACACGCCCTGCAGCTCCTGCCTTCCCCTGCAGACAGCAGGACCTGTGCCAATACACCTCAAGCACTTAGGAGCTAAAATATTTTTTAAAGTGATTACAAACATTAAACAGGTGAAAGCTTTTTCTTTTTTTTTTTTTTTTTTTTTTTTTTTTCCCCGCCCTGGGGGGNTTTTTTTTTTTTTTTTGTCCACAGTCCTGAGGAGGAAGTAGCCACCAGTCCAATCAGCCCAATAATAATCATAGGATGGTTTGAGTTGGAAGGGACCTTTTAAAGGTCATCCAGATGAACCCCCTTCTAATGAGCAGAGACATCCTCAACTAGACCAGACTCCTCAGAAGCCAGTCCAGCCTGGCCTTGAGTGTTTTCTGGGATTTCTGCTGGACCTTAGACACCTTTCCTTCTAACAAAGAGAAGAACCAGAGGGTGAAGTCTACGTGCATTCTCCAAATCCCTTAAAAAATACAACATTTTAAAGAAAGATGGTGCAGAAACACCTCCAAGAGACTAGCCCAAGGCTCCTGCCCAGGGTGGATCCTGCCCAGGCAAATGGTGATTTTGGAAAGAAAAACTCTGTTCTATCAAAAGTGCAAAGTTTTCCTCTGCACCAAAAATAGTCCCTCTTAGAGCAGAGCCAACTGAGGCAAAAATGTTTATTACATAGGAGAATTATAAGAGAAGAATTATAAGAAGTGCCTGAATCAGAACAAAATGTAAAAGAGGGGAAACAAATGTAAAAAGCTCTATAAAAGTTTTAATGGATCCTTTCAGATGTGGAGTGGCATTTTAATGTGATACTTAAAATTATTTCTCTTTTTTTTCTCTTCAGCTTTTAGGCAGACCATTAATCTGAGGGGCTTTTTCTGCCTGCAGAGGAGGAAACGCTTCAAAGCAGGCACCTACCAAATGCTGGCTGGTGGGCAAAGCACAGATGGGGTGGAAAAAGTCAGGGCCCTGGGGTTTGCAGCATGGGGAGGATGGTCTCCCAAATGCCATGTGAGACCTGAGAGCCCGTGGGAACTTTGCCGCAGGTTTGGTGTGCAGGGACAAACACACAAAATGGAGTGGGAACATCTCCTGCTGCTGACAAATGCACAGAGATATGCAGCAAGGCAGCCCCTGCTAGAAGCTTCTTCTTTCCTCATGCCAAGGACCTACTTTTAGGTTTTGACTCCAGCCTATGCATTTTCCAACACCTTAAAAGTCTCAAACTCTGCGCTTAAATATCTTTGGCCTATTGCTGACCTTTCCGAATCCCAGGAACAGCCATTTCTTCTCACTGATGCAGATGCAGGAAATTCTTAACTAAATCCTAACTGAAAGCCAGCAAAGCAGATAAGCAGGCTAATCCCATCAGACCCCAGGCTCCCTGGGGCTGCAGGTCCAGCCCTTGCTTTACTCTGCAGCCCAGCTCAGCAGTTTGCTCGCCCCTCTCTTGGCTGTGCCTCCTGTGCCTCTCCAGGGCCGGGAAGGAAAGAGCCTTTCCAAAGTGGGAAAGATTTCCCTGCCCTAAATTGATTTCCTGACATTTGTGGTGCATGAAGCCCGTCTCTGGCTACTGCTCCCTTCACATCCGATCTTGCTGAAGTCTGTGGAAAATGCATTCAAAGAAACACACGTGGTTCAGGTGGAGGGGTTTGTGTGTATTTTTTAGGTTCTGGGTGCATAAAGCCCTCTCCTCCTCAAAATCCAAATTCTCACCAGAAATATGTGATAATACTCAATCAGGAATAGCCATGACTTTTAAAGATATATTTATATTAATTAATAGGGGCAAATAGCTCCAAATGCAGTAGCACTGTATATGCAAAATGTATCCATTTTGATGCCCTCAGAGACTCTGCTCTGGTTTAAAGGAAATCAAAAAGAAAAAGATGGAAGTAATTCAATCTAGGAAAACCGTCGCTTTTGTCTGAATTCGGTCTGCTCTCTCAAGAAGGGGTCTGGAAAACCAGTACGGGGGGGGAAAATGAAATCCCAGCCATTCAGTCACTAATGAAAGAGCACCAAAGTCATTAGTGGCAGCGGCTGTGCCGAGGGTGCCGGCCCGCAGCAGCTGCTCCGCGCAGCGCAGCCCTGCCGGGAGCCCCGATCAGGCTGATGGGGCTGGCGGGGCCCATGGGGGGACAGCCTGCACCGCAATCTGGAGCAGCCGGGCCCAGGCGGGACTGCCACAGTGACAGAGACACCCCCGAGGCTCAGAACAGCGCTGGCGGTGCCCGCAAGGGCTGCGGCAGAGGAAAGCCCCGCAGAGGGATGGTCGGGAGGGCGAGGGCAGGCGTGCTCTGTGCTCATCTGCAGCGCTTCTCCATAACTCACACGCACGGAGCCCTGTCCCCTCTACCAGCAAAGGCTGCAGCTCTCCCAGCTCCTCTTTCTGCCTTTATTTCACACCCCCTCTGCTAATGCTGCCCGGGCAATTCTGCCTGAGCCTGCAAGCGGGCAGCAGTAAAGTCACAGGCAGCATGAATAGGGTGAGAAAACAATGAAGCTGGTTGGAAATAACATCAATAAACTAACTCCCCTGCAGGTTAGTTCTGTCCCCTCGCCTTTCAGGCTTCTGTAGGACTGAGTCTGCTCACCAAGAAGAGACCCGTGGTCTCTGCAAACCCCAGCCACGGCTTGGTTTGCCTGTGCTGCAGCTGCTGGAGCCCAGCCCTGACCTGCAGGACAGCCTGGCACCAGATCAAAAGACAAGCGGGCAGCCTTTCAGCTTGGAGTTGTCTACAGCCCATGTCCCAGAAGCTGACAAGTCTTGCTGCTGGAGGTGGAAGCCTGAAGGTCAAAAAACAATCCCATGCCTAAAAGTGAAAGAGTGATTTCAGAAGAGGGTGAGTGACATTGCGGATGCGCTGCGCAGAGAGCACGTGGGGCTGGAGTTGTGCCTGCAGGACAGCCTGGTGGATTGGCCCTGCTCTCCTCAAAGCTGGGAGAAAAATGCTCCTTGGAGGACGAGAATACAATATATACAGCACTGTTGTTTCAAAAATACTATTTTTTAAATGTCTTTGCTCTACCAAGTGCCACTTAAAAGACTGGCTACAAGTGACCAATGTCGTTTCTCCCTCAGGGAGCCGAATTTCTTCACCCCAACACACATCATCTGCTGAGGCAGTCACAGCTGCCTCAGAGGCTACACAGGGAACACAGGGCCCCTCACACCAGGGCACACCAAAGGTCCAGCCAGCCCAGCTCCTCTGCCCTGGCTCCAGTCAATGGCAGAGGAAGGTGCACCACACCACTCCCCAGTGCTCCTGGCACAAAGAAAATTATCAATACCGACACTGCTGGGCAAGGATTTACAAAAGAAGAACACTGATTTTGCCCCTGGCCCATACCCAGCAGAATCTGGGGACACCAAATAGCCTTTGGTGATACCTAAGACTGATCTGGTCAACTGGCAACATCATGCTGAATTTGGTTAATACTTTTAATGAGGAAAAAAACCCTTGAATCCAGAAATAAATATTTTGAAAAAGGCCTTGACATTTTCTCAAACTTTGTTTTCTTACCTCGAATTTTTCTAGAAGGGCATACACAATAGATTGTAGACATTTTGTCCATACCTGGTATTCACTCTTTGTAACTAAAGGAGAGATTTATTTAAGATGCTCTTAAAATTAGCTGCTGAAAAGCCTCTGCAGACAACCATCATCTTTCACAAAAAAAGTGTCAAGGGACACCAGCTAGCACTTCTAGACCCTGCTGGTGGTGAAACTTCTCCTCCCACTGTGTTTGGAAATTCTCACGTGTCTTAATGCACCTGGAAAGATTGCTGAAAAGTGTTGTTTGCCCTTTAAAAGTAAAAGCCTTTCAAACCTAAAAAATAATTACATGGATTTCACATGAAGTGACACTGGTAATATGCTGTTAAATAGAGATGTGCAAGGCAACAGACAAAAATGTCAGGATCAGAAATGGACTAATCCCAAAAAGCCAGTCTTACAGGAGAGGCAGAGGAAAGAGGGGGAAAAGGAAAATAACCATGGTCTGAATAATATTAGAGAGTAAGTACTAGAAGGCACAGGAGTAACCTTTTCCTAATTAATTACGAGTTGTAAGACAAAGGAAATCAGGCAGTTGAGAGCGAGGTGGGGATTTCAGCCCTTGAAATACTTTGGCTGTCCTTTAAAGGGAGCCGGAGAGGAGGGGAAGCGGCTGCTGTCGGGAGAGGGGCTGAGATGGAGCTGGGACAGCCACCAGAGCCTGGCAGGCCTGGAAGCACCCAGGAAAGTGCCCATTACAGGATGTGAGCCCGTGAGATAACGATCAGCAAACGCACCCTGAGCAGGGCTATTCCAAAGGCAATCCAATTTTTGCAAGAGGAAAATTACCTGGGAAGTTGGACTTCAAAAGACTTCTTTAACCTCCCACAACCTTCTATTTCATGTGCTCCTACCATCAGCTCTTAGTTCTTTAAAAATTACCATATTCAGTAACAGGAGAAGATCTGATAATATTTGCCAAAGGTATGAAGTGGAGAAAATTTGATATTTTTAATTTTTTTTTTTAAACTCTGGATCTGCAGTTCTCAAATCATCCAACGACTCACTGCAAACCTCCTGCATCATCCCTGTGGCACATACCTTGAGTGCAACTTGGCCAGAAGCAGAGGGGAGGAGGTTTTCTCATTTTTATTTTTAAACCACTTCATTTTTATTAACACCCACACTCTTACATCTCAAGATGGAGAGCTCTCATGGCCACTGGACTCTCACAAATGCGGATCTGGCAAATGACGTGGAGAGGATTCAGGTGGAGAGCGACACTCTGCTCTGTCTGCCTGGTCCTCTCAAAGCTCATTAGAGCAGCAGAAGGTGCAGACCTGCTGTCTGGCACAATAATGTTGAATCTGGGAAAACACACAGCTTTAAAGAATGCTGCTTGCTCCTGTGTCGTGCTACACAGAGCCGTTGACGGGTGTGATGATAAACAGGGAAAATATTTATCAGCATTAAAAAGAAAAGGATGGAAAGAGTGCTTGTTTTAATGCAGAATTTAGCCTGCCTTTCTTTCCCTTGCACCTCCCATTCAGCTGGGTGTTGTCCAAGAGGACAAGATATTTTTCTGGGTCCCTTAAATGGTATTTTTCAACTCAAGTCAGCTAAAGAAGCCAGGATTTCCATTCATATTAGTCCTTTACATGTAGCTCATTTAGAGCAGCCAGCTTTTTTCTATCTGTGCATGAAGGTTAAAAGCATCTTGCTTGCCTTAATCCAGTGTGGTATCCTCATATGCCTGGGAATCACTCAGAAACAAACAAACCATCCAACCCACTGCAGCATTGTACACTGCAGAATAGTTGCTATGATGTCTAGTGCTAAGAAACAGAGATATTAGTGAAGCTCTGAGGCTGGGCAAATATGTTTAGCAGTGAGGAAGCAGGCTTGTTTTTGTTCTTCTGTACTTTTTAGGACAAACTTTACTACAGCAAAATGCCAACGGAAAAAAAAAATAGGTTTTTTTGAGGGCCTATGGATTTTATGAAAGGGAGCTTATCTAAGGAAAAAACAAAAACAAAAGTAAAACCATGCTGCTCTATTTCTTCAATTACAGCTTTCCCCTGCTATGGCCTTCCTTGCTCCCATTCAGTATTGGATTTGTGGCTACTGCTCCTGGCAAGCAATGAAGAATCTGGAAAGGGAGATTCTGTGGAGAAAGCATGCTAGGGGAAAAAGCCCTTCCCAAATGAAGATTGATTTTTCTCAACCCTTCTTTCAGCAATCTGCAATGTTGTCAGAAGATTCAGAGGGAAAAAAAGACTTTGGTGTTTGTTTTGGGTTGGGTTTGTTTTGAGGGATGAGGTCCCTTTACTGTAGGTCTGCACTACCAAAACCCAAAATCCTATCCTAAGGAAATCTCTCAGGTACGTGAGATCCCCATGTGCTCCTCCTGTGCCCTAAACCCCCAAGCTCCCCCTGTCCTCCCTTCCTGAGCAATGCAGAGCAGAAGAGATGAATCTCCTCTCACAGGGGAAGCTGTGGGACCTGGGGACCTGGCTGCAGCTGGCATTGTGCAGGCAGGGACAGGTACAGCTGCCACGGATTAACGCCTCACTTTGGGGAATTTTTAGTGAAATGATTCAAGCAGCACCATGTGAGTATGAGATCAGGGTGAGAGCCAGTTGAAAAGCAATGGCCCAGCAGCTGCTTGGTTTGGAGGACTAAATATGGGACAGAGTCTTACACATCTGGGTCATGGCTCCACATCCATCTCAGTTGCATGCTAGCGACAAGGTCCTTACTCTTTGGTAGCTCCTTGGTGGCAGACAGGAAATGCTCTGCGGGTCCAGACCGGTTTCTAGGGCACTGGGCTGCTCCTCAGGGCACCCTGCATGGCAGGGACTAATTGATCTTTGCGTTGGCAGCCTAAACAGAGATCTCAGGGCTGATTTGATGCACAGCAAGAGGCCAGCCTGGAAGACTGGCTGCCCTACCAGGCTCCCTGTCACCCAGAGAACAGAACGCTCTTCCACGAGCTGGCTTGAACACATTCCACACTGCAGGACAAAATGGGCTTTGGCAAAGGATCAAGAGCAGCAGAGTGCACCCAGTGCAACCCCTTCACCATCCTTTCTCACAGCAGGAATAACCTTTATGTGGCTGCAACCCTGGATCGTCTGAGAGATCTCCAGGAAGCCTGGCAAGACAGCCTGGAGCCTGTGGACAGAGTCAGGCTGTAGCAGTTAAAGATCCATGAGCTGAAATAAAACCAGGATATAGATACATGTGTTTGAGGGCTGCAGCAGCCTCTTGGTGCAGGCAATGAGGTTCTCTGGGATGGCAGAGGAGGAGGTTCCCAGCCTTGGGGTGGGTTGCAGGCTCAGCAAGCAATCATGTGAAACCCTGAGCAGCACCAGGGGTTCAGCCATGCAGCCAGCACATGTAAGTAACTCCTGGTGAACTCTGCTGGGGTTAAACACCAAGTTCAGCCCGCTCATGGCTGTGATCTGAAGGAGGGTTCACCGCCTGTAACCCAGAGCACGACAGCACGCAAGGGAGCAAGCCTGAAACCCTCAGTGCTTGCTGCGTAAACAAACCAATTTGCAGCCTGACATTTTAGCCGTGTCCTATGCAGATTGCTTTCTGCTTATTCAATACTTCTGAATAAAAATGCTAAATGCCTGTGAAGTAATAAATAAGCTATTAATACTGTGCACCGTGGATGCTCAGTACCGGATTTAACCTTCTTTTTCTTCTTCTAACCTCAACAGGGGCTCTGAAAAATATGCTTTTTTTTAATAACTAAGTTAATAAGTGTTTTGAATCACTGAAAATAATTACTATCAAGAACAGACAGCAGTAGTCATAGGGCATATAAAAGCCAGCAAGAGGAGAGTGCAGGTGAGAGAAAGGGAGAACAGGAGAGAAGATACTGTCAAACACCCCAGATTCTTCCAGCCTAGATTTCTGATTTTCACGTACAAGAATAAACAGTTTTCAAAATGTTCCTCTGTGAAGAGGAAGTAACTCTGGGGTCCAGGATGCACCCCACTTTTGGAGGCTCTCTGACCCTGTCTCTCCCATAGGCTGAACTGGCTTCTCCCTGGAGCCCTGTCAGGTCACACCAACGCAGTTTGCATGACAAACTGGGCAAGATTTACATCCAGCTTTGGGTTTTAATAATTCGATTTCAGTTCGTCATTTACCCAGTTCACACAGTTTTCCATCTTTTGGGGGAGCTGCTTTTTCTTTCCTTCTTTCACCACCTTAACGCAGGCATGCTATGAGCGATGTCTGTAAAAGGATAAATTAAAACCCAAAGTGCTGTGGTGGGCAGAGGCTGTCAGGGAGGCCAGCTGGCCTGTGACAGATCCTGTTTGACTGTTTCTCACCCTGTTGTCATGCCCAGCCCCGTGAACCTGGCCCTGCCCAGGTACTCAGCAATGAGCTCTGGAATGTGCACCCCGAGCCTGCTGCTCTCTCATCCTTTTCATGCCATCACGTCCCATCAGCGCTGCTCGTCACAAACAGTAACTCAGGTTGACATCATTCCTACCAGGGATGGGAGCTATTGAATTATCTAAGGACAAACCTAAATACTAGCTTTTAAAGGATAACTGATCTACTAAAAGCAAGTATTGTTTTGGACATGCCATGTCACATTTATCACGCTTGGCTTTGCATTGCACTGTTATCTTCTGCCATGTCATCAGAACAGCATGAAGTCGCATGGCACAACATGACAGATGCCTCAGCAATGAAGGAAAGACACTCTTAGATTCCAAGTCCATTATAGCTCATCCCAAATAAAAGATTCAAAGGATACGAATGATGGTGTGTCTGCAGGCCAAAAGTGACTCAAGTCTCCTCAATTATCTGCAGAAAACAGATCTCAATTCACCTGCTTTTCACATAATTAATGCCCTACTTGCTTCCATTAAATGTTAATTCATTATCATCCTATTCCAAACAACCTGATTACAAAGTAGGAAAATCTCTTCTTTCAGCTCTGTAGTAACAATAAAAATTCTGGGTAAAGGCACAATTCCTTTTAAGTACAATACTCATCATAATCCTTTATTTACTGCTAGAAAATCTCCCCTCTGTTATGAAGAGGCACCACCTCAAGTAACCTCCAGAACAACACAGGAACCCTCTCAGTCTTCACAGGAGCAGCCTATTCTTCTCCTTTCCAAGAGGGTTGATTTTTTAAATGTTCTTCAAGAAATTTCAGAAGACAATAAATCATTGAGAACATACTGTAATAAAAAGTATCCTAGAAGAAAGCATCCATGTGTATTCAGCTTCAGGTTATTAAAAGCTTTCTAATTTTTACTCTCTTTTATTGAAGAGGGAAAGAAAAAGCAGCCAGGTTATCCTGCCTTTCACTGAAAACTACATCCTCTTTTTCCAGAAATATCCAAAAGTGAAAGGGCTCAGTTTCCATATATAGCTTCTGATCTGAAACTGGGGAAAACAAACAGCATTTTCTTCCAAAGAACACAGCACTTTTGAAGGAAGTTAAAACATTGGTGTGGCATTTCAATCCCACTTCCTAAAAGCCCACCCTCCATTTGGAGAGGGCTTTTACCAGGAACAACAAAACCCTTTCCCTGAAGCTCCAGGTCCCTGTGACCTTGCAGATCCTCACGGCCCCCACAAAGCCTTGGCTGCACAAGCAGGCGTCGAGGACGAAGCCAGCTCCCTGCTCCAAAGGCAGAGCTTGTTCCCTGTAGGTAACCATGGCCCAGCCTGCACATCCTGCCATTTTCCACGTCCTTTTAACATCAGCTCTGTCTCATTTTCTAACGGAGCCGCTCCTCCTGCTCTGTGCCCCACATTCCCGCTAGAGGAGCACAATGCACTGGCAGGTCCGGGCTGCCCGGCCATATGCTCTGCAATTTGTAGCTGCTGGTGTCCTGACCTCGCTTTTGTCCGAGCTGCAGAAAAGTCCAACTGAGCAGCTAAAATATTCTCTTTTATCTGAAGCTAAGGAAACTATTTTTTCCCCCTTCACAAAACTTAATTTGCTTTTCAAAGGGAAAAACAAAACAAAACAAAACAAAAAAACCCACGTAGTTTATTATTGTGCTCCTCGAATGTCTGAGGAAATACACAGAAAATGCCTGGCACATATGGTATTTTTATGTGGCTTATTTTTTTCCCTTGTCTGCGAGTCTGCACAGAATCATTACTATTTGGCACACAGCAAAAGGAAGTCTCCTGTGCACAACATGATTTAGTCTGGCCAATACAGTGGAAGTGGATTTCTTCATTGCATATTAAGTTCTGCTGGATACCATTTGCACAAGAGAGTAAAATTGCAGTTTCATGTTCTTCTGTGCTGATGCATTTCCTGTCAGACAGCCACATCTCTCTCTTTCCCCAGATATTAAAATTTCTCCTAGCAGCAACTCTCCAAATTCCCCATTCTCACAAACGGGCTCTCCAAGCACAGTTATCCTTGTGAGCCCAGAGGTGCCAGCTGGGAGCCAGGCACTGGGGTTCCCTCCTGTGGGGAGCAGGCTGGGTGGCCCTGGGACAAACAGAGCCCTTGCACGGAGGGCCCTGCTCTCCTGCACACCCCAGGGATCCTGCTGCAGGAGGGGTGGTGCCTTCCTGGAGCCTCTTCCAGCCACTGCCTCACCCACAGCCACTCTGCTTCTCAAAGGCTCGCACTGCCAGTGGACCGAGGATGCTGCTGCATCCTCCTTCTACAGCCCCATTCCACCAACCTCCCTCCCTTCCAGCAGAAGCCCCAGAGCCTGCATGCTGCCTGGATTCCAATCCACCTTGTGCATGGCTGGTGGGTTTCCCTTTGCTCACCTCATGCTAAATATTCTGCCTGTGTGCAGCCTCCCAGGCTGAATCTCCCACCTTGGGGGCTGTGGAGCAGGAAAAGGTTTCCCCTCCCCAGCTCAAGTGCTTGCTCCTTACACAAAACACTACATCACATCTGAGACACTGATACCTTCCCAAAATGTCAGGGCTAGTAACTCCTGCTAGAGGAGAGCCATTCCACAGTGCACTGCAGTTACTGGCCTCCATTGGCAGGCCTGGGTGAGCTGTACTGGTCCAGACTGGCTGCTCTGTGCCAAAGACAATGCAGAATATCAGCCTCTGCTTCTCTAACCCACCACGTTTCTTCTCTAATGCTTTCAGAGCACAACCAACAGCGTGCTTCCAGTGAGACTGACTCACAACAGACTTACTACTTTCTTTAAAAAAAACCATGAAAAGGCAACATTAGGGGTTCATGGACTAATTTCTCTGGGCTATGTCCCTGAAAGAAGCAAGCCGTGCTGAGAGGGGAAATGCCTTCCACTGGAATAAGTCCCATTAACATTGTTAATCTCACTGCCTAATAACATAAACCTCGCTCAGTCATCACACACAGGTTTAACAAACCAGCCAGTCCAGCCTCCATTTCCCCAGAAGCTTCTGACCAGTGTCAGACAACCCTGGCTGAGCAGCAGAGGTGCCAAGGGCATGACGAGCGTCACTGTGACAGATGGAGCAGGCTGACAGGAGGGAAATGGCACTGTGGCCCAGCCCTCAGAGAAGCCCTTCAGCAGCAGGCAACCAGATTTCATATTTTCAGCCCTTGCTGGGTGCAGACACTGCTGGCTCTGGTGCATGAGATGCAGCATCACTTCTTCCCAACCCGTGTCCCATCCATATCCCCTCTTCTCCCCTGTCCAAGCATAGCAGACATCAGGCCCCCAAGGCACCAGCCCTGCCATGCTGGGCTCTCCTCCCACACCTTCCACAGCTCTTCCCATTAGCCAGCCCTTCACCTTAGCAGTCAGATGGCCTCACACCATCTCTTTAAAGTCACTGGTAGCTTGGACATGAAATTCAATAAGATGACAATGACCTGTATGGTCCCTGCCGTTCTTCACTCCCTTATTAATTGCCTTCTCCATCCTTTCCTGTCATTTTGTTTTACCTATTACTCCATGCCTAATAAATTATCAGTAATGCTCCAGCATCAAACATTTATTATCCTCAGCACCACGTGAGTAATGAGTGAGTTAACCTCCAATTTTTATCCATATAATTCACGCATATTGATTTTACATGAAAAGAACTCTTGACTTACATCGGATGACCCTGATAAATTTAATCTCTTTAATGCTTCTTCTCTCTAAATAAATGTAAAATGTTTTCCTCTACAAAGTTTCTCACCAGTAAAATCTGTATTGAAACTTGGCAAAAAAACTCCTCCACTACTCTGCCAAATTAATCGATAAAATTAAAAACCCCAAACCTGCATAAAAATTCTCCAATTCCTCCAAGCACTGGCAGCCCAGCAGCCTGACAGTGTTGTTACAAAAGTGACAGGTAATCAGAGCTGACAGCTGGTGTCAAAGCCCACAGCTGGAATTTGGCAGCAGAATGGGACAGGGACCAGTTTGGGGCCATCTTATCTCCTGTTCTCATCAGCCCTCCTTTCCCCACAGCATTGCCTCAGGGCTGATGGCCCCAGCAGCAATTCTGGGAAGGGAGCTTAGGGACAACACAGCACCTCCTCCCGAGCCATGGGGATCCTGAGGAATGCTCTGTCATAGGTGTCCACAGCTCTTGTAGCTCCACCAGCGTTGCTGTCCCTGGCTTGGCTTTGCTGGGTCAGAGGACTGACCAGGAAAACAAATTTTGTGTTTTGTGCTGGTTCCCGTGGGGTGTCACAACTTTTCCGTAGGATGCGCATGGGGCTGGGAGTTTTAAACACTCAAAAACTTGCAGAGCCTTTGCAGAAGGCTCACAGCAGGAGTCAGGAGAGCGTTTCTTTAGATTCCATAGACAGGGCAGCTCTCTCCTCCATCATCCATCTGTGCCAGGTGCAGCAGAAGGCTGATGCAAAAAGGCTGGAGGAGACAGGCTCCAGGGACGGGCTGGGAAGCCAGCTTGGCCAGCAGCTGGGACCACAGCCAGGCCAGGGCCTCACCACAGCCCAGCAAAACTGAAGAAAAAATTAATTTGGAAAATTAAAAAGATATTTTGCCACAGGAAAGATATGCAGCTGGGCATGGACACAGGTTGCTCCCTGCCAGAGCAAGGTAAGCTACAGCTCTCTGCAAAAATTCCTCCTCTTTGCCTCAGCTGCAGGTCTCAGCCAAAATAAAGGGAGGGAGAGGAAGCGAGATGGGCAGGATCTTGTGCTGAGAGGGGCTGACACTCTGGAGACACAAACACATCCTTCCTAGGGAAGGGCGGATCAGGTAGTGCTGCCAGGGAGAGCTCGTGGAAACAGAGGGGTTTTGTTTAGGTTGTGCCTTTAAAATATGTCCACTCCCCTCTCAGCCTGCATATTTTACAGTCTCAGCATAGTTTCCCCTGTGGACAGCTCTGGCAGACTCGATTTTTTTTCCAAAGTGAACTCACTCACAAATGCATTTTTCAAGCTCCCACAACTTGAAGAATAGAAATTGCAGCCTGAGGAAAAAAAAGAAAGGCAAGGACCAAGAAAAGGTAACATTGCAGAACATTCAGGGGCTCAAGCACACAGTGTTTGAAATGGGTAACTCATTTGCATAGTTCTTCAGTCATTAGTTTTTATCCCTTTTCATGGTAAAATGCTTTTTTTTTTTCTCCTTCTGTGTACAAAGGAAAGGGCAGGAATCATGGTCATTTGGACTCCAAATAGATGTGTTTAATCTGCAGGATGCAGGGAAATCATGAAGTATGTTTGACCAAATATTAGAAAATGTTATACCTCAGCTACCCAAGTGTTAGAATTCTACATACCCAAGTATTGGAAACATCTATGTTGCAGACAGAAGTCCTGTTTCCAAGCAAATGTAAAGGAGAGGAAACAGATAGCGACTGCTTGAGAACACCAGTACAGGATGAGACTCCCAAGTCCATGGAATTTCACAACATTTTCCTTGGTGATAACAGCTTTGGGTCTGTCCTGGCAACAGTCATTCTAAATAAACAGCTTGGTATTTCTTCATGCCAAATAGCTCCTTTTGGTGCTTGAGTACCTCTGCCACCACACCCAGTTTATTTCTATTCCCCCAAAGCAGCCACGCTGAACCACATGATTCTTTCTTACTAAAGAAACACTGGAGAATCCAGGCAGGACAACCAGAGTGCCCAGCTAATCTGCACATCCCGAGCAGAGAATCCAAGCTCTTGGCACTCCCTCCACCCAATAAGCACCCCATGCAACACCACACCTGTTTGTTCTGGATTTTTTTACTAACCAACCCAAGAAGAATAGAATAGAATAGAATAGAGAATGGAATGGAGTGGAATGGAAACCTAAATTCTTTCTTAAAGCCCTGTAATAATAACAATAATAACATAAATATATTTACTTTTTTTTTTTAACCCCAAATCCAATCTGGCGATGCATGGGGTGGAAGGAATTATGGGAGATTTTCTTCACCATGAGTAAATGTTTAAGTTTGTTAATCATTATGACAATTATTACACATTACCATCAGGATGCTGATATAAGAATAAATACACCGATACCATTTTTGTATGTTGTCAGAGCACATTAATATGTGACTACTGTAATAATTGATGTATTTATTAAAGAAGCAATTTACTTCTTTAAAAGCACGTCGATACACAATTATTGTAATAATTGTGATATTGATTACTGCAATAATTCAAACACTTTTAATTATTCTTATTGCGATATTGATTACAGCAATAATTTAAACTCTTTTAATCATTCTTATTAGTTTAAGCCCTCCAGACTACACGAGAGGCTTGAACTCCATCCTCCAGCCCCACTCTCTCTCCGGCCTATCCTCAGCACGGCGTTCTCCCTCTCCCGCTGCGGGCAGCCCATGGAGGGCCGCGTTCATTCCGCGGTATCTCCTGCCATCTACTGATGCTGCCGAGGATGCAGCGAGCGCGGCCCCCGAGCATTCCCGGCCTCTCCGGGCGGGATGGGGGCCGGCACCGCCGTCCCGGGGCGGTCACAGGCGGCTGCCCGGGGCGGGCCGGGGCCGGGCTCTGCCCGAATCCTCCCCGGGGCANGTGCCCCCGCTGCCGGCCGCGGAGGCGGCGGGCGGGCAGGTGAACGCGCTGACCGTGCTGGCCCTGCTGGAGAAGCTGGTCTCCATGCTGGAGGCGGTGGAGGGCAACCAGCGGCAGATGGAGCAGAGGCAGCGCGGCCTGGAAGGGACGGTGCGGGGCATCCAGGCTGACCTGGTGAAGCTGTGCCGCAGCCACGGCGCCACGGGCGAGACGGTGGAGAAGCTGCTGGAGAAGTCGCGGAAGGTGTGCGCGCACACCCGCGCCGTGCGGGAGCGCCTGGACAGGCAGTGCGACCAGGTGCGGCGCCTGGAGCAGCACCACGCCCAGCTGCTGCGCCGGGACCGCTTCAAGGTGCTCATCTTCCAGGTGAGAGCCAGCCCCGGGAGGAGCTCTGCTCCCCGCCGAGGGGACAGCCCGCTGCTGCTCGCTGGCTGCCAACTCTCTGCGAGCTCGGAAACCAGAACCGGCTGTGTGCTAACTTGGCACATGTGCGAGGAAAACATTTTCACCTGAGCAAACCTGGGGAAGGAGTAGGCTTTTGCTAACTCTTAAACTTGGGTGAAGTGCCCTCCTTCATTCTTAGCAAATTCATGAGAAATGCCTGCTTTTCCTCTTCGTGAACGTGGGGAAAGCATGTTTTCCTAACTCTTAGGAAATCTGGGAAAAGAGCTTTCTTTTTTACTCTTGCAAACATGAAGGGAAAGCACTCCTTTTCTCTTGTTCCCTTCTCTTTTTTTTCTCTTTTTCTTTTCTTCTTCTTCTTTTTTTTTTTTTTTTTTTTTTGCTAACTTTTAGCAAACTTTGGGAAAGAGCCCTCTAACTCTTGCGGTCTTGGAGATGAAGTTGTCTTTCGCTAACTCCTAGCGAATGTTGTGAGAAATGGATTTGTAGGGAATTCTTAAAGCTTGATAGAAGGCTCACATAGTGTGCATCTGTATGCAAATTTTGAGATGACGAATGCTGACTTAGAAATGGTGTGGAGTAGGATAGACATTGCTGAGAGAGAAATTTCTCTATAAATCCATTTCCCACAGAACGTGAGGAAGAGACTTTGTTTTGCTAACTCTTAGCACGCGTGAGAAAACTGCCACCTTTTATTCTCTGCAAATGAAGGGAAAGAGCTACAATTTACTAACTCCAGGCATAGGTGGGGAAAGGTTTGTTTTATTGTGTATTTTGGGCTTTAAGTAAACGTCAGAGGCCCTTATGTTTTTCTGAACTCTTGGCAAACTTGAGGAAAGAGCCTATTTTGCTAACTTGCAGTAGAAATGCCCCTAAAAACTGCCACAGCATCTGCCCTCAGAAGCAGGAGAGGGGCAGGGCTGCATCTCCCTGTCTCCTTGTGCCCTGCTTCACTCTGCAGGACTGATCTGGCCCATTCAGGGACGGGCTAAAAATTCAGCTTAAAAACTCAGCTTCCTGGGAGTCCATCCAGTGATAGCAGCAGTTTGCATATTTTCCCCTTTTTAAGCAATGTTTTGGATAGAGCACGCCGTGAGCTTTAACTAAACACAGGACGCGGCTTTCACGTATTTAAAAAAAAATAAGGACAGGCCTCCACAAATCACTGAGGGAGGGCAGGAGAGCAAATGCTGGGCTGGGGTAGTCACAGCTCAGGCACTTCAGCAGTGCTTCATACTGAATTTGTCAGCTGGGCGTTACCTCTGCCAGCCACTAACTCTGCTCCTTGGGTTGTTGGGGTTTTTTTCCTAAACAATCCCAAAATAAGAGAGCGGTGCTTGATGGTAAAAAGCTGGCAGGGCTGGTTAGTGCACAGGCAATTCCCCCAGAAAGGAAGCCCCCACCTCCCTGCTTATTGTTCTCCCAAATTGCAGTCCAGGCTTGTCAGGCCAGAGGAGGAGGAGCTGCAGTGTGTTTCCACCCCAGAAGGAATGTGGAAATTATTCCAGAGACTGGGTAAATTAAAAGACACATGTTCTCTGCAGTTCTGCAAGTGATTTAGGATCCATTACTGTATGTCAGAACACTGCCATCTCCCAGGCCCGTTAGCTGATGACTGGCTCCCACCACCAGGTTCAGACCTAGACCATGTGCTGTGTGGTGGGTGCATCAGCAATGCCTGGGGGAAGGTCATTTTTACCATTTCTCATGCCTCTGAGCATGAGAATGAAGGCCTCGCTGTTGCAAGGAGCCTCTTCCTCCAGAGAGCTCAATATTTACTGTTTTAAGATGACATAATGCAGGGAGGAAAGACAAACAGAGCTCTGTGTGTGCAGGACAGCTGATGTTCCCTCGGGTGGGGATCTTCCACTGGCAGCAGTTTGCAGGGACTGGGTGAGAGCAACAGCAGAAATCCCCAAGAAGGGTTTGAGGGGTAAAGCAGTGTCCTGCTGGCTCGTTTCCTGACACTGAACAGTGTGGTAAAGCTAAGGCCTGTTTAAACCCCTGAACCTTTCCTTAATGCTGCACAAACCTAAGGCAAACAGCACAGGCCCTTGTCCCAGTACAACAGAGAGAGAAAATCCACTGCCTGTCTCTAGGGTGGTGCCTTTGCACAGCAGGTCTGTTCTCCACAGCTTTTACAGGGATTTAGGTGGCTCTGTTCCCATCTCTCACCTGAAAATATGTCACCACAGTGCAGGGTAATGAACATAACCAATCCCAAGCCAAAGCAGATCAGGAACACAAGATGTAAAAAAAGAAACACTGCAGTTAAATCTACTTTTTTAAAAAAAACCCAACCAGTTGTGAGCTGGGAATTGCTGCTGTCTCACAGTTAAATGGCAGCACAGCTGTCTGGAAAGCCAGGGTGGTCAGCAGAGCTCCTCAGGGCCATGAGATGGTGACTGGGGTGGGGAGCA
Organism: Pycnonotus jocosus; assembly: GCA_013400435.1. Taxonomy (NCBI): domain Eukaryota; kingdom Metazoa; phylum Chordata; class Aves; order Passeriformes; family Pycnonotidae; genus Pycnonotus; species Pycnonotus jocosus. The sequence continues at coordinate 1,266,010 of VWYP01028686.1, read as the reverse complement.
TCCAGGGCCTTCTCCAGTGGAGTCTGGGAGAAGCTGGGATTTTCTGCTGAGAACTGGCTGCAGCCAGAGGGGTGCCCAGGCTGTACCTGCTTGCCCACCTCCCTGGAATCTCCCTGCCAGGATCTCCTTTCAGGCTGGAGGAGGAACAATCTGGTGGTCAGCAGGGCCACTGCCTTGCTAGGATAATTGTACAGGGGAAAAATCCAGCAGGTTGGCGGGGTTTCAGTCCTGCCTTGCACAGGAATCCATGGAAAAACAATTGCAGGAAGGAGAAGTCACGGTAATGAAGCCATATTGACGCCAGATTTCTGTGGAAACAAAGAGGAATCGGGATGTGTGAGACTCCTCTTCAGCTGGGGCATCCTTCTTTTCCACTGGAAAAGACAATGCCAAACTTCACAGAGCGTGTTTCTCATTAGAAACAGCTTAGGGAGACAGCTCAATATGAAAATACTGATTCACATTTGGGATTCAGTTCTGCATTCACCATGTACCCTCAACTCCCTAATACTTGGTGGGAGCACTGAGCATAGCCAAAACACACCACTGAGCTCCAGCTCTGCATTTTATGAAGTTGAGCTGCCACGCACCAGCATCAGCTTTCCCTCTGCATATGCACTGAGAATGAACTGTGTTTAGAAAAGTTCACCTATTTACATATTTTCCATTAAAATGCTCTTAGTTTTCTCTGCCTAGAATGTCTGCATATATTTCTTTAATTGGTGGCATATTTTAAGGGAGCTCCATTCCAAGAATTTGAGGATGCAAAAGTTATTATAAATGACACAGCAATTCAGCAAAACACTGAAGTGACTGTTTTAAAAATCCTTGTTAAGCTTTGGCATTGTTCCCCTCTATTTTGTTCTTGCCACATGACCAGCTTTTTGGTTCTAGTTTGGTGGGGGTTTTGTTTGCTTTTTTTAGCTGCAAAAGCAAAATGGAAGATAAAAAAAAAGGCTCATGTTTAATTTTTCAATTAAATGTCATGTTTACTGGTTAAATGTCGTGGAAATAGGACAGATAAGTCAAAATTGCAGCTTGGGGTCAAGCACACTAATATTCAAGTCCTTTTCAGATGCTGCTTTTGGTAAATCCTTCACCCTAAAGTGAAGCAAGAGGGGGGCCCAAAAAATTAGCCATTTTATTATCTCTTATTGGCTGGATCACTGCAATAATCTTCTGCAAAAAGCTACTTCAAACTCAAAAATGAACAAGTGAGGGAACCAGAAGCATTACAAGCTGTTAATGCTGCATTTCCTGCTGGAGCCTTGCAGGGTGAATACTCTTACATTGATTAATGACAGAAATACCTCCCGCAGCCCTTTGGACTTGGCCCAGCTGTGCTGTGGGAGGTCAGGGGATGGTGCAGCCATCGCCCCAGCCTGCAGGGATGTGCCAAAGGTGGGTAGCACATCCCTCCTGCCTGCCCTCCCTCCCCACCCTGACATCCCAGTCTGAGAGCTGTGTTTGCCCAAAGGAAAGTAGGTGGAGCTGGAGCTGGTTTCAGGAGGATTTGTCATGTTTTGACCTATTTTGTGTAGCAAAACAAGTTTTAGGGCTAGGGATCATTTGGGCATATAACAGTAACGTACAGAGGAGCCTGTGCTGGGAAAATGCCATCTTTCCTTCTTGAAGGTCATGGGCTCATACAGCAAATGTAACAAAAAACCCCAAACCAAAGCAGATTGATTTTCTTCATGCAGCAGCATCAGAGAATCAACACTTCTTGAGTAAATTAGCTACCTGTTCACTCGGGCCACCCAGTTTTGTAGTACTCTGGTATGGATCTTATTCCTTTTCCTAGAAGATAGGGATGAAATTATGACCTGCGGGAAGTTCCCAGGGATAACTGATCAAAGCCACAAGGAAGGATTTTAACTATGCAAGTATTACTAGTGTTAGCAAGAGTTGTTTTATGCAGAGAACTTCCACTATTGTATTACTCTCCTACATGGAAAAATAAAATTCAGAGGAGCTAGCTACCTACAGTCAAGCCCATCTGAGAAAAAAAATGCAAGGCCTGTTTTTGAACTCAGATGTGGAAAATACAAAGATGTATTGCTTTCTTAGAATTTTAGATTAGATCAAGAAGAAAAGATCAAAGTTCTACTTCCTTTGGCATGGAAAATAGTTATGCAGTTTGTAACAGCTGGCATTTTTCAGTGTATTGTTCTAGTCTTCCCAAATGAAATAGCAAACTGCTTAAAAATGTATCAAAACAAAATGCAGCTGTCACATAAACTTGTAAGACGAAAAAGTTATCAATAGCTCACTTATAACATGTTATCAGTAACCATGTTTGAAATAGAAATGTCAGTTCCACCACAGAGCATTCCTGCTATACCACCCTTGTGTTTCCAAAGCATTTTACTTAATTTCTTTTCATTTGCATTTTAATAGTTGCTGTAATCCTAAGGTCTTTCGGAAGCATGACATAGAGAAGCGTGTTATTCCCATTTTATAAGCACACAAATAGATGCCCAGAGGCTGATGTTTTCTAGAGCCATGCAGGAAGCTTAGACAGAGGGGTGATCACTTGAATTCCACTACTGCCTGATAGCCAGAGACCACCTAGGATCTGCTTTTAAATGAATCATTAGCTCATTATTATGCAGTATATTTTTTGGTTTGGTTTTTTTTTTTTTTTTCCCTTTATAAACAGTCTCTCAAACAGTTTGACAGTCTGTCTTCTATTCAGTCAGAAATTTGATAAAACTTGTAATCAAATCTGTGTCCGTATTTTTCTAGAGACTGCATGCAGTACTTCAGTTTAACATGAATACTGTAGAGAGGGTTATACTGTAGACAGAGCTAAACTGACCTTCAGAAGGACCTTTCAGACCCATCTCTGGCTCAGACTGTGCTGTGATTAAACTCATATGACACCACTTTCCTAGATAAAATACTTTAAAAGTAACAACCCACCTCTCTATTCATTAAAATCAGAGTTTTCTGTACCATTCAGGCACTTACACCTGGATGTTCAGATGTCTAAAATTGTTTGTGATTACCTAGGTTTGGAAAGAATGCACTAGACATGAAAATCATGTTTTATACTGAGTTCTCCTGCTCTGGGGAATAATTCAACACTGCACCCACTCATGTAATCCACATTTCATTAACTGCAGTGGAGAGAAAATATAAATATTTGTACAGCAGTTAACAGCTGGTTTCACTTAAAGCTGGTGCAGGTTTCCTTTGTTTTTTTATCTTGGTCACTGTTGCTGATAGTTGCAGCAACATAATAGATGTCAGGAGGAGAGTGTGGGCTTCATGAGATGTTCCACTGCAGGCAGAGGGCTTGTAAAGAAAGCTGTGTGCCAGTGTATCTGACTGAGGCCAGTGGCCCGGAAAGATGTGCAGAAACCATAGGAATAAAGCATGTACAAGCTGTCAAACCAGCATCTATTTCTTTTATACTTTTAATTTTATATCCACAAGGGATATTAACCAGCATACTTGAATCTCTGTGTGTGTATATATATATATATATATGTATATGGTATAAAATTATTCTGCCCATCTACGTTGCATATTCTTGAGTTCCAGAAGGGCTACAAAGTAGGCCTAGTAGTCATAGTAGTAGCCCAAAGTAGTGTTAGTTTTTAACAGAATCACAGAATAACAGAAACAATTAGGTTGGAAATGAGAGCATTGAGTCCAACGTGTGGCCCAACGCCACCTTGTCAACCAGATGGTGGCACCGAGTGTCACGTTCAGTGTTCTCTTAAACACCTCCAGGGACAGTCAATCCACAACCTTCCTGGACAGCACATCCCAGTGTCTAATCACTCTTTCTGTGAAGAAATTCCTCCTAATGTCCAACCCTAACCCTCCCTGAGACACCATTTAAGTGTCCTCTTGTCCTATCACTGGTTGCCCAGGAATAGAGTGTGACCCCCATCTGGCCACAACCTCCTTTCAGGGAGTTGTAGAGAACAGTAAGGTCCCCCCTGAGCCTCCTCTTCTCCAGACTAAACAACAACCATGTACAACAGCCTTGACAGCAAATTTAACCCAAGACACTATTCTCTGCAGTGATCACAGCTGCATGCTCAGTCCTGAAATAATGAGCATGAACTTGGAAGGGTATGTGGCCTTTTTTCCCCTTAACTGTACACTCGGGCCCACTAGGGACAGATCTGAGACTATTACAACCATTTCACTCAGCACTTGCTGCTTTTTTTTTTGTATCTAAAGATAAATGTGGAGGGAGGAGGGAAAAGAAAATCCTTCTGATGCATGTGAGGAAGTGAAATTGCATGCACCCCGCCTGAAACTGATGAAAAGGGTAATGAATAGAGACTATGCAGACCCAAGGCTCAGAGTGCTGAGAGGAGAAAGGGGTGTGCAAGGAGCCTCATTTTCTTTGCATGGGTAGATGCCTGCAAAGCCCCCACAGAACAGAGTGTTCATTGTGCTGCCTCTGAGCTGCTCAGGGTTGCAGAGCTTCTGCCCTCGGTGGGCACAGACATCCCTCATTATGGTCTGCAGTTTCTGCCCTTGCTTGGCCTGTTTTTAGTTTCTTTCAGTGTCCTTTCTTGGTTTTGTTTCTACAAAGGAATACTTTTCCTGTTAGCTAGAAGCTCCTGTTTTCTATGTGGTACAGCATATTTTTATTTTTGCACACTATAAATTTATATCCATACATTTCAAGGAGCCACCCTATCCATATTTGAATATTTACCAACAAAATTTATTAGCCTGTGTTTTATTTTTTTCCTGTAAATAGCTGTAAAATAGGATATATGCTAAACATCATGAACTTCATGGTTTCAACATACATTTTGCAGGAATACAGTGAAAGTACTAACTGTGTTTGCCATTTGAAATACTTCCCAGATGCAACCAACACCTCTGCAGGGATATTCTTGGTCTTTGGCTGAAGAAACTGAAAGCTCTGTGGGGTTATGTGACTTCTGGAGGTCTGCACAGGGGTCTGCAGTACAACCCCTTCCCCCATCATACCCTCCCTTCTCCCCAGGGACAGCTGTACAACTTGACAGCTAAACTCTCATTGAAGAATATCTAACACAAATTAAAATAACAGGATTTCCATTCTGCATACATTCTGAGTCACTTTGAAAGAGTAGTCTTACAGCTGACAGTTCATAAGTCTTAAACTTTACCAGATAATGGTTCAGTGGGCTTTGAGTGGTTTGTTACTGGTTAAGTGTACTGAAAAATACAATAAACATTCAGCATTCATCTCATCATGGGGGGAGGGGGGGAAATAATTGTTCAGGGTTGTGCTTTGTTTATTAATTTATTTGTGTCCTGTGAACTATGAAACTCAAGTATTGTCAATTCTTTCAGGAGGAAAATGAGATCCCTGCCAGTGTTTTCGCAAAAGAGCCGATTCCTAGCATTACAGAAGGAAAAGAGGAGCCTGTGGATGAGAACAAAACACTGGAAGAAACCTTGCACACAGTGGAGTTGGGTTCAGATGATGAAATGTTTCATGATGGAGATGACTTGGATGACAGTGCAGAGGAGAAAACAGAAGAATCAAGAGCTGAGAAACTTAAAAGAACCAGCCTCAAGAAGGTGGACAGCCTCAAGAAAGCATTTTCCCGCCAAAACATCGAGAAGAAGATGAACAAAATCAGCACAAAGATTGTGTCTCCCGAACGGAGAGAAAAGATCAAGAAATCACTTACTGTGCATCACCAGAAATCCTCCTCTTCCAAGGGCTCAGGTTTCAAAGTGTCTCCCCTGACGTTCGGCACCAAGAAAGGCCGTGAAGGAGAAAGCCCCGCAGAGGCTGAGGACAGACCATCAGAAACAGCCAGCAACGACCAGGCTGAGAACGAGGATGAGGCGTCCTTCGCCGACATGCACTCGGATATGACACCCACCACCTCCCTGGCCGAGGAGGGCAAGGCAGCCACTGATTCTCTGGAGAAGGAGGCCAGAGGGGAAGGGAAGGCTGTGATGAACAACATCGAGCTGTCCATCGTGGAGGATGATGAGGAGTACGGGGTGCCTCTAGAATCTACCCAGAAACTGTTCGATGAGAGGAGCAACCCAGTTGGCGGGGAAATGGAACAATCTGACGAAGAAACCACCCAAGCAGCCGTCCTGCAGGTGAACCAGACAGCGTGAGCAGCCCAAGCCCCCCTTCGCCTCCCAGACACGGTTTTCCTTAGGCCAGGAACTGGTTTCAGCTGCACAGGCAGGAGAAGCGACTCTTCCACCATTTCCTCTGCATAACTTCCTGCATCGTGTTGGAATGCAGAGTGGACAAGGTCAATGACTTGAGCTGCAACCTGCTCTGCTTTAGGCCAAGTCGCTGGTGTTTGTGAATTTAGGGATGCTGCCAGCTGCTGTCAGAGACTAGCAGGAAGGGAGGATGTCTGGTAGAAGCAATCTGATCAGCTGGCTTTTGCAGAGTTAGCTCAGAGGAATGTGTGGAGAGTAGTCCAGACCCAAGCATTTCTGTTCTCTTTTTTTCTCCCAGTGTTTCCCAGCACTGTGAGTAGTTCTGTATGTAAATGTGGGAATGCCAATGGGAACATTTGATTTCAGTTGCCTTGCCACACTCCATGAATGCTAACAGCCTCAGTAATTTTGCACACACCTATAGTTTGTCTGGGGCTTTCCTCCACAGCACCGTAGGACTAAAAGAGCAGAGTAATTGGAGGACGAAGCTGAAAACCCAGTTCCATCCCTTTCAGTGGGGGAAAGATTTTTGCCAGTAGTCACTTGCTATTCATTTAGAAGAAATCACTGTGTTTAAATGGCGGGGGAGGAAAAAAAAAGTCTTTTTCAATCTAACAGTTATGGAAATATTTTAATGACAAGCGTGAATGTGTGATCAGTTACTGTACCTTTAAGGGTTCAGAAATTGAAAAAAAAATACAGGTGTTTGATAGGAACATGAAGGTAGCCTGAAGAAAATATGAAGTGCTATGAAATGTAAAAAAAGCAAAAAAATAACCCCCCACAGTATTCAATCTATACTCCCAGCTTAAAGTATATATACACTCAGATAACACTAATTAATTCATAGTCTTTATAGCAATATACTATCAAACTTTGCACCTGCACAACTTTGTATCTCAGAGTATTTTGAAAATAGGATAATTTATCTTTTTACAGATTATTTCATATATAGAGCTATATCTACACAGGAGAGTTAGATAATTACAGGGATGTAAGGACAATTTCTTCAAAAAGGTGAAATACTCTTTCAGGTATGTCCAAAGGGAACAATGTGTTGGATTGAACTTCATGGCAGGGATGAGTTTACGCAGGTATGAGGCTGCAAAGCCACGGGATTTGGTCCTCTGCTAGTAACTTTGATCAAAGGCACCCACCTGCTCTCAAAATTACTAGCCTGTAATTTTTCAAAATTAATTGAAAATGAAAGGTTACAAGGTAGTTTGCTCACTATGAACGTTCATTCCTGTCACTTAAAGGTAAGGGGCAAGGGAGGAAAGGGAAGCACAATACCCACAACAGTTCCCTTACATCCTTGGTTGTTTATGCAGTGGGTTATTTTTATTTTTTTATATACATGAAAAAATTCTACTGATACTTAACATTGCACTAAAAGGTTGCTTCCTTTTGTGTTTAGAATCACAAAAAATTACAGGGGAAATAGAAGCTACAGCAGAAGTACCATTATGAAATAATTAACAGATGTTACTCCACAGGGATAATATCTGTAACCAGTAAATCACACTGGAAGTTAGTTAGTCAGAGCTTAGTGTAGGCGAGTACTGTTAAGAGTTAAGCTCTTAAGTGCATGGTATCATATAGAAGATTCTGTTTCTAAGAAAAATCATGGCATAACTTGTGCAGCTATATTTTTATTTTGTATTAACTACAATGGATTTCAATAATTTTTACTTGTAACTAACTATGAATATGACAAATAAAAGCATAATACAAAACACAGCCATGTCAGTCTTTGGGAGAAGTAGTCTGAGAAGCTGGCAAAGAAATTTAAAGGTCAAGTATTTATTACTTCAGTTCATGTCCCTGTTGTATCTATACCATTTTCTTTCTCATCTTGTGCTGTTATTTAGCAGTGCAAACACCAGTGCTTTGCTTTCCAGACACTTGTCAGACTTCTAGCCCATCTGAACGTACTCAGGCACTTTCCAAAAATCTCCTGGCTCAGTCTGCATTTTTTATTGGACTGCAGCATACTCCTAATACTCTAAATAGTCCTGAAAGCATATTTATATAAAGTTCATATATTGAAGTCTATGATCTGTTTATGCACACAGATAAACTCTTGTCTTCTAGAGTGCCACATAGTCTTTAGCAGGCTTAATTTTACTGACAGACCAAAGAACTCACGTTTAACCTTTATGCAGCAGCTGTCAGCCTCCTGCAGCCACCAAGTGCTAACCAGGAGCCCCAGCATCATGTTTACATTTTGCTTTCAGATGTGCTGGTTTGTTTGTCCTGCTAAGCTTTAATTCAAACAACACCCCTGGCCATGCTTTATCCAGTTTTAGCGATGCTGAAATGAATCCCACGCACAGTGTTCTAAGAGCATTACAATGCTATCCAGTAAAACCATTGCAAATGCAGACACTGAGCATCTGGGAGAATTAACTCGAATACCCACTTCAGAGTACAGCACACACGCAGCCATCAGTTGCAGGACTAGAATTAAATCTTTTCTGCATCACAATTGTACATTTACAAGGACAGGTGGGCCTGTAATCCTAACAAACAAAAGAAAGCATGCTTTGCAAGAGAGAAAAGTGTTTACTCAACTCATCTATGCCTGCTTTTGGGCTGTCTTATAAACCAGAGGAGGAAGCAAGCTCAGGCTCTCAAGATGTCCCCCAAGCTGTTTCTTCCCTTTGCCTTCCATTCTCAAGGCCTGACTGAAAACATTAGCCTGCAGAACTCGCTGTTTGAGGGAGGAGACACACTGTGGGACCAGCAGCACTGTGTTCTTTCCAGTATCTCAAGTATGTGCCTGGATCTTGTCAGGCTGGCAGATGTCAGGCATATGCACGAGTATTCCATGATTGTGCTGACAGGTTTGTCTACATTTTTTTTTTTTAACTGCCCATTTACACTTCCTGACACAGTAACAGTGAGCTCCACTTGTGCCATTACTCCTTGGAAGACCTGACCAGTGAGCTGCTGCACAGATTCAGAGTCTGACCTCCACCGGAATCGGCGGCAGCTTTGCACAGAGAAAAAGGGTGTGATAAAGCCCTTATGGTATAAATATTTAAACTAGCAGCACTCAGCAGCTGCTGATACTTCCATTTTCAATGACACAAAACCAGCTGACATTTCTATCCCCTTTTAGGGGAAAGAGCATAGAGCATCCTGTTGACCCCCACGTGCTAATCCACGAGCCGGCTCCTCTGTGCAAAGGCACAGATACGGCTTTTCTGGACCATTTCACTGTCAAATAAGAGAGTGCAGTGAAAGCCATCATACAGGCCTGACTGAAGCATGTTCTGTCTCTTAACAGACAGAAGGAAGGTGAGAAGAAAGGGATCAGAAGGTAGAATACACCTGGATAGCCCTTTACACTGCTGCAATGAAAACCCTTTGTTGTTGTAGGCTGTAACGCCAAACAGCTGCACAACTGATGACTGGTAGTCACAAACTTGAAAAAGAGGTAAGCTCAGAAGAATAAGTGAAGTAATGGCAATTTGTTCGAGGTCAGACTCTTCACAAGGGGCCAGTCCAACCCTGAAAGTCAGTGAAAAGCCTTCAGCTGGCTCAAAAGATGCTTTGAGCCTTGCAGTGGTTTTGGGCCACACATACAGCTGTGGTCATCAGTAAGCTGTGTGCAGATGCAGGACACGAGATCCGTGTGTGTCCCCAGTCTAATCTGCTTAGCTCATCAGCCAAACAAAAAGTTTTCCTGCCATCAGCATGGCAGAGGCAGCGGTGTGGCAGAAAGGAAGGCTCTGCCCTGCTTTGCAGGGTGCACTGTGAGCAAAATTTCAAGCTAAGTTCTGACTGCAAGGTCTGGGCTGTCGGGGGCTGCAACTCCTGAAAACAACATCAGCTAGGCAGGGGTGAAAGTTTTACTGTGACCCCACCAAGATGCACAGTCACTCACCCTGGGCATCAAGGGGAAGGTGGCAGGCAGGTAGCCTTCCTGCAGGCAAAGAAAAAAACTCACCCACAGCAAAGCCAAGCCAGAACGCAGCTGCTTGGCCTCTGTCCCGGTCAGGGTTTTGCCTCGGCAAGGAAAGAAGGGGCAGGAAAAGAACTGGCAGAGCCCCGGAGGTGCTGACTCAGCACCCAAGCATCCACCGCTCCCTGACTCACGGCCCTGGCTTTCCCAAATAAACGGAAAAAGGCTGAGAGCCACTTTCCACCGCTTCACACTGCCCGTTGCCAGGGTTTTGTTTCAGGATTTGCGTTGAACCAGCATCCACCCCGGGCTGAGTCTAACTGCATGCATAAAGAAATTTTAATCAGCATACTTGCAGCTGTCAGTGGTGGTTGATCTTTCCTGCCTTCCTTTTGATCAAACTGCCTTTTTCCCTTCCTCTCACTCCACCGAGTCATTTGCAAGAGTCTGAAGAGCACACTAATTCAAACAAGGAACTCTCCCTAATTGCATGTTGAGAACTGATAATCAATGTCATCTTTAATTTTTCTTACGTGGTTATCCCCTTTAATGGAGGGTGCTGCAGTAACTGAGAAGAAATCTGCTTTGGGTTAAGCTAGAGATTGTTATTTATTTTTCTTTCAGATCAGAGATTAATATTGCTGTATGACCATTGGCACTAACCTCTTTTTCCATAGCAACACCAAAGAGTACATAAACTATGACTCATAATTTCTCTCTGGAGGACTTTTTTGTAATTATGATCATTCCACAGTTCCTAAAATATGTTAGCTGATATATAGCTCTGGTATAACAGCTTTGATTTTCCTTCATTTGAACACCCAGGCAGAAAGAAGAGACTTCCATTATTTTCTCTCTCTCAGGCTGAGCTAAACACTACACAGAGTATCATATATTCATTATTCATTATAACTGTGTGGCTCCTAAAAACTCCACAGCAACATTTTCTTCATAAAGGTGGAACAGGTTTACTCACTTTCAATAACCTTAAATAATAGTGACCTTCTAAAAGAAAACTCGTGTCCTTCCCACCGTGGTTCATAAATTGGGGTGTGAGAGCTGGAATTGATCCAAACTGGGAAATGCATTATACTGGGTGGCAGCAAGGTTGCACACTAGCATTGCCCCTCTGCCAGTCAATGGCTTTAAACTCTCCAGCATTTCCTCTCCCTCAGAACACAGCTGCAATACACTGCCCGAATTCTGTAATAATGGTGATGCTCTTTGTTCCCTTCAGCGAAAATCTGGCCTTGGAACAACTTGTCCGTACAGCTCCCTGGAATATCTCAGCAGATAATCACATGGGATCATCACAAGAGATTACATGACTTTTTGTGTGTGTGTGTGGCTGTCCTACATTCCCCTTACAGCACAGTCTGCTGTGTACTGGTGCAAAGCGCTCAGAAAACCTGTAGTGCCTGTTGCCAGAGAATAATTAGAAAAATACAATTAGCAAATTCAAGGACACACACATCCAGCCAACAGCCATAATCCAAAATGAAGAGACAGAACAAGCTTGCATCTCTCTCTGCTCTGCAGTGTGATCCCCAGCAGCTAAACCAAGCCCAGACTGCACCAACAGAAGGGACACGTGGTTTGCTCTTGGCCTTTCCAGTATGAAGCTGCACATACAGGCTCAGGCTTGTGCAGGCACACTGTGAAAGAGCAGAACATCAACCAACACAGCATCAATCACACTGCAGGCTTCTCTACTCCCCCCTAAAGGTGTGTGGAAAAACACCCTGAGCCTTCAAACTCCTGAGTGTTAGGGAGCAGAAAGTCACCATAACCCCAGTGCCATTATCTGCAGTGAGGAGACTCTGGCTTGGCCTTCTTTAATCCCTCCCATCAGTCTTCGGCTGTGTAGAAGTGTAGGTGATGTGAACTGTGATGGATACTGGAAAAGTGCAAGACAGTGCTAGGAACAAACTGCACACGAGGGATGACTACACTGCACACCACATACTCATTTAGATCAAGTACCAGGCACAGCCTAACTACAGAAACACAGCGCTCTTCAAGAAAATTTATCCTATTCCTCAGCTACTTAGCTCCTGATGTCCTACACCATCCATTTAAAGGGAGTTTCAGCATCTCTTCAGTACGCTGCCAGCTACAGTTATATATGCCTTTATTTTACTTGTTCCCTCTGACATGCCTGTAGGCAAACGAGCCCCGTGAGGGTGACAACATGAGCTGCATTAACCAGCTGCCTGCTCCCTGAATCACTGCAGCTCAACACAGCACTGCCAGAGACATGGAAAAAGGGACACTGAGAACATCTGAATAGTGGTAAACAAATTATGAACACACGGAAACTGCCTGCATTTGCCGAGTCAATTGTCACTTCCCCGCGGCCACAGGGAAAGCCATGTGTGACTTCCTCTGAATAACCTTCATTTCCCTGCCAGGTTCACCATTCCAGTGCTGGCAATAGCTGGAGACTGGCAGTCAGAGAGCAAGTTATGACTGAAGGGTGAAGCTGGAGAGTGACACGTCTTGTAAGACCTGTGTAAATATGTCCTAAGTAAAACTGAAAAGAAGGAGGTTTCTTTTGGCATATTCAGGCTCTTTAGAAGAATAGCTGTGTCCTCTGTGTGCCACTGCACAACTCTTCAAAGGAAAAGCAAGCTGCAGGACATGGAAACACACATTCCTGGGTTAGGTTCAACAGCACAGAGATCTCAAGTGAATCAAGATTATGTCCTGCTGTAGCTATTAAACACTGCACATGTCATAGATACATAATGTCTATGACACACAGTTTCAAATAAGGTGAGAACCTGGAAAAGTTTTAATGGATTTTGAAGTGGCTGTAGGTTCTTTTGCTAAAAAGGAAATAGACTGACAGGATCCTACAAATCTAGTCCTAAAAAACAATGCATCAGGGATATTTTTTTAAAATTAGTTCTCAGTACTCCTTAATGGTACAATAGTTGACGTGCAGCCAGAAGTGGAGGGAGGCATTAAACAAGAAGTGTGTAGGAGGAGAAAAAAGTAGGAAAATGTGGATAAGAAATGGAACAGTGGGGTGTGCATGAGAGAAGGGAATGTATGAGGGAAGCAGTCGCTAGGAAGGGTGGGGAACTGGAGGAAGGAGCTGAAAGGCTACTGAGAAACACCGGCAGAGTGCCCAGAACAAAGGCTGGGACAGAGCCAAGAGGCACCAACAAAAATGGGAAAAAAGGAAAACAAGGGTCAATGAGATCTACAGTTCAAAAAGGTGGAAATGGGAGTAGGGAATCAGAAATTACTGCAGGACAGCTGCCATGTAAGAGACAGCCACAGTGAGCAAAGAGCTCAATATTTATCATCTCTCTACCTGCCAAAATGTATTGCTGAAGCAAGGCCCAGGATTAGGTCTAGGAGTGATTTTTACTGTGCAATGTAGTCAATCATTTTTATTTTGCTTAGAGTTTTTGTTTGTTTTGTATGAGAAAAGTTGGTCCAGAACATGCAAAAGCAACCTCTTCCATCCAAACAGCTCAGCCTGAGCGTGCAGAACACCATGATGGTGACAGCACCTTGCCAGGTCTGCAGTGCAGGCTCACAGATCACCATGTCTGCTTGCTTCCAAGGCTTGGGGGAGAGAGATCAGGGGGAAGGGGAGAGCTGCTGTGAACAGCAGGATGGGGTCTCCTCCTGCTCATTTAGGTAACTCCTCACTGAGTACAGACCCCCTGTAGACAAGGGGGCAGGCAGGATTTGATGGAAGCACTGAGGAATCACCTCCAACAGCTGGCTGTAATACAGCCAGCAGGATTTCTTTCCCATTGCAAACAGGTTTTGGGGAAGGCAAACCCAGCTCTCCTCTTGCACCAGGGCTCACCTCCTTGCTTTGCCAAGAAGCTGGGCTATATTAAGATTGGAGGCAGCCCTGCTGGCTGGGCCATTGCTCCTTCAGGCTTGGCCTCCCATGGGAGTTGCTCCATTCTCATGCCTCTGTTGAGAAACAGCTTGTTCTCTCTGGCTTTCCTCAGTTTCTTTATTTAGTGGTGCCACTTCACACAGTGGAAGCCAGGTTCTGCTCTAACTCCAGAACAGACCTGCCCAAGTCCCCTTCCCACCATTCATTCTTCAGAAGATAAAGCAGCAGCTCTCTCCTGCTCCACTCCTAACATCTCCTAGGTTCTTGCCTGTCATTTTATTGTACTTTTTCAGAAACTCTCTGTTTGCTATGTAACTTTCTCATAAAATGGAAGGCTGTACTATGAATTTTTGTTAATGACTTACAGGAGGCAAGTTAATAGATACAGGGGTTTTCATAATTACCATACTCAGATCATTTCCTGTGCAGAAGAGAAAGACATGGGGATAAAATGATGACAAGCTTTGGAAATAACAGAAGGAAAAACCTGGATTAAGGTTCTAATCTTTAAATGGAAAATGTCTCCTCACCTATTTGTTTGCTGCTGTCAAATTTCAGTGCCTGAAAAAGTCTCCTTCTACAGAAGAGAGGAAGGAGGTGTATAAAGAGAGAAATGTATCTCATGCATGTGTACATCTATATAATATACATCCCACATGTACCTCTGTATGTTCACCTTCATATCCATCCCTGCTATTTAATATAAAGATTAATGTGCTAAACCCTAAAAAAGTATATTTGGCATCCAAGGCTCCTTGAAGACATCTGCACACATATACCTCATTCTATAAACTAATAAAGACAGAGTTCCTTAAAAAATATCAGGAGAAAAACTTTTGAGGTGCCAGTGCTATCACAGTATTCAGCATCCAGCCTGAAAACTAAACCATTGCAGACAGTTCTCTTTTGCAAGATGTGACAGTAGTCAAAATCTATGCCAGCAATGGGAGACTACCAAAACCAGTGTTTATAGAAAATCAGGGACAAGAGAACTTGAATTGGTGCTTCTTGATCATACATAACCTACTCAAGCTGCAGCTCTAATAGGAGTAATTCCATATTACTGAGAGCGTTTCACTTTATAACAATTTCACAAAATCACTTTGCAAGTCTTCCACGCACACTTTTGTGCAATACTTTTCAGGCAGTGTTCACTCTGAGACAGACACCAGCTCCCTCTGCCCACCCTGCTTCCAGCCAACTGGAAGATATGGCAAATGTCAGATGTTGCCCCAAGCTAATGTGCCACGTCTCTCACTAGGGTATGACACTAACTGCATCCATATGGTGCCTGGTCAGCTCAAAATGCAGGCAGGGTGAGATCATCCCTGCCTCTACACTGCTCTTAGGCAATGCAGACAGGGAGTTTTGCCTGCAGGAACAATGCAGTTGCAGGGGATGTTAATCCACTGTTGCTCCATTAATGCCTAATCTACCCCAAGTACTGGACTAAAAGCAATCTTCAGACTATAATTTAAAATAGAACAAAAATCTGGTGCTTATTTTATCTGCAGTAAGTACTGAAGCCAGAGGTGAAAATGTCTACTACAGAACTCAGCTGATTTGCTGTTATAGCTGGAAGTGTGGCAAAAATCCCTTTCTGATGCCATGCTAGTGGAGCAACCTGAAAGATTAGGATCTATAGAACCAAAATAATCTTCACACTACAATACAGAGCTTGGTGTCTGCTCTCATTTTCTTTGTACAAGGCTCAATATGAGAGTAAAGGAGAGATCAGCTAAACTCTGCAGGGGTTTTCTTCTAGGCTAAATCCTCCAGGGAAAGCCTCATGAAATATTGCCTGTGGACTCAGCAGCAAGGCATGTGCCTGCCCCTCCGTGGCACACAGCCCCATCCTCTGGGGCCCTGGGCAGATCTCACAGTCACATTTATCACCAGCAGCAGCTCTCCTGCCATGCCTGTGCCATCCACATTAACACAGGGGCCTGAGGTGGAAGAAAGGGAAAGATGCTTTTCCAACATTCCTGAGATCCATAAAATTATTATTTCATGTAGGCAATGAAGAGACTTTAGCCTACTCCTGTATCCCCACTGGGATGGAGACGATTTATTCTTGAAGGTTGTATATTATGCATTGTGTTCTGCCATCTTTCTCCAAATACTATTTTCACTCAACAGTGTAGCTGGCCAAAAACTGCAAAAAAAACATTAGCTGAAAAAATTATTTGTCAGGAAGCAAGGTTTCCTCTTCTCCACCTAATGCACTCCAGCAAGTTCCAGCTACATTGCTTCCTCCCAGCATTTAGCTTGACAAAGCATGTGGCGAGCCTGGCAAGAATCTGAAAACCTCAAATGTTCATGATTATCAGCATTAACAGCTGCTATTGTTCTTATCTCAATAGTTAAAGCTTGCCCTTAGCATGAAATGCTATTTTTCCTCATTACTACAGATTTCTTTTTGCACAATAATCCTCTTTTCATAGCTTCATGATATTTTCAGATTTTCCTGTTCAGCTTTGAATGCTACATGAATACTGCCTGGCGAGGAAAAACATGCTACATATTATTTTAATACACTGATCACTTCTTGTTGTTCCTTTCCCCGTTGCATTACTGTGACTCTGCCTTCTAAGTTCCTTACTTTTTTCCCCCCATGCACATTTCACTACCACCATGATTAGCAGTAGTAGATTGTTTTTCACAGGCTTCTACAGAGCTGTGTTAAACTTTGCAGCCACCCAACTTGTACTGTTGTTTTTTGGGTTGTTTGTTTTTTTTTTTAGGGGGTGGTTATGGGGAAGGTGGGGTCCTGACATGCATCAGCAATGGCATCCAGGAACCATTTGTTTTACCATCCATTTATTTACCTTTATCCTGACCAGTCAGAAAGAGTCCTCATGTTGCTGCTTGTCTTCAAATCTGAGTTTGTATGGGCAGATGAGTTCTACTTTTGGGTGCAGTTTTGGATTGAACGCACTGAAGGTGAGGGGGCTGTGTAAGCTCTGCCTGTGCTGCTGTGGAGCAGAGGGGATGGACAAACCCCCCTGCACAGCCAGGCTGCGATTGCAGAACTCCTCTCTGCAGGAATGCACAAGTCCTGTGCGAGTTTCTTCAAAATACCATCTCTTTACCACCTTCAGGACCAAAAGCTTGATCTGAAAGGTGCTTGATGGATTCAAACCATGCCTTGCATTTGATGAAAACCAAGATCTCCCTCGTTGCTGTAACCTCCCCAAATACTTTAACCACACAAGCTAGCTTTAAAGGGAGCCTGCTCTGAACAGAGTGAATCCACATCTGCAAGACATTTCTTTGGACTCAAAGTAAAGTACCCAGATACAGTTCTGAGGAGTATGATACACAATATCTTAATTCTCACTCAAACAGTTCCTGTTTATCTTCATAGAGGACTAACGCAAATATTGGCTTTGGGATTTGATAAGGGACACATTAAACAAACACTGCTGCCTGTGTCATAAAAAACTGGCTCTCAGCCAGATAAGCAAAGCTCTGCCTTACAAATTAAGCATTACTATATTCAGGGTGTGCTTGCAGTGGTATTTTCTTCCACTGCCTGCGTGTTTTTTTCAGCAGTGCATAAGCATATCTAATAGAGTAGCTTGCAGGGAGATTTCAATCACCTCCAGCACAGGAGAAATGAGACATTTCTGATGCCAGCTCAGCTCCTCTCCCTCCCAAGACCTCTGGTAAGAGCTGCGGGTCTGAGGCGCCGTTTTGTTACTCCATTATCACACAGTCATGAAGGAAACAACACTTTAATTGTTTTCTAGCCGTGAGATAATGAATTACTCCTCTCTCTAAAGCAGAGAGGCAGCAAAAGAAGGAACATGAATACTCATTTCCTTTTCCAGTAAACAATTACAGCGCTTGTCAAAAGATATGACAATTGGAAAAATCAATGTAAAATTTGGTAATAGCTTGGCACTTTCAATATTGCACAAACTCCCACCTAATAATCTCAAAAAATAGCGTTACTAAAGCTGATTGGTGCCTTGAAATTAATGGTGCTTCCTGTGGGCTACGCTGCTCCTCAGCATGAATTAGACAAGAAAAAAATCCAGTCTCTTACAAAGGAATTCTGAAGATGATCTACAGTAATTACCAGGGAGTTCTTTTGATTAGAAAAAAGTGAAAAAGAAAAGCCAAACCAAACTCAGCCAACAAAATAAGCCAGAAAAAGGAGGGTAAGAAAAGGTCACACTTAACAGAAAACAATGAGAATTTCCACAGGTGTTTACCAACTTCTTTACCCTTCACCATGCAAATGTCTAAACACGTTCTTACTAGATCTTCCAACAGATAGCAAACAGTTTTCCCCTTAAAGATGACTTCCACATCTTCTCAAACCTGTTTTTTCTAACTTCGGATTTTCCTGAAAACACAGGTACTGCCTAAAAATGCCAGAATTTGCAACCTGAATTCAACACCACCTTTGGAATTTGGCTTACAAACTCTTTTTCCCAGGCCTCAGCCTTCCACTGCTCACATTCTGAAGGAAAATGCAGAAAGGGGCTATATTGCTGAGGTTGGCCATAAATACCAAGAGCTCCAACACTCATTTAAGATCGAATTTGTTTTTTCCATAAAACTTGAGAAAAATACCAAGCTTCAGCCAGTCCCTGAGGAGCTGTTGCCTTTCATCCCAATCCTGCCCATAATCAATCCCCTGCACAAGGGGGCTCTGAACTGTGGCTGTGGCTCACAATAAAGAGCAAGCAGTGGAAACCACACCAGGTTTCCCCTGGGAGGATCGCATCCAGGCTCTTGCTTAGCAGCGATAAGCGAGCATCCAAACAATCAGAGGCACAGACAGTGCTGCTCTCAGAGCAGTTCCTGTGTTCCCCAGTCTCCTGAGAGGTAAAGGAGATTTCCCTCTCGGCAGCCACTTCTAGGCACTCACACTTCCCTCAGCCCTGGCTCACCCCTTGTTGCTCGGCCTGCCCTGTCCTCAATCAGTTCAAAGGAGAAAAGGCCAGAATAGGAAACAGCACAGCCCATTTGTGCACGGTTTGCCATAGACTGAATGTGCTCAGTTTCCCTCCAGCCAGCCCCAGGTTCAACAGTGTTGGCTGTGCCTGCTCAGGGAGAAGTGCTGAAACAGATCATTGACCCCCCCACCTCTCAGGGACAAGCAAAACTGTTTCAGAAAAAAATGGCTCTAAGTGGAGCCCAAAGCAGTGAAAAAGCAAGGACGAGTACAGGCTTTTCCCCAGGCAGGCAAGATTCCATTAGAAGGTTATTTCCAAAGGTTTAGGATAGACTGTGATACCTGCCAGGTGACACAAAGCCTCGAGCACCCTCAGCAGATCTTGTTCCACGAGCAGGTAAATCAGCTTCCCACAGCTGAAGTGACACAACACCCAGCTTTGGGCTCCCATCGAGCAGAATCACCCAGGGAGCAAAATCTATTTTGCTGAAGGGCACAGAAGGTCTGCTCCCACAGGAGAGCTTTGCTTCCTGCTTTGGGAAAACTAAATAGGTTGGTTATGTCTGCTACAGGCTCATAAATCCACATCAGCTGCTGCCTCGGGGACAGACATTGCTCCTCTGGGTGATTTTCCTCCCCACTTAGAGAAGATGAACAGCTGCTTACATACATCACAGCTCCAGCAACACACTCACCCACAGCCTTGTGCCACTTTCTGTCACTGAGACCACAGGAAAGCAGGAGGCAAAGCAGAGGCAGCTTGTTTCATTTTACACCAGCTTTTCCAGGTCAGAAGACAAAATGGTAGTCAGAGTGGACATTGGTAGCTGGCTTCCCAAATGGAGCTAGAAGCAGACCAAAGAACCCAAGTTTTAACTCTGCTTACATAATTTTAATTTGTAATTGTGATTTGCACACACAGTAAAATAAATTATATACTAAAAACCAGGATGAACCTAGATAAGACAGATTCTGCACTGTGCAGAGAGGGCTGGTGCAGAAATGTGCTTCACAACACAGGAGCTTCCCCTGCAGTTACACAAGGCTCACTCATCTGGGTCCCACATTGTCCAGTGGGGCTTCTGACCCCAGGGTTTTGTCTCCAGGGACAGCCCTTATGACAGACATACAGGCAAAAAGATTAATCATCATGAGCAGATTTAGTAAAACCAGGTCATCACAAAGCTCCAGGAACTAGGCAGCTCTGAATTTTTCTCTAAAAACAGCTCCACTGATACCAACAGGGATACATCAGCTCATACCCACTGAAAATCAAGCACAAAATGAATCGGGGTAACACTGGCATTTAATAGCTTGGTGCTTCTAAGAATTTTGAGACACGCTGCTTTGCTTACAGATGGTAAGTTTGCAAGGAACAGAAAGTTCCTTTGTACCGGGCCAGAAGTATTATCACACCAGTTCTCCACAGTCTGTGTTTCCTTTCATGGCTGGACGTGTCAAACAGACCACAGCCAGCAGATAAGAAATGCCTACAGAATCAAAGTGCAGATTAGAGAGGCAGCAGCTGAGAGAACCATCCACGGCAGCTGCAAGACACATCAAGGGAGCTGAGAAAAACTAAGAGCACATTCAAACTTTACATGACATTCCATCTATTACATAAATAAATAGGGCATTACAAGGCTGTGAAAACACTGATTTTTCTTTCCTGCTGGTTAGCCATGGACTCTGTGACATCAGTTGTGGCCAGCACTGCTGCTTGTGACGCCAAAAGGCAGGAACACAAAACAAAAGTAAATTGGCCCCTTTCCTCAGCTTAGAGAGTTTTCATGTACCAATGCTCGTGAGGATACATGCATCTGTTTTCAGCAAACTGTCACAGCAATGTTAAAACCTGGAACTATTGATATGGGGGTGCTCTGTGACTGAAAGATATAAAATGTGTGTGTAAATCTCTCCCTGCAATACACACATTACCTAAAACTAACACAAGTGCAGAGTTTGCATATCCAGGGACAGATGCATGTCATGAGTATCAATGCAAGGAATGCAGTGAACAATGCATGGATGAGGCCTGCAGTATTTCCCAGTGCTGCAGAGTCACGAGTAAGCTCCCATCAGGAATCCTAACACTTTGCCTAAAGGAAGCTATGCAGTATGGAAGGGTTCCTAGTAGAGACCCAAAAAAAGGCCAGGAGATCATGAATTTCCCTAACTCAGACAAACAGGGCTCTGGTCAGGCATCCTTTGCCCATGTTGGTGAGCACCTGAGGCAGCAGCATCTCCCACCAGATGAGGATCAGCATTTATGGGTACCCTGGGGGCTTCAGACAGGCAAAAAATGCTGCATCTGTGGGAAAACCAAAGGCAAGCATCTGCTGCCTGGAGTAACGTGGGCAGAAAGCAGCACCAGCTAGGGGAACTTAATTCCCTTTAATAATGTATTGCTTGTTAAGCCAATTGATTCATGTTTGCAAGTGTGGAAAATTAACTTATTAGGCACCAGGTAGTTCAGTTTAATCGTCCTGAATTTCCAGGTGGGAACTCCAACCAGCATTTAAAAACAAATCCCTCTCTGTTTAAGCTGGGTCCATGCAGCTGGATGCCAGCCAGATTCTAGCAGGTGCTTATCACATCTCTGACAATGAGAATATCACCTGACAAACAACGCTGTGTAACCCCAGCTAACACTGAAGAAACGTAGGACAGCCATTGAGATTTCTTAGCTGCTCCCCAGAAGGCAGGGCACAGAGCCTGGCTATTTTATCTTGGCTTTGTTCTGTTTAGGGACAAGAACACCCTGAATACAAATGGCAGAAATCAGACTACACAATTTTTTAGTGTCAGAAAGAATATTTAAAAAAAAAATTTAAAAATTTAAAGACCATCTTCCTCTTCTTTAACATCATAGTCCTTTGATCTACAACAATCCTACCCTCTGAAATTCACCATTTCCAAACCACACACTTCTTTTTCATATGAGAACATAAATTCAAAATGAAAACATCACATGAATGCAACTGTGCCCCTGATGTCAAAACAGGAACAGAATCTAAGAGTAAACACACAAGATGTACATGTCATTTGTCCTTTCCTGAAAAAGAGTGGTATGATGCTCTGAAGTCCATAATGCTCCTTGCAGTACAGCATCTTTTTGTATGGCTTGAATGACTCTCAAGGACTATATTTACCCACTCACAATAAGCCAAATAAAATGGTTTGAAATGAAATTGCCAAACTTAACAAAAAAACATTGTGCAGCTTCAAACCTCCACCCCATTTCCTGCTCCCTCTCAATGCGGCCATAGATGCATTTATACTGTGCTGATGAAACTCCTACAATGCACAGACAGTACAAGAGCCAAGAAAAACATCCAGGGTGCTATTGAATTTCAATTGAAAATCTTACAGCACTTAAAATATCCAGTTATTTTTACCTGGGGTTCTGGTGATTAACAAGCTGTGAATGTCAGATCCATCTAACTCACCCTGAAAGCACTGGAGAGGGAACCAAGGAGCAGGTCCTTAGCACCACTTACTGAAACAATACAGAAGTAAGAATTATTATTATTGCTAGTTCCACTATTGCACTTCAATTCAACTGAAAATCTGCCCTCTCATAACACAAAGGTAACTCGGGTGCCTCGGGAGATGAAACAACCAGCATTTTCTCCAGCTTGGCTTGTATCATACCTCACAAGCTGAAACTGTGAGAAATCAGCTTTCTCTGTATGCCTCCCATACACAGGTGCTTTTAATTCACAGCTCTGCCTTCTCTTCCCTTCCCCATGAAAGTGTCAGAGTGTTATGAATATCAATTAAGATAAGACTGTGGTACTAAAGGCTTAACGTGCCTCACTATCTAATACCTGCATGCCTGCGTGGCTAAACATCAGGCCAAAGCAGGAGACAGTGTCTGCTTCAGGAAAAAGGGTGTAGCTGGGAATTACCTTCCAGTGGAAAATATTTAACCAGATGGGAATGTTATTTATACGTGATGCATCCCATTAGACTAACATTTATGCTATGAAATATCTCCTTATTCCAGCACTAGAGTTATGACATGCTTTAAATACTTAGCACTGGGGGTTTTTCCCTTCCCCAGCCCATACTTTCAAGAATCACTGAACTATTATGGTCTGGTGACCTGCTTAGCACGAAGCAAGGCAGCAGCCAGAAGATAAGGAAGGGAAGAGAGGTAGTTGTGGGGACTGGAGTTCGTCAGTGTGCTATGATTCATCACTAATTTATGTGGGATGCTGCGTAGCACAGGCAAAATCCAAGGACACACAGACGCATTTTCTTTTCTGCATATAGGTGGGGCTCAGTTCACAGGATTTCCCCTTCCTCTGACATTATAGATCTTCAAGGTTGCTTATCCGACAGGGAACACGGGTTGGAAACGCTCTGGGAAAACCTAGAGTTCACCCCAGCTGAGGGTGGGTCAGTGCAATCTCCTCCTCAGGACAGCTCAGGCTGCAAATGCCTCAGGACAGGCATTTTTTGCATGAGTCAGTGCACGTTCATGCACAGGCTGTATTTTCCTTCCTCGAGATCTTGGGCTTAAAGTTACGTTATGTCCAGTGCATGGGTCTTTTTAAAGGATATTTATTTAATGTCCAGCAGCACAAAGTCTTGGTGCACCCATTTTGCAGGCAGGCAGAGCCCAGCTCCCACACCTGGGACAGCCTGGAGGCTACCAAAGCTTGGGAAGAAGGATGAGCCCTTAATAGTGCACTCAAAAAAAGCAGAATTTACGGGCCACAGGGACATTTGGCAGCACCCCCAAGATAAGGATGAAATTAATAAAGCCACCACAGCAACTGTGCTGAATCAGCTCCAACTGCGTAAAAGGCGACTCTGGCAGGGACAGATCACAACCAACTCATGGCCACCCACCCAAAAAATGCCCCAACCCAAAAGATGAGAGTGACTGAGCATGTGGACTAATTAGCATGGGAAGCAGGAGATTCGTGAACCAATGGGAGACATAATGCTAATTAATGAGAGAACTAGGTAACTTGTAGCCAATGAGCATTGATGACTTTGTTTGCTAAAGCATATAAAGAGTGAAAAGTTTTGGTAATCTTTGTGGTAGCTTTGGGGATTTGCCACCCAGCTCCCCTTTCTATGCAGAACTGTAAGTAAATCAAATATCTCAAATCTCTGTGTGGATTGGCCTCTTGCTCACCAGGTGAAGAAGAACAACAGCTGCCCTGCAGGCTGGCACAACCCCAAGGAGGGCCAGGGCAGATCACCTGGCTGCCTTCCACTCAGGATCTCTTCCTCAGTCCTCCCTGTGTCCCTTGGGCTGCAGGCTGGCTGGGCAGAAGCCCCTCTTTCCATGGCAGGCACTAAAAGGGCAAAACCCAGCTCTCCAGCACTCACTCACTCATCTGCACTCCCTGATTAAATCTCCTGCCAGCAGAGCCCAGCTGAGAGAGCAGCTCTCGGAGCTGGTATGTGTGCTGGCTGCACCCCAAGCCCAGGCTGAAGCAATTAAAGCTCAGACTGAGCTCCCCAGGGCCAGCTCTCGTTTGTGAGGCCAAGGCTGGCAGGGCAGAGGCAGAGCATGTCCAGCCAGCACGTCCCTGCTGGGGTGGGGTGTGTGCAGGCAGCCTGGCCAGGGCACAGCAGGACTGCACCAAAAGGGACCCACAGGAACGGGCTCCCCCACTCAGAGCCAAGTGTTCTGTCTGAGCCTGGCTCATCCAAATCCCAGAGAGCTCAGAGGAAAAGGAATATGGAAAGGAAATCCCTCCCGTGCCCATTTCTTTCTCCTTGGCCTGGCCATCAAGTTTGTCCCTGTTTTAATGGGACCAATAGAGTAGGACTGGACAAAACTTGCATGAGTAACCATGATCATCTTGTGCTTCCCTTCTTTTTAAAATAGGAGCAATGATACACATTTTGCCTTCAGGAAGGCTTTCCTTGCACACATAATCATTTAAAAGGGATACATGACCTAGACTACAGAAAAAACCCCTCTGTTTTCAGAAAGCATTATCAGTAGTTCACTGTCAAATTGAAAGGATATTTTCTATGATGATCTGTCTTGGGTGACTTGAACACTTTCATAAATAATCTGGATGATGGAAAAGAATGTGCTTACTAATCTGCAGATGACAAAAGCTTTAAGGAAGTTTGACAACAGAGCTAGAATGAACATGATCTCGATAAAGCAGAAGAGCAAACAGTTTTATAAAGGTGACCCAGTGAAGAAAAAAGGCAGTGGTCTACATTTAGTAAAGACAAGCATCTGCATGAAACAGGGAAGGGCATGGCAGTGGCACAGGAATTCTTCTGGGATGCTTGTAAGGAATCTTAAAATAAATATGTGTCAAAGTCATACTGATGCAAAAAGACTTATGATCATAAAATGCAGTATCTGTAAGGGATCCCTAGGGAGCAAAAATAACAGAAGAGCCAACAGTCCTTAGACCTTGGCTGAAATACTGCCCTCACAGAGCTACAGGCCAGTCAGAGAGCCAAGAGTGCCAAAGGAACAGAAACCAGGACATGATGGATTTGTCATAATTCTGTCAACCATCCTGCACAAAGCTGAACGAAAACATAGCTAACAAGGAGGACTTTCCAAAACTAGGAAAGAATCCTCTAGGTATTACCTCCCTAAAGGAAGGGAAAAAGCAGGGACTGAAGATGTCAGTAGTGAGAGTCAGAGTGGGCATCAGAAGGGCTGAGGGGATGCTCTGTAACAGCAGCCACCACAGAGCACGAGTGAGATTGCTCGGGTAGGCTGAGGAGCCACCATCACCAGCTGCTGGTTAAAGCAGGTTGGACAAACTTCTGCCAGGAATGACACACTGCAGGTGGTGGGACCAGAGCCTTGCAGCACTGAGCTCCAGTCCTGTTCACTGGCAAGGGTGGAAGCGAGGGCATGGCTGAGTCAGCCCTCCCCAGGTCACACCGAGCATCCGCTCAGCTTTTTGCTACCCTCTGCCTGCAGGAATGCAAACACCAGGCGGGTTTATGAGATTGACCAGTCCTCCGAACAGCACTGCTTAAAATACCTCCCTCCCTCCCGGGGCTAGAAACAACCTCGGCATGGGAAATGCAAAACTGGAGTTAAGTCTCCGACTGGCCACAGGAAATGCAAAATTGTATACTCTGGCTGGAAGGGTTTATGTGAATCCAGTCAGAACCCTCGGAGGTGGATGCCTCTGATCAGGCCATTAAGTCCCTACACAGAGGCCTGAAGCAGTGGCCTCATTTTCAAATACCCGCTGAGCACTCAGCACAGCTCCTGGAGCATCTAAGAGGAGATGGTGATTGCTTGTCACATCTGAGAACTCGTGCCACTTTGGGTCTGAAGAGTTGACCTGAAAGCAATTTTCTATGCAATTTTTCACAGTCCTAATCTTGGTGTTTTGTGAACACCTTCCCTAGATTGTTTTTTTTCCCTCCTAGGCCATTATTTTCTTTGCAATGTAAAAATAAATATTTCACATTAAAGCAACTGCAAAGCTCTAACTTTAGAAATCTTCAATAGGTGCAGAACTTCAGGCTGAGAACTACAGCACGCCAAAGATTTTACCATATCAAACAGAGTTTGCACTTCCACACCCCCTCCTGCATTCATAATTACATTCTGACTCACATTCGGGTCCCAGTCCTGCTTTGGAAATTTCATGACTGCAGGCAGGGAGGAATCTTCCAGTGCACAGCACCCATCTCCAGGTAAGCCATGTGGAATCATTATTGCCACAGCCAAGGGACACACTCCTCACCATTTGAATGCACCAGTTCCTGCACCTGGACTCCTGGCTGCAAAAGCCTGTGGTGCAGAATGCTCAACAGCCTCTTTAATAAACAAGAGATGCAAAAAGGAACTCTGTTCTAGCATCAAATGGAGAGATTTTGCTACTGTCTCTCTCAAAGAATGCTGGATTTTTCAGAGCTTAGGGATAGAACAACTATGCCCTAAGAGGGATAAGAATTGGTTACCTACTCTTCTAGCAAAACAGGAAAAATCAACTTTACTCCCAAACTCTGTACTTTTTGATGCAAAATGCATCAAACACATGCTTCAAACTGGAATTCCCAATTTTTCCCAGAGTTCATCCTCCACAAACTCTAAGAGCACATTTCAGGAATTTTGGCCAGGAGGACACGCAGCCAATTACAGATGCTTGGAACACTAATTCATGCTCAAAACTAGGAGAAAGGGATCCACTTAAAATGTTACCCTATTACTATGGAGCCAGCTTACCCAGGGTAGCAGCATGTCCACAGCAGGGAAAGGAAGAGCTCCCACTTGCTTTAATGACTGGTTTTCCTTGGGTTATCAGCTGGCTTTCCTTACTCTACTGCATTTATGTCAGGTGCTTTATTTTAGAGGGTTGCAATTCATACAGCATCAAGTTTGCTCTCCTTTCCCCCATTCCTCCTCATAAACCTCACAAACAGTTAAGAGATTTATAGGGAACCACACACATACCAGAGAGTAAGAACCTTTACCTGACCTAAACTCCTTAGATTTCAGCTATTTAAAATGAAGTACAAGATAATTACAAATCTATTTATAGTATATTGAGGACACATTTCTTAAGAAAGCTTTATTTTGTGTGTGTTTATGCTGTCCTCTCATTTCTCCCGCTAGAAATCAAAATATCCCAAGGATATCCATGAACCATGCTGAAACTGGAAACACAGCCAGCAAGCACCTGCTGAGCCCTCTTAGAGCAGATGCAAACTTCAACAGCTTCCCTTATTTCATTAATCTCCTCTTCACAACTATCAAAACGTGCCTTTTTTTTTTAATCTTCACATTAAAAATCCTGCCTGACAATTTAAAAAATCCCCCACCATTTGCAGTAAGTCACCCTGACGTGCAGCAGCTGTAAATAAACCAACAGAGGAGTCAACATCAACAGGCTGAAGCAGCCACAGATCTGAACATGCAACAGTTCTGCAGGAGGATAGCAATATGAACATTACTTAAAATTATTATTAACTATATATTTCACTAAAATGTGGTTTTGAATGCTTCATCTCTTACCAAAAAAGTTTTTGTTAAAAGTTTTTATTAACAAATGAGTTATTTTGTCTGAAGTCATAACTATTTGGATTCAGAGAAATAAGAACCAGCAGTGGGCTTCTCCTCTTAAAGATTTGGCTGTATTTCAGGGTGAATAAATAAATCCTAAACCAGTCATATCTATTAGCTAGTCCAGTCGGAGACGTTCAGAACAATATAGGCAAGGATGAGACATTTGAGCTTGCACTTAAAAGCAATCCGAAATCCTGAGCTCCATCATCAAGGAGTTGCTTCGAGCAGAAGGGTCGGGTTGTGGGCAAGTTCAGCCCGGTGTCAGGGCTCAGCCTGCCCGCAGCAGCCACCGCACAGAGCTCCTGAATATCTGCTGGCAGCCACAGGAGGGCAAAGCGAGCCTGACCAAACTACAGAGAGCACAGGAGAGCGGCCAAACCGGGGCAGGAGCACACCTGGGGAGAGGGAGAAGGTGGCAGGACCGACTAAACCAAACAGAGACCATTCCTAGACATCCTCCAGACCAAAGGTTTTTCCCTACTTCTCATGAGCAGCAGGAGCAAGCACAGGAAGGGCCATCAGACAGTGTGGAGAGGAGCAGCCAGTCCCCAGCCAAGGGGTTTGGGGACCAGACTCCTTTTGTGCAAGCCCAGTCCCCACTGGCGGCTCTCTGCACACCAGAAAATGAAGCCCAAAACCCTCAATAGCTGCGGAGCCATTCGCTAATCAGAGCCCTGAGCACTGATTTCCAAGTAAACTCATTTGGCCACGGCAGACACAGCGGCTATTCATAATGCAGCCTCAATCAAAAACAATTTTGTGATTTGAAAGAACACTCGTTTTTCATAAACACTGGCATCTCCCCAGCAATCAGTGAACTCCCTGGCAGCCGGCCAGACACATCCACTGGTGGCAGCAGCAATTCCTCCTCATTATAATGTTTATATGTGCATAGATGTGAGCCAGGTGAATTCACAATACACATTAGGAAGACAAATGGATCACATACAGCAAAGGGTTGAGAAGGTGACTGAAGATTTTGTCACTAGATGAAAGCATGATCCAAATACACAGTTCTCAAGATTTTGAAGGTCCCAAATTTATTGCCAGAGTTCTCTTAGACCTTAGTCTTTTACTTTGGCCATGGACATCCTTCAGTTTTCATTAAATAGATGATAAAGGTAACCAGTACATGATTTGTTTTGTAACTTGGTTGATTTTTCTTTTTAAATTTAAACACTCTAGAAAGTTTTTTTAAAAGTAAATCTTATTTTTACCTCAGCAAGATAAAGCAGATAATTCCCAACTTTGCTGCAGGACCTGAGGGAAATAAAGGGTGCTTATTCTATGCATTTTTCATCCTAGCTCAGAGCTGTTACATACAGGTTTATTTTTTCCTCTTGTGGACACATTCTCTTTTCTCACTATCAAAAAATCAGGTCTTGGTGGGGGGGGGGAGGGCAACAGAGCACAAAGGATGTTGTGTTTTAATTTTTTCCTTGTGTGTTTACATCATCCAAAAGAAAAATTATTTCTGCACACACATGACCAGAGAGACAAAAGGCTGCCTCCACCTGCGCTGGTTCTGCACTTTAACCAAGGTGAACTCTCCTCAGTGTGCACACATCAACAGCCATGGCCAAAACAGCTTGGCTAGAAACCCATGTCTTCTCATCTAAAAAAGCCCAGTACTTCAAATTTAAAAGTCATACAAAACAGAAAGACTTCTCAGAAGAATCCTTTTTGCCTTGAGCTATATCTCAAAGAGGCAAATCCAGGGGAGAACATTCCTTCATGTGCCACCTTAAAAATAAAAGGCAGCTGGGAATAGCTGCCAACAGCACTCCTAAATTATCTCTTTGGTTTCCTCCAAAGAAATCATGGCCTCTAAAGCCAAAAAGCTTTATAATGAGGGGTTATGTGTTTTTGCCTTGTGATTTTCAAGCCAGATGCACACCCCTGTTGAACACCCCCACACTTTCAGGCCAATTTTATTTGATGAAAGCAGTCTGATCACAAGACTGGAATCTCAAGGCCTTAGGAAAATACTGACCATCATGGGATTGCCTTGCAGTAGAACAGGGGTGAATTGTGAAGGGGAGAGGTCTTTAAACACAGGGGCTGTGTTTCCTATCCATGCCATTTCCCTGCTCCTGCAGGAAGCATGTGCCTGGTTTCTCTCCCCTCAGGTGGCAGGCACTTCAGCTTTCCATCTCAGAAATGAATTTGCGATTTCCAGCTGTATTTCAAAAGGCATTTGAAAGATCCTCTGCTTGTCTGCAGGTATTTCAATCCCATCACTCAGACAGGAGCTGAACAGCTGCTACATTAAAGGGAAAGCCCCCGCACAAGAAGCAGAGAAGAGGAAGATGTTACCAGCAGACCTGAGCAAAAGGCAGCTCATGATTCAGGCATGAGAAGGTAATTAGGGGTGGAAGAGCACTGGAATACCCTAGCAGACACTTTCTTGGGAAGGCAAGAGGCTCTGCTGCAAATATGTGCAGGATCTATGTGAGCTCTTCTTGTCACACGTCCCTGCTAACTTCCAGGAATAGGCTAAAGCAGGACTTGGGGAAGGAAACTGGTGCCACCATGCTTGTGTTCAGCTAAATCTGAAGAACAGTTAAAGTAATAGGGATGACTTTTGCAACACCTGGGAAGAGGTATTGAAGCTGGGATAGCCTGTCCTGATGCATTCAGGCCTGCTATTAAATTGCCCCAGTTGCATCTTGCTGGGTGAGGATTTTTAGCTCACAGTGCAGTGGGGTTGCAGGCAGGCAGAAAAGCCTAAGGCAAGAATGGAAAGAAGGGATGAGGAAGCAGCTGAGGAGCCAGGGAAGTGCTACTGGTCTGTGGGATGCAGGAACATGCACACAGGCAGAACAAAAGAGTTTTATTTCAAAATGTTGGGAGGGACAGGAACAGCTGAGCCAGAGATAACAGGAGTCAGCAGGAGAAGGAGCTCAGGTCAGACAGAAGCAGGAGGACATCACCACTGGAAAGTTTAAGTGACACAGAGAGATACTGGGGGTTAGCAAATACAGGAAAAGAAGGGAAAGTCAGAGTCTTTCTATACAAGGCTGCTTTGAGAAAGGTCAAGCTCCTTGCATTTGGTGGGCGGGGGGTGGGTGGATAAGAAACACTTTTGAAAATCCTTGAGCTGCTCTATGATCTTTTTGAGTTGGCATGGGTTGAGTTTAATTCACTGTTTGCATATAATTAGTTTTTGCTGCTAGGTGGTCATATTTGCCATTTTGAGTCTAATTAATCATTAAGGCACCTGGAGTCTTTGTACTGACATTTGAGAGATTCAATATATGCAGGCAGGTTTGCTTTGGTTCTTTGGTTTGTGTCTTTGCTGAAAACAAAACCAGGGGCAGATCTAACACCATCCTAACACTGCATGCACATAACCTTCAAACCTTGACAATCAGATATTTTTATAAGCATTTCATGTCTGCACTTCTAAGTCAAACTCTATACTCAGAATGTATTTCACTGCAACTACTCATCTTTTTGGTGCAGAAATAGATTTTTAAAAGCCAAATACACTACAAAGGATGTGAGGGAGTAAAAATACTTTCCTGTCTATATATGCCTAATCAGAGAGTCCTCTTAGTCATACATAGCCAGTGGGATGGGCCTCTTCAGAGAAGGATTCAGCATCATGAGGGTAAATTTTCTGAAAATCTGGGACAGCAAACAAGCTCTGGGAAATGGCACAGCTCAGAGACTGACAGCAGGATAGAAATCCGGGGACTGTGGGCTCAGTTCAGTCCAGTTTTACATGGAGCAGAATGTAGTGTCTGGTAAAACGAGGTGTTCTCAAGGAGGAGGAGTCTCAAACTCAGCTGGACTCAGCCCAGCAGAAACCTTGAGTCCATATCCTTCACAATCAAGTAATTAAGTATTTTGAGTAAACACTTGTTGGTCATCTAAGCAGACAACAGGAATTAAAAGGGTAAAATTTGTAACAGAAAAGTCTGTGAATATCAAAATTCACAAAAATTTCAGTTCTCCCTGAGTGAATCAGACAGAAGAAATAAGGCACACTTCTAACACTGATTTACTAGAGCTGCACTTTGCATTTTTGCCATTACCATTATAGTAATAGTTTTGATTGACAGAAGCTCATTTTTAATTAGCCAGATCAACCAAGGCACAACATCAGCATTTCTGAAAGCATCTGAAAAAGCAGCCTACTTCTGCAAGAAAAGCTTATTTTCGTTTGAAGATTAAAGGTTCTAGACAGCAGTAATATGTTTCTATCTGCCATTTCAAAAGGAAGACTTGAAAACATCAAGCAGTAGCACATGAGAGATTAAAAGATACAAGAAGATAACTCACAACCAATCCTGCTTCTCATAGGTCTTTCTTCCTTAATCCTGTCCAGCAACAGCCTTGAACAAGAACAGTATAAGTGCATTAACGAAGGATTATTAGCAAGAGATCTTAATGGAGTTTTCCCCCATCCATGTTGGATGCACTCTGTGTTTCACTGGGAAGTGCCATCAAGCCCACAATCAGCAACAAGAGAATCACAGAATATAAAGCAAAGAGACCCCTCCTGCTTGGCAGGGCAGGTTGTGTGCTGGGGCAGGGCCAGCAGAGGAGCTGGGACCAGGGCAAGGTCTGCTCCTTGGCTGCAGTGACTGGAGAGCACTGCCACTTTTTCCTGTGGCTTGACTTCAGTGTTGTGCTATGTGAGGAGGGCAGCTGGGAAGGGAGAGAACAAATGGCAGAAATACCAGATCTACCTTAACTTTTCTCTTCCAGCCTGTCTGAGGAAGGCCTTGATTAATCCACAAATACGGCAAAGTGACAACGTTGTAGAAAAGCTGTCCAAAGCCCATTATCTCCACTGCTTCCATCCCAAGCAATGTTCTTGCTGTTTGAGACCTGTTTAACCAAGTAACATATTCCTGAAGCACACTGCCTTTCCAGACAGCATCCCTGCTTGCAGATATAGTGCTTTCAATTAAAACTGCTCAGGAGAGCAGGCACAGAGGCTGGGCAGGGGGCACAGGCACACACACACACACACACCATGACTTGAGGAAATCAGTGCCACAGTGAATAGTGGTTGCCGGGGCTCTCACTGACCCGGGCATCACTCTGCCACACAAGCTGTCCAAATGCCACCTCCTGGGCACAACCCCGAGGGCCCGTAGGAGTGGCACACATGACAGAACACTGTTTCTGCTGTTGTGGTACTGGCTAGATATGGAGAGGGGCTATATTTAAGAGTCAGCTTTTGCTTACAGGGTTCAGCTTTTCCGTCTCCGAGCCCTGTAGCCTAAACGCGCGCTGCAATCTTTGAAAAGCTGCTCCAGCTTTCCAGAAGCCGTAGCAAACTTGCACCACCTATCGACACAAGAGAGCGGCTGCTTTGGGGACGGGAGGGCAGCACAGCAACCCGAGAGTGCTCCGTGGCACGGAAACCCATCACCGTGCTCGCAGCATCCTGCGTTATGATGGGCTGCAAAGAGCAGAGCTCCATCTCAGCAGCTCTTTGACACCCCGCGGGCACCAGACGGGGCTGTATCCCTCCCTCCCTTCCATCCCAGTGCAGGGGGCAATCTGGAGACCCCTGGCTGGCCGAGGTGTGCTGCTGGCCCTTTGTCACCAGCTGTGCTTTGCAGAGGATGCCCTGTGCCTCCTCACCTCTGGCTCAGGCATTTCTGGATTCATCGTCACAAAGAGCCCTGGCCATGGAGAACTTCCTCCACTTGAAATTAACCTTTTTTCCTCCTTCCCATGCATTCTATTAACTCAAAGGCAACATCTTCTCGAATTTAATTTATTCCTACTGTACAGCAAACTCAGTTTACCACACTGACCCCGCAAGGAAGGGGTGCCCATCCCTTGTGCAGGTTGCAGACATCTCTGGCACATCTGCCCCAATGAGCCTCTCCTGCATGCTTCACAGCAGGCACTGACACATTGCTATTATCAGAAATACTACATTATGGAAAATTTTCTCCCAGCATCATCTCTCCTCTGTGTGCAGCAGAAAGCTGCAGGTACTTTGGGAGGCTGTCCCAGGTGGTGACATCTGTGGTGACATCTTTGAATACTGGTCACAGCTATGAGCACTGAACACAATAGCCACACAATGCCCACCAGCAAGCAAAGGATGCTATTTATTCCTCACCTTTGACCACCACACAATGCCCTCAGGTCAGGGTCTCTGCAGAGGAGGAATCTCAGTGACCTGACAACACAGCAGCCTCTCAAAGAACAGAGCTGGTGTGACCAAGATTGGCATCAGTCCTGCCCAGGACTCAGGAGCTGGGAAGATTTTCTTTTGCTGCTCCTTGGAGCCGGAAGGGAGAAGTCAAACACTCTCAGAACAAGAGCTCCACAGGAGTACAGGGTGTCTGGCCAGGCTCTTCCCAGACAATTTAGCTGCTATTCAGCATGCCCCACGTTTTGACCACAGAAATGGCACATTAATTCCACTGTAATGTGCTGAGCTTCCTACTGTGGGATATTGTGGATTTCCTTCATATTGTAATTTTAACTTGCAGGCTGCAGCATTATCAGTGCACATTACACTTTTACTCCTTCAAAGCCATGTACTTGCTGGGAAAAGCTGGTTTTATTTATCCCATTTTCCCCTGTGTGCTTGGCCCATGCTTGGCTTTTTACCTGCTCTGAATTCTTTTCCAAGAATCAAATCAAAGCAATGGTGTCAGCATATTCAGACTAGGTTTTTAGATGGCATTAGATTTAGGTCATTAGATGTCTATGACCCTCAGGGATTAATTTCACCTTGTTCATAAAAGGAACATGGGGAAAATGCTACCATATGAACACCAAGGATTTATTTGAACAGCACCTCCCCATTCCTCACAATAATTCCTTTTCTGAGACACACATTAAGTCACAGCAGTTCCTCTAGAGAAAAAGAAAGAGAGGCAATATCCAGAAGATGAGAATTTGCCCAACAATGAAAAAATACACAGTGCAGAGGGCAAAATCCACCTGCTGTTTGCTCCTTTTGGTGGTGACACCACTCTCCACCCTCTGCAGTACTAGGAGGTTTCGTCAGACCCTTCCAGGACTCATCCTTCTCTCCCACCCCTGCAGCATGGACCTGCTTTGATCTCCTTCCCAATGAGCCCTTTGGCTCCCAAGTCTTTTCCAAGCTCACTGAGAACACCCTGCAGCACACATAGCTGATGGAGCATGGATGCTTAAGTGGGCACAGCTCCTGTCAGCTCAGCCTGCAGGCTCACAGCAGGCAGGACCCAGCTCCAAACCTCCAGCCCAGGAGGACAAAGCTCTGACGACAGCTACCAAATCTGGAGCCAGCCCAGAAGCAATGAGGAAGATGAAAGACTGGACAACTCTTTTGTCTGAGTCCTGTACCAGAGTCTTCACACCTCCAAGAGCCACAAAACATGCACAGCACACCTCAGAGATAACCAGAGAGGGGACCCAGGCGGCTTCAGAGTTGAGATGTGATTGGTGCCATTTCAGAAATGCTTCAAACCTGTATCAAGTAGGAGGCAGTGAGCTGGAGAAGCCAGAAGTACAATCCAGTTCTACTCAGCACAATGTCCAGGTGCCTCTTAAATATAACCAAGACTGCTTCAGTGTTTATGTTACATTGATTCATCACGTTAAACTACAATAGAAGAGATATGAAATTTAGAAACTACTTTTTCTGGCAGTCTTCAAAGAGAAGAAGAAACCCCCCTTCACAACAGAGAGATTGTTCAAATGAATGAATGAATAAATGATTAAATCAAAAGCTATTTCCATCCTACTGGCTTGATCCATCAAATCTTTGAGATCCCAAGTACCTTATTTGTGTGTTTTATACACTTAAACCCAGGGTGTATTAGCACTTGGAAAAGGAACTGGTGGCATCCAGAGGCAAATTTATTTCTATTTGCAAAAGACTCGGCTACATACCAGCTTTGATGTTCAGTTTTACATAGTGCAGCATCTGCCAAATGACAGCAGTCTCCAAGCACAGGTAAGAACCTCATGCCAAGAAAATACAGCAGTTATTTCATCAACAGTTTTGGACAAACATGAGTTAGTTTTTCAACATATCTGCTTGTATTAAGCAATCCATTACTTTGCATCAGCTCTACAGCTTGAAAGGTCTGTCAGATGTGAGGTATTTTTCCAACTCTCTTTCTGATATTTGGAAAAAATTACATTGTTGTCTTTCCTCATATATTATATAACACTAGTTATTTGCAGAATAACCTACTGCAATCTAGAAAACATCATTATTATTATTATGGACTTCTTCTCAAATGTTGGTTTCCCAGGTCACTCCCTTGACTGGGATAAAGCAAACACCAAGAAGCTGCAGTGATCCAGAAAGTGCTCACCAACTCACAAGAGTGCCAGATTCTCATCTTTATTATAATATTGTTTCTTTCCAGAAATTATGTATGAGACAAGTCTTTTGATATTCAATAACCTGTTTACGGGAAATGACTTTACACAAAACATCAAATGACTTGACAGCAGATTGAATTTAAAATATGATTTTTTAAAATGCTCATGAAATTCATATTGCTTTAAATATAAATTAGCAAGAGTGCCAGGAGGGATGAATGTATTTCACTTCTTGACTGCAGATAATTTAAATGTACAGTTTTACCTACATTACCTCTATTCATTGTTCTTTCCTATTAAGGGATGAAGGAGCTCTCCTAGCTGCTCTGCTGCCTGGTCACGTAGATTTCCAGTGAATGGCAGGAGGGGAAGGGATGAAAGGAGAAGCCTTTGGACAGCCACACTGCCATACCAGTGCCAGATCAGACAGGGCTGCCTTAGAGCCACAGGATCCCAAGAGGAAAACAACACCATGCACAGCATGAGGGGTGGTATCATTTTCCTTTTCCAACCAGATTGTCACCTTGGTTCCCATAACTTGCACTATTGTGATGTGCCACCCTTAAGGAGAAGGCAGCACACAAGACCCACAGATGCTTGTGGTTGAGATGAACAACAAAAATCAGAAGGTCAGCAAAAGCTTGTGAAGTTTTATTAGGAAATTACTCACTTGGCATGGAAATTGCTACCATAGTCCTTGACCTCCTCTGTAGGTACACAGCAGTGGGGTTTGGATACAGAGGGAAGAGAGAAAGATTATTTAAAGAGAAGGAAGATAAAGAAAGGAAGAAAAAGAGATCACCAGCCCTGGTTCCAGCATGGATGCAGCTGATGGAGTAGCCAGGGTCCTTGGGGTACCCACACACCTGGGATTGGCAGTGGATAAATTTTCATAGGAAGGCTTTCCCTGCCCTGGAAAATTTCTCATTTTCTATGCAAATCAGTTATCGTGCACAGTCCATAATTTCAAACCTTTCTGGAAGCAGGTCAGAGAGTTTTGGTGGTTTTGATCCCCTGACACGCATGTCCCCTTCTCAGCCTCATTCCTGTGCTTGTGCTGGGTTGTACTTCTCTCCAGGAGCCAGAAAAAGGATGTTTGTCCCAGGAAAGTGCTGCCCTACCCTGTGCTGCCCCTTCTCCAGGCACATCCTGTTCTTTCTCACTGTGTTATTACCAACAACCCTTGGCTGCTCCTACCAACAATCTTTGGTTGATTCCACAGCTATCTGGCTATCAGTGTTTGAGAAATACACATTGGCCCCTTATCTTCTGGGCTCCTGCAACTACTGAACGTGCATGTATCCAAATTAAAAGTGAAAACAGACTCTTATATCCTCTGACCAGTGTTCACCCTACGGTAGCATCCCCCACCTAAAGCAGTACTGAGTTTCATAGGGTAAATTCCAAATTTAATAATTATATTATTCCAATGAGAATTCTTCTTACAGTTTTAAATAGAGAAAATAGTCTTTATTTTCTGCCCATAAATACTCTGTGTTTTAAAGATTTGCTGCCCCAAAGTGAAGCTAATGGGATACAGACAAGTTATTTTGAAAAGCCTCTGAGCTCCTAATGGGAAATATGCTTAAATTCAGAATCTTACAATCATTAAATATTTCATACAGAAAATAACAATAATACACATTTGATGGTTCATACTACTCTCACAAAGACCTTAATTCTCACATTCACACAGATATATACAGGCTTGTATAAAATCATATCCAAAATTTCACCTAATATTTGATTTCAACCTCATCCATGAGAAATAACCATCCCATTGGTTTCTTCCTTCCCATGCTCTCAACCAAACGCCTCTGGAGTTCTATTTTTGCAGTGGAAGTAAAGCAGGAGACAGCCAACATGATCAATCAAGAATAAACCTAATTGATCTCCACAGCCAGAATCCACATACTTGAAACAGAGTCCTCAAAATCCCAGCACCTGCACAGCCGTATGCTATCTACACATTGGCTCCTGTTTCACTCCAAGTAAAAAATATTTAAAGACCTGGTAAAGTGCCACAGATGAGTGCAAAGTCTAAGAGTGCTTCAACAGAGAGTGACAACTAAAATAAAGCTCTCTGCATAAAATCAGCTCTGTGTATTTTTCCACCCTCTATCAAATTACAGCATCCCCAAATTATGTTAAGAGAAGCCCTGTCTAAAATGTGAGGTGCTGTATTTTATCAGCTATCTGAGATGACTCAGGATTACAAGTACTGAAATAAAATGGACATCCTGTTCCAGTTTCTTTAACTGAATTTTCTCCCTCAAATAGCATCAACAAGTGACTCAGTACAATGTCATAACAAACAGTACTAGTGCTGCAGCAATGTACTTGGCAAAGAGCAACTCTCACAAATAAATCAGACATATTTTACTGTAGTCGCTAATCAAAAGATCTTCATTCTATCTTTGGGGAGAAAAAAAAAAGAAAATCATGTACAGTAACAAGATGGCAAGTAAACAAATTATTTTCATAATAGTGGGAAAACTATTTGCCTGGATTTGGATAAACCCATAACCAATGTCTAGGACTAAATATGGCTCCAAATTGTGACACCAATTTCATAGAGAGAATGTACTGCTCTTCAGTATAGTCTCACCAAGACCAGCAACAGGGACATCCTTTTCTCTCTCAGATTGGGTTGGAGCATTCCAAGCACCAGTGCCAGCTAGGCCAGGGAGAAAATGGCTTATGGCACAGCAGGACCAGCCTGCTTTAGATCAGAATCACTTGTGCAGAGAATTAACATCATTTGGGGCTCCCTACAAGCTGCACCTGTACACTATTCTGGGGGGTCTCTGACTCACTGGAGAGACAGTGTGCCTCTCCCACATGCCCAGCTTCCAAGCAGTACCTTTATTGCCACCTCACCTTTATTGATGCTATCAAAGCATCAAGATCTCTACACTACTGTCTGCACTGCAAGTTTCCTACATTTGGGAATCCTGGTAAAACACTGAAAGCTTTTTCTCAAACAGTATTCTTTACAGTCCTGAGCAGTCAGCCAAGTTACCACACATTACATTTTGCATTATTTGAAAAAAATAAAAACAAAACAAAAACAAAAACAACACCCACAACCTACATCACTAGAATACCCAGTTCTCAGTAAAAAAAAAAATCTGTATGTAAGGATATGCCATTTGGAGAATCCACTCATTCCCATCAAACAGAAATCTCATTAAAAATAAACTTCTCACCTGTAGCTAGCTCAGTAATTAGGTGCAGCTATATTCATTAGTTGTAATTCAGAGATTACATGGGATAATAGCATGCTCTAATAAGGAAGAAGGACACTTGGCTTATGAACATTTGGGTTTGTGGCAATTTCCTTAAAGAGGAGCCTGCTTTATTAAAAACTATGGATACTAACAAAGTAGCAAATTTAGTTGTTTGCTGTGAGAAGTGAATATGAAAACAGTTCTCAGAAGCCCAGGAGACCAACCTGCTGTTTCTTCCAAACATCAAACAGTCATTCTGAAGGTTTTTTTGTTTTGTTTTGAGTCGTGGGAGGCCCAGGAGATGTGTGTTGCCCCAGCCCAGCCAGGAGAGACCAGGGTCCTGCTGAGGCAGAGCCTTAACAGCACACAGGTGAGATCTGGGCAGCCAGCACTCTCTGGCAAATTGTGGGCTCATTTTTTTTATCAAAGGTGCAGCAACCAAGCAGCAGGGCTATGACTGGGTAAAGGTTTATTTTCTTGCTGCAGACTAGAAGAATCAAAAATCATTAGCTTGTGTTTGCCTTCTCTGCAGCCCTCAATAACCTCCCTGTGAACCTCCCAGTGACAAACTTCAGCTGTCCCTTGCCTGTCAAATTCATCTTCCTGATCTGCGTGTTGGGGTTAGCCCAGTCATACACACAAAATTCGAGCAATACACAAAATCTCCCATTATTGAACACCTTGTTTCACCCTGACAAACAAAAGCAACATCAGTACTGCTTCTGCACATGACCTGCCAGTTTTCTGGTAGATTTGTCAGCATCAGTTTCACCCTGTAAGAAAGACTGCACAGCAGCCTCCCTCAAAAATTAAACAGGGCATTGGATTTCACCACAAGACATAAAAGCACCAGCAGGGAAAAGCAAGCACAGATTTTAGGGAGGATGAGGCCACATTTGAAGTGGATGGAGCTGCCTTTGTTATTTTAAATAATACCCTATCCTTACATGCCAGTGAAAGTCAGATGTAAGGAGAAAAAAAAAACAAACAGGTTTTTGTCTTGTAAAATTAAATATTTTTCTGTCTGAACAGACAGAAATAATGTTTTTAACATATATCTATTATGAAAACAACACAGCTGTTGCTTTTTCACTTACCTCACTTCTGCTGTAGTCTCCAACAGCAGAAAATCCAGACTCTGTCTTGGAACATCCCAATTTTGATGGTGACCCTCGATTGGGAACACTGTTGAGGGGGGGTACTGCTGCCAGGACAGTTAGCAGCACACTGGGATGCCACTGGATTGCCCAGAACTCCCACATCAGATGCACAGTCCAACTTTCTGACAGTTCAGATGTTTCAAGCTACCCTAGAGTGGCATTTGAGGGCCTAATTGTTGCTGTCAGCCCAATGTGCTGTTTCTGTGGTCTCATCCACTCCTGAAAGAATCTAAGAACAACTCCCCACTCTGCGGAAGAGTCATGCTTTTAATGAGTTTCTGCAACAGCTCCTTCTGCTGAGTAGATAACAAAGATCACCTGAGATTAATTAAGAGCTGACCTCCTGGCAGCTAAGGCAGATCCCCTGCCTTCCTAACTGCCCATCTCACAGGTGCATGATGATGCTGGAGTCCTTCAGGATAAGTTACTCCTCACCTGTTCAGAGATGTGCAATTTGCACATAAGTCACAGCCTCAAAACAACCCAAACCACTCTCATTTTCCATTTTCAGGACTCAGCGCTTTTTCAGAAGTAGAAAGACATTTCCATGGTCAAGGGAGAGCAGGCTTTGTTTGCTCCAGTATTAATGACATCTGTCATTAATAGATATAAATCTAGATGCTAGTGATTACCACGAGAGGCAAAACTTACCCACTCTAGATTTAATTATTTTACAGCACAGATTAGGAATAATCCTGGAGTTGAAACAAGACTGACATCCCCACTTCCCAGCAGAGATGCCTGGTGCCCTGGGCATGGTGAGGAAGAGGAACAGCAGGTGACCTGACCCACTGCCTCCTCTGCCCTGGCCACACACTGCTTTTCTCCACGGAGCTTCACGTACCACATGAACATCTAAAAACCTTCTAAGTATCCAGCACCAGAGCACTATGTGGATTTTGGGATGGTAAACAGCCATTAACACAAGCCACAAGCCCAGTAGTTGCTCCTTCTGCCTTCCTATCTGTCATTTCCTTCAAAAATTGGTGTAGGAATAGACATTTCCAAATGCAGCCAGCCTGGTGAAACAGACTCCATGCCTTGGTATTCAGAACAGATCAGCCTTGGTTTAAGCAGATATTTTGTTGTTTGTTCAGCTCTTTTCCCCCATCTCTCAGCACCTCATTGAAATGGGCTTTACTAGGCACTTACATAGCAGAGCTGTAAAGAAACCAGCTGGTTAATTTAAAAGAGCACAGTCCTTACAGCTTTCCCCTCTGGGAATTTCTTGAAGCACACACACACACACAAAGTTATATTTTAACACTTTTTCTACCACATCATGAGTTTTACTTCCAAATCTATACTCTGAGGGGGAAAAAAGTCTCACTATCACTCTGCATTTTGCAGGGGCAAAAGGAGATGCCAAATTAAAACTAAAAAACCACGTAAGAGCAGGATTATGGTCTCACCTCCCATCCAAAGCCACAAAGAAATTACTATCTCTGCCAAGAGTACATTTTGTCACTAAAATAGTTGCTACTGCAGGCCAGCATTAGCCCAGACCGAGCACATTTCAATAGAGAACCCCTGACATTCAGCTGTACAGGCCACAGCCCCCTGCAAGGGACAGGCAGTGCCAAGAAGCTTTTATGACAAGGGACAAGCTTGGGATAGGGCAAGGCAGGGAGCTGATACAGGAGAGAAGGGACAGACAGACAGGCAGGGTCCTGAAAGCCCTTGGAGGTGGCAGAGTAACAAACAGCTGAACCGCTGGAGCCACAGGAGCTCAGACAAGCCACAGAGCAAGGCTGGAGGCAAAGAAAGGCAACAATAATCTATAAAGCCATTTCTGCTGAAGACATGGAAGCAAGAAGAATTTGAAGGAAGAAAAGAGAGTATTGCCCTGTGGGAGCGATGCATATGTAGTCATACAGCTATTTTAGTGTCGCCTCTTAGTAGGAGCAGATATTGTTGTTTGTCGGACAGCAAATCCTTCCAAGGCCACAAAGCCAACCAAGAAATCCTCACCCAACCCTCACTCCCAGAAACTATCCATCAAAAAGCTACCCAGCAGTTCTCCCTTGGTGTTCTGCACCCCATGTGCAAGGCATGATGGTGACATTCCAAAGAAATCCAGCTCCACACAGGGCCAACCTGCCAGATGCCAGAGACACAGAGCTACCCCAGCAAGTCTGCAGAGTATTTACCAAGCAGTTTGCTAAATTATACAAAGGGAATAATTTGCAACGTAGTGGTGTGTTTGCATTCTGAATATCTGATTTCCTGTTCAACAAATAACCTAAACACTCTCAACCAAATGAAATGTAGACAAGACTTAAAATGTTTGAAGAAAAGCACTCATCCAGAAAATTAAGGTCAACACGGAACAGATGGTGCCTCTGAAAAATGTAGCTTCAACATTTATCTTTATGTAAAATAAAAATCTTTTAAAAACCTCCGGCTGTTTGGTGACAGTCCTACTTGAAATATTGGACCTCGCACTCCATGGATAATAAAGAAGCACTAAAAAATTACTTCAAAATACTAAATCTAAATAAAGTTCTCTCAACTAGTGTGCAATAAGATTTTTGTGGCCACGTAAATACATATCAATAAAATATAGATTCAAGTGCTTCTGTAACTGCCATAAATATTGCAACTGCTCTCCCTATTTCCATAAATATGACCCACAACTCCCAAGTGAGAAGCTTTTTCATTTGCAGCAGTCAGGGGGAAAAAATGGTCCTTTCTTCTTTATCAAAGTCTTTTGAAAGGCTGAATTTGAAGCCTGGCACTTGGGGAGCTGTGAACAACTTGTTACAGTGATGCATGAAACGCCTTCTCCAGCCTCAGCAGATTCTGTCAGTGGGACTGCAGGAAGATCACAGTTATTCTTGAGGGCACGCAATGTCACACCCGGCTGGGGAGGGAAACAGGGGCCCTAATTGGGCAGGGCTGTAAATTACTTTGGTAATACAAAAAGGAGCTGGAACAAGCAGAAATAATGAGATGGACCTGTCATACACCTGAGGAGTAATAACATGTTGGAGACAAACGAGAAGAGGTTTCATTTTGGCTGTGGCACGAAGCACTGGCACAAGCAGCAGTGCAAGTGCTCACATGGCAAGGTAAGGAACAGGCAGGGGAAGGCTCGGCAGGTCACCAGGTGAGTGCCTCCACTGAGAAGATTTTCTCAGGACAGGTAAAAGAGAAGGCAGTCAAAGAAACCACAGAGCTGCACAGTAGGCAACTCTCAAGTTTACAAGAAGTAAATGAAAATAAAAACCCAAACCTACAGCCCTCATATCCTGAGTGAACCAAATATTTTTGGAAGATGAGGTAACACCTGTGGTATCTAAAAATACTGTCCTGTAGAGACCTCCTCCTGTGCTTCACCCTGCTGACAGCTGGGACCCTCTGACAGGCTGTTACATCTGATCACAGGCTGCACACAGCACCTGAAGCTCATTCCTTAAGCTAATTCCTCAGGGACCACCTGTGTGCCTGGACTGAAGAAGCCTCACCA
The DNA here is from genome assembly GCA_013400435.1 of Pycnonotus jocosus. NCBI lineage: Eukaryota > Metazoa > Chordata > Aves > Passeriformes > Pycnonotidae > Pycnonotus > Pycnonotus jocosus. The sequence continues at coordinate 1,221,967 of VWYP01028686.1, read as the reverse complement.
GCTTTGGCCATCAAAGCAGCCGCAGCCATAGAAGGAGCCATTTGCTCATACCACCCAAACTAAATCACAATTAGGCCAGTGACAACAGGCCACTGAAGCACATCCCCAAACCACAAGGTAATTACAGATCTGCTATCAGTTCTTGTTTCTCAGTCACCAGACATCCAACAGAACAACCAATATCAATGCACCTCTTTTCTCCAGTGTGGCTTGCAGACATTTACACCTACTAGGAAGACCCAGATTTTTGCAACTCATGTCTTCATGTCCAACACTGATGAAGTTGCACAGAGAGCTTCTGCAAATCCACCTAGCTAAAAAATCTACAGGAAGCTTATTACAGCATTTTTCCTGAGCTGACACATCCTTCTAACTGGCTTCATGATACTGACTTACTGACATTTTGGGTCCTACTTCCTCTAGAAATTACCTCTGACTCCCCATACTACTGGGGAAAATAAGCTTAACAAGAACATTTAGACTCATTGTCCTTAGCAATGGGCCCTGTCATCAGTAAAGCACAGCCAAAATGAAACCCCACTGGGCATTCCAGGGAAACTCTTGCAAGAATGGCTTTTGCACAGAGGTTTCTTGCTTCAAGGTCATCCCAAACCACATCACAGACAGCTCTGATAAGCAATAGCACAACAGCTCACCACAGGCTTAAAAATAGTAGGGAATTTATGAAGATCTCTTTCTCTCTCTATCTAAGTTTTTTTTTAACTAAAATAGGTATTTTATTTTCTTCCAAAAGAAGGTTGTGTTGATTTTGTTGATCCTATTGCATAGCCAAGAGCTGCTGCTGCACATAGAAATGTCTACCTGCATCAGGTCTCAACTCACTATTTCTAAAAATAAAGTAAGTAATATTAATTTCTTCCTCCAGCACCTGCTGTTTAAAGTTATTTCTTGGCAACTTCTGTTCTCGGCATTTAAACATTTTTCATATTCACCTTAAGTCTGGCAGCACTATTGGTTATCCTTCTCTGCCTCACTAATAATTTGGTTGATGGCATGCAGGTGGGTTTCTCATAATTAAAAAACCCATTTGCAAAGTTTGCATTAGGTGATCTGAAAAAATAGAGCACTCCTTTCAAAGGTTAAATATAAGTAGGCTGCAGAGCTCCATGAAAATATTGCATAATTTAGGGATAAAAATAGTTTTGCTTTATTCAGGGTAGGCTAGATAGGTAGATTTTTACTGCAATCAGCCTAAACCTCATCTCTTCAAGTTACATGCTCAAGTTGATTATAGAAAATTAAATTTAGTATTAATCAAGCTAGGAAGAAGGAAATTACAAAAATTAAGATAATGCATAAATCATAGAAAAGAATGGTGGAGCCAGCTAGAGATTGTGGGGGGACAGATTGTGGGGAGACAGATAAAGATAGTACTAATTAATGTATTACAGCTGTGTTAATTATCTAAGAGTGGGAAAGGCCTTGCCCTCCCAGCTCTGGGTATGATAAAGAATGAGTTACCTGGCAGAGGGTTTAGTTGGAGTTCAGCTGGAGTTTGCTGGTAGTGCTGTGAGGAGGAAGGGACAGAAAGGGTGAGATGTTGTACAACGAAGAGAGGGTTAGGTGGCTGTGCTAGGAACAGGAAGGAGTGAACCAGAACTGCAGAAGGAAGAGAGAAGACTTCAGAGAAAGAGCAGGAGCTGTGTGCTAGGAACAGCAGAGTCCCAGGTCAGTCTGGATGGAGCTGGGCACACTTCCCTCATCAGTGTGTGAAGAGCTGAGGCGTTGATTCTACAAACTAGCTGCTAGCATAGATGGACAGACCCTAAGAGCTGTGTGGAGCTGCCCATGGGATTGCAACATAGAAAAGGTAGGAGAGACTTCTAGATAATTAGGAGCTGATATGATACTTGAAGCCCTCTTAAGTTTTTAAAGAAGCACTCTGAGTGCAGTGTTTGTCTTGACAACCACAAGAGATCATTTAATGCATCTTCATGCTTGTCCCACACTAGAACCAACTGCCCCCCTCCCCAAGGCATTCCTGACAGTTGTTGTCCAACCCTTCCAAAACTTTACCCACAACACAGGTACCAGAAGCCACTAGTCAGAGCCCTGCAGCCCTTGTGCTTACAAGCCTTGCCTTGGCATCCCCCAGCTTTCCTGATTTGGGGTATCCCCACCCCTGCCCTGGCAGGCAGGGCCCAGGAAAGCAGCAGTTGCACTGACAGGTCACTTGCAGTTTTGGGCACAGAACTGCAGCGTTTGGAACCACTGGGGAAANAAAAAAAAAAAGGGGGGGGGTGGAGCAAGCCCAATTACCTAACTACAAAGGAACTGGGCAAAGGATCTTAGAAATATATATTTGTAAAAGTTTCCTGATTTAGAAAGAAAGAACTCCACATACTGGCTGTGCCTTTCAGCTTGTCCACACCATAAAGTGTGAATTTAGCATCTGACAGATCTGCACTACCACTTTATCGAAGTCTTACAGATGAGAAACTACTGCCTGCACAGGACATGATCCAAACTATCCTTGAAGTCAGTGGGATCTCCCAGTGAGGCCCATGGGACACAGGGTAGACAAGCATGATTCCAAATTTCCCAAATAGCTGTCCAGCACTTTGCAAGGCTATTTCATCCTCTGAACACAAACCGAAAGAAAGCTTGCTGACATACTACAACCAACATACAATTACGCTCCCTTGGAGTCACAGTTGATGGTGTATTAAGCCAATTTTGTCTTTTATATGCAAATTTATTAAATATGGAGCAGCAAGTCAGCCCTACAATCCACTCTACACAGCCAAAACCATCCCATTTAAACTTGAAACATTTAGCTCTGAAGGTACATCTAGAGCACAAGAGTTTTCTTCTCTGAGCTACATCTTGATGTTTAATTCCTTCCCTAATTTTACTTCCTAGGACATGTACAAACCCAGATAGTCTTTACCAGCTGGGGCTGTGAGAGGGCAGTTTTAGATGAAGCTCTTACAACTCCATTGTTTTCTTTATGAGGAAAAACCATCAGCAACTCAGAAATTAAAAACTTAAATGAAGTCTTTAAGAGTTCCCCTTAGTCACTTCCAAACCTTTTTCCTAATCTCTTTGAACTCCAGTACTTTAATCAACAGCTTGTTTAGGATTAATCTTCTCATCCCAGTTACACACACACACACAAATGTCCATCACAGAATAAATTAAAAAGCAAAATCCCCATAAAGAGCCATAACAATTTGACATTCTCTGGAAGCAATAAAGGACTCAGCAGGATGATGAAGGCTGAAGACAGAAAGAGCATCTCTTAATGAATTCCTGAGACGCCTGGGGCCCCTGTGCTCCTCAGCAGGGAGGGCCAGGCTCACCCTGCAGCACTGCACAGTCAGGGCAGCCCTTGGCTGGGGCACAGCCAGCGGGAGCTCCACTGCGGTCATTAACAGAGCTCAGCAGGTCTGGAATGCACAGTCACAGCCCTGCAGCCTCCTCAGGAGCATGCACAGGTGCTGGGCTGAGAGGCAATTCCCCAAATTAACTGAGAGCAGCTCCTGAGGCAGCCGCCAGCACCGGCTGCAGGGAGACAGCAAGGAACCTCTTGGGATCCTGTGGGAAAGCACTGCTGGACACCACACAGGCAGTGCAAATAACTGCTTGGCTCAGGGGCTAAGGACAAAGAGCATGTTTGACTGGGCAAACCTGCAAGCATTTGAGAAGTAAGGGAACAACCTGGCAGGTGAAAGCACATGGGATATGAAGGAGCCTGAGAGACTACCCCAGAAACACTCCAAACCCGATTGCTTTTACTAATGCCTAGTCCTATAAAAGCACTTCAGGAGCTTCTGAAGAAAACTGTCTTACAGTGGGGAAAAGATCCGTTGTTTTAAGAGTATGTACATGAGCTGTAAAAGATGGCCATAGCAGCCAGGTCATTACAAAATGCAAGGTTCGATGTCTATGAAAAACATAAGGTGTTTCAGGGAACAGCACCTGTCTCCTGAACACTCCTCAGTCCAGAGAACATGGTGGACAGCCCTGCAATGTTGCTAAGGGGGTTGTCAGTGCAGACACTGCACTGAGGTAGAAAAGGTGTTTTGTATCACACATCACAGCTTTGCAGAAGCAGCACTCACTCCAGACACCCTTCCTGGGATTTGTGATGCTAAAGAGCAGCATTATTTGGAGACCACAGGACTGCAACCTGCCCACTTCAATTATGGCCAAAGCTAATTAAACAAGTTGTGAAGGCACATTTCAGGTCCTGTATTTGTTCTTACAGCAGCTTCCCATTTTGACTGTGCACATGGAGTGTTATGACTTTCCCCTGTTTCCAAAGTTATGACAGTATTTCACAGTACAGGACTGCTTCGTTACTTTTAAATCAAGGTGACTCATAGAGAGGATGGACAGAAAAACATAGATGGCAGCAGAAATACAGCAGAACTCTTTCCACTGCCACTGTGCCTTCAGTCCTTGTGCTGAGGCAGGTAGGACAGGGGGAGCTGTCAGGTGATGAGAACAGGGCATCTTGTGATTCAAGTGTATGGGGACTACTCAGCAGCACTTCAGCACTCTGCAGTTTGTGTGTGGGTACATGAACACTTTCAAGTGCCTGTTTTTCCTTTGGAAATATGTATTATCCAGAATGAGACTACTCTAAGTGCGGCCTAACCATTAATAGGAAGACATCTGTGAAGAGACTCCCTTAGCTAACTACTGAGCACGGATGAACTGCCTTAGCATGTCACAGTAATTCACATCTGCTTGTTTGCATAGAGAGATGTGTGTGTGTCTCTGTAAACCGAGGTGGTATGATCCCAGCAGCTGTAAGGCAGACTCCCAGATTCCTCTGCAAGCTGAGAGCTCACTATCTTCACACTGATACCTCTGAAGCAAACAACTTTGTCACAGGTTCAGTGGAATATCAGAGGACCTTGAAAATTATATTTAAGTCCATGTCCATTTCAGGGCACAGATTTCCCCTGCAAAGAAGTAAAAGTTTATTAATAAACTGCAATAGTTCCATGTAAGAAACAGGAAAGCAGGAATGCTACTAACCTTGAGAACTTGAAGACCAGTCTCTCGCTTTTTTCCTCTCGACTGCACATCAATCATCCACTTGACTGCAGGGTTTTAATCTTATGCCACTTATTAGCATTAATTATACCACTTTTTACTTGAATTTTGTGAACAAGTATTCTGTTTATCAGCTTAATAAAAGCTCAGATGCATAGATCTACAAACATCAGGCACCTCAGCACACACTAACACAGGGTTGCCCTTAACTTCTTTACGCCACAGAGAAGACCACCAGGACTTGATATCCACTCTGGAGATACTCCAATGAGTACCAAGTCCCGACCATCACTTGCTAACTTTACAGCTACTACGGAGCAGCACGGCTCTCACACCTTACTTACATCTTATGTTCCTCTGGAACACGTCAGGTATTTCCTGGGGTTAGAAGTCCTCTTGGCTTCCTTCTCATAAGCACATCAAATGTCTTAGAGCAACACTGCAGAAGAGGTTGTCCATGCATCTGGACTATACATCACTTTTATTTACACTAGTGAGCAATTTGAAGTCCCTGAGTTACACATTGTCCATCTTACACCAACTCCCCATAAATGACTGCTTTCTGCTTCACCAATGAGCAGTATTCTTCCACAGCAGTACCCAGAGGGGATCTCCTGAGGCATGCCACCCTCTTGCGTCCAAAACAAGTTTCACCCGTTCCACCTTGAAGTACCAGGAAAGCACTCTACCAGAGTAGGGACAAACAGCCCTCAGATGTCTGGGCACAGGTCTCTCAACCTCCCTTCAACATTTTGTTGTAGCTGACACTTGCATTTCAAATGAAGTTCAGTATTCCACACCAAGCAGGGAACTTGCACCAAGTAGAAGCCATTTTCAACAGGTCATGATAAAGTACCAAAAGCAAAACGTATCAAATGTAAACAACTTGTGAACATTAGTAACACATCAGTAGATTCAAATAACATGAATAACCACAGAGACAACTCACAATTGAGAAACAGCCTTTTGTCATGAAGTCTTTATGGCTTGACAGAAAGAAAGTTAGATTTGTTTTTGATGTGGTTAGTGCAATTTTGTTTTATTTGAGAGGTCAGTTAAGAAGAGTTAAACAGATGAATCCAGTATGACACCTCAGTTTCCAAGTTGTTTTTGAACCTGATCTGAAATATGGCACTGGACTCTCATCCAGAGTCAAGGCATTTGTGATCTCAGAATTAAACCAGCTATTTGCCCCCCAGGATATGGAGGGGGCTCTTCAAGAGATAATTCATATTTCATACAAAACAGAGGAAGGAAAGCTTAACAGCATCAGAAGTGCAGCTGTATGCTTGGCCAGTACCTCTGCAATCCACATATACAGCTTCATCTAATACATAATTTATTCAGAAAAGTGAATGAAGGAAGGAGGAGTAGGCAGACTCATTGAAGAGATGGGTAATGCAGCATTTGAGAACAGTCCGCTCCTGGAAATTCAGGCTCCTGCAAAGTAACCTGGGGCTTGTACGCAAGGAAAGGCTACGAAAAGCATAGTCCCCAACACTGTCTGAATTTAGATCCTCCTATTCTGCTCTCTCATGCAAAGCAGGAACGAATATCCACGCTTCTATCCAAAGCAAAAACCAGTGTCACTTTCCTTGACAGTACTAATGGTGTTTAGAGAGAATGTTTCAAGTAGTGTACCCCTTTCTGGAATCAGAATCAAGCTTCAAGACACTCACCACACCTTCAGCTTTGATCCGAGCTATCCATTCTGATTCCAGAGACACCACTGGGTCTGGCACCACCATTTCCTTATGCTTATTGCTTTCACAAGCCATATTCATTCCCAGGACACCTAGCTCACCAGAGCGTTTATGCTCTTCCCCTTCATTTCTCTTCCAATAAGAAGAGCTCCCATTATCCCTAACGGAAGTCAACGCATGCGTGCACAGGACAGAGTAGACCTATTAAGGCTACATGGCTGACCAAAAGAAACAGAAATACATGTATGTAACTGAATTTTTCTTCTGTTTAGCAAAGGGCACAGAGTTTTAATTGAGACACTTGCACCTGTGACCCTTACTTCCTTGTATCCACCTTCTCCCCCTACCCCCTTTACGTACAGGGAAGACTCACTGTGCTTCCCTGATGCAAAACAAGAAATAGATCACATCAAGTTTGCTCCATACACCAAAAGGTAAAAAAAAAAAAACCCAAAGGACAAACTGGTTCACAGTTAACTATAAATAAAAGTGCAGTAAGTGTTCAAGTAGAGTGTAGAGTTTAAGCAAGCTGTACAACCACATTTGGCATAGTCATCTTTTAAAGGCCCTGCGTGGGTCCCTCCCATTACTGACAGCAGGGGGAAGAGGCTGAGCATTATTAGCTGGTGCTGGATTTACAGGTCCTCGTCCATTGCCTCTCCCACTACCTGCATAAATGTGGCCGTGGTTATACGTGAATGGAAATCCACTTGCTTCAGGTCCAGTTTGTAAACCATTTCCTAAGAAGACAGAAAATACATTATCACGAGTTCCATGGGTTGAAATCGCAGATTCCTTACATAAGTTTACTAACAGGGAACACATGGAGTTTGCAGTAACCACCAAACCCTGAAGACCAGAAGGAAAAGCCTCTCTGGCACTGCAAGATCACAAATCACTGCTTACCTTTCCCCTCCCGAACTACTTTCCCTCCATCCCTACTCTCTTTTCTCAGCTAAAGCAAAAAGGGTCACAAAAACAGCTTTTTAACACCAGCAACTGAATATGGGCATTGTGTAGGCTGGCCGGAACTTAAGGTTCCCTCTCAAGCTTATACCTGCTCAAGGCTTTGAAGCATTTTCGTATTTAAGATTCTGTGTTTAAATACAGCACAAAATGATCTGGATAAGTCAAATATTGGAATATAGATTACCACCACTTCTGGTTTTGGGAGCTAATCAGGCAGGAAAGCCATGCTGTCTAGCAAGACTGAAGCAATTTTTAAAGCCATTGTCTCAGGAAGTTTAAAAAAGAAGAATTTCAAGTGCTGCAAAACCTTTTCAAAAGCACCACTACAATTTAAGATTAGTCAAGACCCCTCATGTGATACAGCACCCCGAATATTCTAATCTCCTCTTCTACAGAAGAAATCTTGAAAACAGTTTCAGGAAATGCTCACATTTACATGCTGGAGGTTCAGGCCCCAGTCTGAGTGACTTTTTAGAGCCTAGTGCACTTTTTTATCCCAAGAATAGAGAACCCTTGAAATAAATTTCTATTCCCATTAAGTGTTTCTCATTTTTCCACTTCTACAAACTGAAAAAAACTTACCCAGTGGCCCAAAAGTACAAGTACCCATACCACTTGATGCAGAAATATTATTCTGTTCACCCTGTGCCTTTAGAGAAAGGTTTAAAAAAAAAAAAAACAAAAAAAAAAAACCTTGGATCAGATAAAGAAAATTCACATTTTTACAGAAAGGGGCTGATTTTCCCCTGTGTTCTTACAATAGATTCACATGGAATTTATCTGCTACTTTAACTATCGGCTCAGTTTTAGCTATGTATCACTGAGTCCATTTCACACACTCTAGTGTGAAATATTCAGAACTAAGAGCACTTTAGGCCAGAAGCCTCAGAAAAGTTTAACATACCAGTTTGTTCTGCCCGACGTGTTCCGAGTTGGGTTCGCTGTAGTTTGGCACTTCTGAGTACACCATGCAGAACCTGGGGAAGAAATTAGGATTATTAGAAAGCTCTAAAGCCATTTCTTAACAGAGTTCTGAACTCCACAATTCACAGAGCATATGTTCTTGACACATCCCATCACCCAGAAGTAATTAATCCAGACCCCACTGTTCAGAGAATATCTGTAGGTATTGAAAGTCTCTTTGATCCCTTTATAGGCTTGTGGTGAGGCTGCCACATCTTCCTGGTGAGGGCATTTCAATCAAGCAGAGGCAAGTATGCATTTACTCAAGGAGGTAAACTGGTCTAAATAAAACAAAAGGTGATGAATGGGCTCCCTTTGTCTCTCTTCCAGCTGCACAATCTTGTCCAGCACCCACTCACAAGGTCACCTGAGGCACTGAGTCACCCAGCCTGCACCCAGACAGAGATTGCATTACACCTCTAGAGAAAACTCACTCCCACACGATGCAGTGGCCCATTAACAATAATAGCACAGAGGAGCCCAAAACAGGCCACAAAATTCAAAGCATCCTTTTCCACTCAAGAGGACTATGGCAGAAGAGGCCCATCAACTCACTACATAGAAATTATGGCAGAGAGGAAAGATCTGGATCATTACACTGCTTGAAATGGTTAAATACAAGTGGAACTCCCAACTGCTGCTAGAAGGCACAACCTGGATAAGGATTCTCATCACTCCAGCCTGCTGGAGAGCAAGTCAGCTGGGTGACACTTCTGAGGTAATGGATTTTGTACAAGACAATCTGTAGATTTTTTTCATGTAAATCCATCTGAATACTGGGCGCTTCTGAACCCTACAGGAGGATATGTGGCAACCCCAGAGCCCCACTTCCCTGATGACTGCAAGGTTTCCCACAGCACTCCGTGCAACAGTGGAAGTACTCTTCTGGTTAGAAAATGTTGCTATTTTTTCTATTGCTCAAGTATGTTACTCATGTTTGTTCTTAGGCAGGAACTGTTGCCCCAGTCTGTGGGCAGTTTAAAGCAGGTTTAATGAGGCTTGCTTCTGCTTGGATATGATTCACTGGAGTGATCTTGCTCTTCCTTCTCTGCATTGCCTGTTCCTCAAGGATGACACATATACAAAAGGCCTCCACCAAAATGAAGTGGTTAATCAAGATAAGGCCTAAGTAAGCAATGCAGATCCAGTCCCTTGTCATTTATACATTTCCTCCTCCTAGACCGGTGCCAGTGACGGAGGCTGATTTTCCTTAAAGTACCTACAGTCCAGAGAGGGTCAGAGCTCACTACATCCATGACCAACAGAGAACACACTTCTGCTGCCCTAAATTCCATTTCCTAAGAGCTACCAGGTCTCATACTTACCATGAGGTTCTGCTGAGAAGTATGAACACAATACTTACTCCCCAATTTTATGCAGCTCCCCTCCTCGTCCCGTGTAAAGTGTCAGGCATCCTTTCCACAGAGATGCGTACCTGGCCAAAGAAAGCAGAAGTGAAGCAATTTCTTAGTGAATGAGCTGACAGAGGAAGTGGAAGCTTCCAGGAAGTTAACAAATATTACACACTAGCAGGGACTAAAAAAATTCCCAGGGACTCCAATGTCACCAACACCAATGGTTTATAGTTCTCCATGTACTACTTCTAGCAAAAGGTACCGGAAGCTCAGCAGACTCCTTTGACAATTCCAGGAAAGTGGCCAATTATTTTGAGAGTGGATGCTCTTTTTTTTTTTACTGGAACAACCCTTATGACTTGTCCTGCAGAGAAAAGGCATTTTGCCAAAAGCAGTATCTGTGTTATATTTGGTCACAACTCTCAGTTCTGCTTTCAGCAGGAGCCAGGAAGAATCACCTCTGCTTGCTGGAGAACAGCTACTGAATGTGTATGATCAAAAGTGCTTACATTCTTAACATAGGTCCTTACCAGACTGGGTTTTTCAAAGGCACAAGTCTGGCCATCAAACTCCAAGTGATGTATAGAAACACACTGAAATAATTTTTTGATTGCAGGAACATTTCTTTACAAAGACAGTGTGAGTGCACTCTATTCTTTATGGTGGCACTTGACTTCAAGCACTGAAATCTGAGCCATAAAAAACGTTCTGTGTAATTGTTCCCTTCAGTGAGGGGCATCACTATGTACGTGTAGAGAATGAGGAAAATGCAGACCAGAAACACAGGCACAGTGCAAGAGAGTTAAAAAGAATATGTGTGTCTCCTAGCACGGAACAGGGAACCTCAGCAATTGCACTCATGGGAGTCACCACTCTGGACAAGTCACCACTTCCTTACGCTCCCTGGAACAGAGATAAGAAACCTTCCTCTTGCCCTTTGCCTTATCTGCTGAGACTGGGAGACATCCGGCCACACGCAGGGCCCTGAAGAGGCACCAGGGAGGAGTCAGGGTGGCAGGAGAGGAGAGCACTGCCAGTGCAGTGATAACCTTCTCCATACATCAGCACCAGTATCTGTAACTGCAGATACTATCCTGGGAGCTTTCCATCCAGAACAAGGATTAGTGTTCTTCAGTATACAGATTCACTTTAAGGATTCCCTCACTGCTGAACCTTTAATAACCAGCTAGTCAGGCAGTCTTGTGGCAGAAAACAAAGGAAAAGAGATACCAAACAATAAATACAAGTCAAACATACATTTACTGGGAAAAAGCCCAGCAAATCATGTGACTAACAGCCTCCAGCACAAAGTTATTCCACATATGCAAGCATTTGTTTTTATCTCAAAAAGAGCTGGCCATAAAGCACTAAACTCCAGCACTAACTTCAAACTTAGAAATATTAAGTGCAACAGCTTCCTGTAAATGGGTTCACCACTCAGTGACATAAGTAAGCAACAGTGTCTGCTTTTGCACAGGAATGCATCTGCAGCTTGAAATTCAGCAAAGAGGGAAAAAGGCGTGTTTACTCGTGGTGCCTGTGTAAGCTCTTCTGTTTCTATCAGAGGGCTTCCTGCACTATGAGGTCAGATTAGCCTACAGAGCTGAAATTTACCTGCCTGGCAATGGCAAGGTCACATAATCAATTCTATTTAAATATAAAGTTGTGTTTGGAGAACCCCAAATGCCAGCATGAGGCCAGTTTTCTGAAGATGAGAGCCAAACCAGAATGGATTTAGCTTTTGCCAGTTCACTCCCTCCACAGTCCTAAGGGAGCATGCAACTCATGTAAATGAAGGCATGACTTTGCCACCCACCAGAAACAGTGATGTCAGCTCATAAATTTACTACATACAAGCCAAGCTCAGTTTTTCACACTGAAGGATGCCATAACTCTCCCATTTGTTGCACAGAAACACCAGAGCAGTTACAGTAAGCCAGTCACAGAAGAGAGTACAGTAATGCTGCTGAACAGTATCGCTCTTAATTTGTTTCAATGTCATCTACACACGGGGTTTTGTGCTGGCCCAGAGCTCTGGTTTAGTTGTACCCATCCCTGAGCTCCACGTGCTCTCCACGCAAGCAGCCCTCCTGCTGAGGAGTCAGCCCATTTCGTGTAAAGGATATTTGCATAGGAGGAAGCAGCTGTAGTTTTGGTGGCAAGGGTCATGCAATTTCAGTCCAGAACTGAGACTTACACTCAAATGAGCAACTTAAAAGCAGCTCAGTTAGCAGCCTGAGTCACCTTTCACCTTCTTTTCCATAAAAACAAATTAACAGGACCTTACACACACTGCAGATCCTGGCGTGCCATAAGCCAAAGGATCAGTGTAATGAATTTCTAAAAGTGTAACCTAAGTGGCATGAAGAACTCAAATGAAACTTACTATGACTTTGCTAGTGACAATTTAAGTGACATGGAAAAGGATTTTCAGATTGACTCTAACATTCTTTCTCACAATAAATTTGGGGGTTGGGTTTGTTTATTTTTTTAAATTAAATTACCTCTGAGGAACTATTTGCACCTCACCAAATTAACACGTTCCACAGAACGAATTTTTACAGTGCCTGTCATTTTTGTTATATAATTCCAATGAAAAGCAACTTTTCTGCTTGATATGCAACCGTTCCCTCCTTTCATTAGGGAGCTGACTGCGAGAGTAAAGAACTAGCTGTGAAAATAAGAACATGCTTTGGAGTTCCCCTGCTTGATTTACAGGCCAGGACTGACTGTTGCATTCCCCCCTGCCCCAGTAGTCTCTTCCTAGGGAGCTTTTTAAACCAATCCAAATCTCTTCACCACCTCCTGATTACAAACCCAAGCCCCTCCTTGCCTGCACACTCACGCTAGGCATGTTCTGGCCTGGGAAAGGTGGGTTTAATTTCGCAAGTGACCTTAGGGCGCTGGCTCGGTAACAGGGAGCGGGGTCGGAGGCGGCGGCCGTGTCTCCCGTGGCCCTGGCGGGGCCCCGCGGGTGACAAAGGGCTGCGCGGCCCGGCGGGCGCGGGGCGGCCCCGTACGCACCCTTTGGTCAGGCGGATGATGTCCCCCGGCTGGATGAGGCCGCCGATCTCGTCCCACACGCAGATGGTGATGCTGCCCGTCTTGTCCGCCACCTTGCAGGACCTCACCTCGTGCCCGTCCTTCGTCTTGGTGACTCGCCCTGCGGGGAGAAGCGCGGCTCAGGGGGAGCACGGCGCCGCCGGCCCCCCCGCCCGCCGTGACACGCGTGGGCGGCCCGGGGGTGGGGCGTGCCGGGCGCCACTTACCGATCTCCAGCACAATAAAGATGACATTTAAGTTTTTCAGTCCGGGTTTTATGTCTTTTATAAGGAAATACGTGTCGCTCGCCGCGCTCATGCTGCGGCCGGCGCGGGGGTGAGGGCTAGCGGGGCGGGCCGAGCCCGCATCCCGCGGGTGAGCAGAGGCAGAGCGGGGCCGGGCAGGGGGGCACCGGCGACCCTCACAGGGAATGGGGACACGAGCACCGAGGGGCTGTGCGGTGACTGTGCGGCACGCCCGACCCCCACCGCTCCCTGTCCACACCGACACCACCGGCACAGAGCCCACCCCGCCTCCCTCTCCCGCCGGCACTGAGGAGCACACGTGCGCCGCGCTCCCCTTTATACCGGCCGGGCGCCACCAACCCGGCCGCTGGGAGGGGGAGATTGCTGCGAATGGAACCGTCCGGGGCACGCGGAGCGCCGGGACTGGGTAACGGGCGGGCGCGAGCCGGCGCCGCGCGCTGATTGGTCAACGCTGCCGCCGCCATCTTCTCCTTCTCAGGCAGCTGTTGCCCCTGAGTCGGGGCTGCTGAGTTGGGTGTTAGCTTGCCCTGCTTCCCCTTGCCCCGCTTACCCTCGCCCCTTCTGCCTCCCCTCACCGCCCACCGCCTGACCTCCCTTCGGGCAACAGCCCCGCGGCGCCCCGAGAGCGGCTGGTGCGGTACAGCGGAGTAAGGGAGCGGTTCGCTGCCCTTCCGCGCCATTTTAATCCCCGGCTGTAGCTGTAACTGTAACTGAGAGGAGCGTTGTCACAGGTTTCCCGGAGGGCGATTTCCCGGCAGTTCCGCCCTCCTTTACTGGGAAAAAAAAAAAAAAAAAAAAAAAAAAAAAAAAAAGAAATAAAGATTTGTGAATTAGTGTTTTGATTTTTTTTTTTCCGGGAGTGATTTGATCAACGTTGGTCTCCACCGTTGTCGGGGCTGCGGGCACCTCAGGGCTTGGCAGGGCTACACCCACATCATTCTGGTCCCGGCACCGAATGTTCGTGGCATGTAGGGAAAGCCAGGGGTTGTGCGGTAGCCTCCTTTGAGCCTTCGTGTGCTTGAAATGTGAGCCTAAATCCTGATGAGCACTAAAAAGGTTCTCAAAGCATCTCAATTCAGCCAGCAGCTTCTTGAGGAGATGCGTTACACCCTTGAGCTCGGCCATGGGCAGGGTATAAAATATGAGGGAAGGGCAGCTTCTCCAAGCAGGAAGCCATGGAGGTGCTGGACAAGCCCCCGCAAGCCTTTGTGGCATCCATCCTTGGCTGGTGGGTCCCAGCAAAATAGCTCCGTGCCACAGAACAGCCCAAAGACCTGTAATTCAGCTCTCCCCCTTAGGAAGGGTAGCAGAGCAGTGTGTGTGCACTGCTGCTCCTTGTCAGGACCAAACCTAGGCTAGCTGGGCTTTCCCTTTCTGTTTGTGTGAGCAGAAATCCACAGATGACAGCAGTTGTGAAATGCCTGGCTGCACGTTCTGCCACATGGGAGCTCTGGCCCGAGGAATTTTGAGCAATATTTGTGTGTAGGCAGCAGAGCAGGCTTGCTGGGTGCCACTCAGGGCTCAGAGTGAAATACACTGCCTGCAGGAATCTGAAAGGAGAGTTTGCTTAAAGCCCCCCAAGAGCTTAATCCACCTCTGTCCTGAATCCTTCAGTGAGTGCAGATGAGGGAAATGACAGACTCCCTCAGGGACCTATCTGCTGACAGGATCTATAATGTGGTAGTACTAAAACTTTCAGAGTCATTAACTGTTATTTCAGAACGTGAATGGCTTTAATTTAGTCATTTGGGAAGGATTTCAAATCTAACTCAAGGAATGACAATGTCTCTGGCAAAGGTTGGACAAAAATACTTTTACATACATAGGTGGTTTTTCTGCCTTCATTTCTTTCTTTTGTCTGTCACATCTATTTAGAGCCCTTGGAAAGAATAATTTTGTATCCTGTGTTTTCAGCTCTAAGCATAATAGATCTCTGGAGATCTATTTTTCCATTTTTCAAGGAAAAAAAAAAAAAACAGAAACAAAAACAACAAAACAACCAGTTAAGAAAGTTTATTCACATTATGGCAAGCCTTGAGCAGAAAGGAAGTCACAAGTGCGGTTAGCTGAAAAGCAGAAAGCACTAAAACACTTCACCAAGAACACGTGTGTGGTGTGTCACTGGTGAGATGGTTTCAGGGGAACATCTGTCCAGGAAGGCAAGTGCTGGTGCTGCAGAGCAGCTGGAGGGGTGCAGAGGACACCAGATGCGGGCTCCATGGTGCCTTGCAGCCGGTACACCTGGAAGGAGGTGGATTTCTTTTATACCAAGGTTTCTTTTTAAGCTGGTAGGAAGAGGTTTGAACTAGAAATGACAACACAGCGGGAGGGGCCCAAGCAATATACGCAAGTTCAAGAGCACACTGGCAACTCCCTGGTGTGTCTGATTGAGGAACTAATAAGCAAGGGTGCTCTGCTGGACCGCAGAATCAAGGAAGAACTGCTTGGAAACGTGAAGGTGGGTCAGCATTTGGTGCAGTACCTGTGAGACCCTGGAGTTCAAGGATCCTGAGAGGGGACGGTGGCACAAAAGGCAAGACCACAACTCTGATTTTGAAGAGTGGACTTTGGCCTTTTCAGGGATTTGCTTGTGAGATGGTCCTGGAGATCACAGCATCCAGAAAAGTTGCCTGGCTTTCAAAGATCACCTGCAGGTGCTGCAAAGGTCCATCCTAAGCAGAGAGAACAAGAGGGAGGCAGACTGTTCTCGGTAGTGCTCACTGACAGAGTAAGAGACAAAATGAAACATGATTCCACCTGAACACAATTTTTTTGTTTGTTTGTTTTTGGTTTTGTTTTTACTGTGAGAGTGCTCAAAAACAAATCAGTTGTGCAGAAAGGTGGTGGGATCTCACTCCATGGAATACTCAAAACCCAGCTGGACACAATCCTTGGCAACCTGCGCTAGCTCACCAGCCAGTTTCATTGATTCTGTGATTCTGTGAAATATTTCCTATTTTCTCAAATGCAAAAAGAGACACAGCCACAGAAAGCTTGATGTGTGGGATAGGAAGGCAAAGTCACAAACTCCTTCTGTAAGGGAGTGGGACTATGCTGGAAAAGACAGAGCTGGTCAGCTGCTCCCTTACAAGATCCTTCCAAATTCATTAAATACATTGTTTACAGTGTCTGTTCCACCACTGATGAACAATTTTGTTCTGTTTGTTTCTCAAAGAGACACTTAAAATCTTGCTCATATTTTTTTAATCATTCCAATTGCCAGCCTCTTAGAGTGTCCCTGGTATTATCCAGCAGTGACTGAATGATTCCTGTTTCCTGTGAAGGTGACCTGCAAAGCAAAACAGTTTTCCCCATCCTGCTTCTTTATAATGTATAAAAAGACCAGAATTATTATAATTTTGGTTTTCCAGCACCTTTTTTCCTGCTTCATTTTTGACCTCAGAACCATAAGGTTATCAACTCACACCTGTGGGTAATGGAAGCACCAGCTCTTGGACCTTGCTGGGGCTGTAGTCAGTCTTGCACAAACAGGAGCAGAGGGACTTTGATGCAGGCAAGTCTTCATCCTCAAGAGCTTCCAGCAAATACCCTGGAACAATGGATAGGCCTGGAAAAGGAGCTGGGACACCAGGACAGCAGAAGAGAGAGATACATTGTCAATATCTAGGGTTCCTGGTCCTAAAAAAAGGATGATGAGCGTGAATGAGTCACATTAAAAACACCAAAACTTTTCTCCTGCCATTCACAGGAGTAACAGGGAGCACGTCCAATAAACTGTGACTGCAGCCAAAGCAGGAGCCCTTCCATCACTGAGGGAGATGAGTGTCTCTGAGACACTCAGTGTCTTACCACACAAACCAAATTTAGCCCACAGTGAATGTCTACAGCCAGGGTTCCACTGATGAAGTTTAAATCATTTCCAACCTCATTTGCTTGCTGCAGAACATTTTTCTTCTGTGTGAAAGATACAAGTGTTTCTAGGCTGAGATCCACAGGGAGGTTTCAGTCCAAAGCAAAATCAGGGTTGAGTTGCTAAAAGAGTTCTCAGCAGTTGAAGCCTGGCACAAGTCCCGTGCATCTCAACAGGGCTGGGATTTCACCCTCTGGCTGCAGTGGAGTTATGCCAGCAGAGACATTGCTCCAAACTCCCTATTTCTGACAGTTGCTCAGTATTCAGTGCTACTGGAGTCCCAAAGTAGATCTTCCCACAAGAAATCTGCCAGCAAGAGCAAAAGCTAATGTGTAATATTTTATTGTATAGAGATTAAAAATGTATAGATGCCTGCAAATGCCACCTTTCACCAAGCCTTACCAGCCCATTACCATATGTCTGACAAGCCCCTAAATTAAGCTACAGGTTCAGGTTTATAACATTGATGACACTTCAGCTCCCTAACGGCACATCAGTGTGTGTTTAACAAGCTGGCAGCCAGTCTGGCAGTCTGGAGACCCCAGCAAACAGTAGTTTGGTGTCTTCAGCATCTTGAACCCACCATATTCTGCCATCAGGGTCAGTATTTCACCCAGGAAATAGGCATGATGCCTGGGAATGCCACACAAGTTTGAGAGGAACTTCATCCAGAAGTCAGTGGGGCAAGTGCATTGGGGAATCCCCACTCTGTTGGGGTCCTGTTCCCAACACAGGAACACATCCAAGCTGCCTGCTGCCCTCCTGCCTCAGGGCAATGTAGGATCCTGCAGGATGCCTGAAGCAGGAAGGTGTGTGTCAGGTGTCTGATGCCAGGATTCCAGGCAGCTCCATCTACCTCCGTAGCTGTTAGCTAGGAAAGATGAATGAGTACCAGGGCACTGTAAATACCACAGGAGAAAAAAAAAAAAAAAAGGCAAGCAAACAATCAGCATATGCAGCATTCTTATTCTTTCCAGAGGAGCCACGTGCTTGAGTGGCTGCACTTATGTAGCCTTTTCTTCCTGGGTTCCACACATTTTAGCAGATGTTTTCATCTAAGAACCCAGTCCTGCAAGGTGGTTTTGGAAGTTACTCATTTCCCTCTTTTGATGAATCTCTCACACAGTCAATCAGATGACTACATGAAATCACTGATGTGGGGCAGTTCTAGGTCAGCTTTCCTGCTCAGCTGTGAATCAGCTTGAACTAGAGGAACTTGGGTCTAACTTTGCCCCATACAGATGGAGAGCATAGGAGCTGTTGCCTCTTCATCTTTTCCACTAGAGTTTCAAAGGGCAAGTCTCAAAGCCCACTACCACTCACAACTGCTGTTTCTTGGGTTTCTGGTGAGTGCTGTAGCAAAACCCTGACCTCACAGCCTTGCACCTTCATCAAAGTGATCTTTAATTAAAAGGTTTAACAAGTGCAGATGTGGGGATTAGCACTTTCCCACTGTATCTGTGCCAGAATAACCTGCACTGTGTTCACAGGGACTCCAGTCACAGTCACCTAAACCAGTTCAGTAACTCCTGCTTACATAGGGAAAATAGATACAAGCTTTATGCCAACAAAAATGTGGAGTGATCCCTTAAACTGCCCCACTGCCAAGGCTGATGAGACAAACACTTCAAATTGGAGGATGAGAGCAGTTCAGTGGGGCACTGGACTCTGACAAACCTCTGCCTTCCCAACTGAGCTGAGTTCCTTGTTTCACGCACATTGAGGCTCACACAGAACAGTTGGCACTGGGGGTTGTCTGAAGTGGCTCAGAAGCCCTGCAGCTATCAGCAAGGTGAGCCCTCACCTGTCAGTTTTAGCCAGGGGAGGCAACATTTCAGAAGGCTTTGCAAATGCCTTCTCCTCTTGCCAGCCCTGTCTCTTCTAGGAGTGATTCCCACAAGTCCACGAGCTTGTCCCTTGGCACCCCTGTGGCAGCAGAGCGTTCCCTTGGAGATGAGAAGGATCTTGTAACTCTTTCCACTGCAGGAAGGGTTTTGCATCTCACCTCCAGTGCCTGAGGGAGGTACACAGACACACCACATCACCCTGTCTGCTGCCTGGCTCCGCAGAGCCTAATGGGCTGGAAGTTCAGCCTTGTTCTTGCATCATCTAGTGCTGACCTTCAAAAGAAAAATAGGGGATTTATGTCCAGGAAGGAGGCTTTGAAAATTTAATTTGGTTTGGATTTACTTTTCGAGATAGGGATTTGTGTTTCTTTTCTACATTCTTGTTTCTTTTTTTTTTTTCCCTGTAGCAGTGTCAACTTTTTTCCAAAAAATTGGAAATAACAATTAACAATATGGACTTCTACCTTTCTCAAATCTTAATAAGCAATAGGGTGTATTAAAGATGGAAAAAAAAATCCCAGCCTTCCCACAGATGTGTTCCCTAGGCCGAGGAACCGCTTTGTTCACAGTGCCACAGAGCTGGAGGAGGGTGCCGTGACCCCCACCGTGCCCAAGGTTGTCACCATCCCTCCCCCTGGCCTGCCAGCAGTGCTCCTTGTGTGCTCCCTGTGCTGCAGACAGCAGAGGCAGCTCCAGCACCTGGTGGAGGAAGGGGGTGCGGTGCTGGGATGAGTAACTGTGGGAATGAGCCCTCCCCTCGGTGCTGTGCAAACAAGGCAGCCGTGCTGCCGGGGATGTGGCTCACTGCTGACAGGCACCAGGCACCGAGCAAGCTCCTATCTGCAGAAGAGCATGTAGACACAGCCTCGCTTGTTTAGCTCTGTGTTAACAGCAAAAAACAAATCCTAAGTGGACTAAACAAATCTCATCGTGGCAAAGTGCTTCATCAATTACTAATTCAGCCTCTGGCAGACTAATAGGGAATAAAGCTGTTTACCTCAGAGTATGACACATTTTTCTTTCTTGTCTTCTCCCTGTGGCACCTGTAGATAGATTCTGCTGTGCAAAGCTTTGTGTCAGTGACTAATGAGCAACAATTGCTGCAGAATTCTATAAGCTGCATATCATCACTGCTATTAGGAAAAGCCTTAAGAGTCATCCACCTGGGCCAAAAAGTAGGAAAAAAGTTCTTTCAGAACATCAAACCTGATGATGCAGCACATTTCAAGTGCCACTGACAACAAGAGGTTTTGTACCGCAGCTTTTGTATTTTCACTTCCATTTTCTGACCATATATAACAACAACATTCCTGTCCAGGTGGGATAACAAAGGGAATTGTTCCTTCTGAAAGCCATTAATATATGTGAAGTAAAATGGGTACTCCAAGTAGTCCTTTGGAATGAGCACCCCTGGGAAGGTACTGTTTGAAACCAACTTGTAGTTTGGGATCTTTTAAAAGAGGAGTTAAAAAGCCTTACTCACAGTGATGTTTGTAGGAACCATTTGACTGCATCCTGTGCAGTTGCCGCATGTTGCGTGAGGTGTGGGAGGGAATGGAAAAATAAATGGGGTACAGCGAAAGCTTCCTAGGGCTTCCTAATAACAGGCAGTTCAGGAACAGAGCTTCCCAGATATCCCTGAATAATCCAGACAGGGCAGCACAGAATAGAACTGTGCAGCCAGTGAGTTACTGGGAAACAGGCATTGCACATGGAATTCAAACACAGCTGAAAGGCACCTGCTCAGGAGAGGCAGCACAGCCGGGTGATGTGAGCATGGCACACCAGGGACAGAGCTGGTGTGGGCATGGCACACACAGAGACAGAGCCAGCATGGCCATGGCACACACAGGGACAGAGCTGGCATAGGCATGGCACACACAGGGACAGAGCTGGTGTGAGCATGGCACACACAGGGACAGAGCTGGTGTGAGCATGGCACACAGGGACAGAGCTGCTGTAGGCATGGCACACACAGGGACAGAGCTGGTGTGAGCATGGCACACACAGGGACAAAGCCGGCATGGCCATGGCACACACAGGGACAGAGCTGGTGTGGGCATGGCACACACAGAGACAGAGCCAGCATGGCCATGGCACACACAGGGACAGAGCCAGCCAGCTCCATCTGATCCCGCAGCAACCCCAGGAACAAAAGCTGTGCAACAGGCTCTCAGGTTACCAGTGCACGTCATCGGCCTCAGACAGCTGGGTGAACATTCCCTCCTGGCGTCCTCGCCTCCCCACAGGTTAACCTTTAGAGGCCTCATGTAGGTCTCCAGGAGATCCTACCAGAAAACAGTGCCAGTGGAGTAGACAATAGGTACTCCACGGGGTTTTTACCCACACAAATCAGTCTGTATCCATTGTCCCAGTGAGTGCAGCTTCACTTTAGGAAAGAGGAGCTTGATTCCTCACTGGCACTGCTGGGGAAATGGTTAAAATCTCAAGCCATCAGATGCCTTCACTGCTTTCATTTAAAGGGGTTTGCCAGCTGGGTGCATTTCCACTGTTGTAAAACTAGTACTACAGGAGATAATTATTGTTTCTGTTCTGCTGGGTCTCTTTGACCAATAAAAGGCTTTAGTAATAGTAAAATATAAAGTAATGTCTTCATGTAGCAAGTCACTCCATTCCCTTCCTGTTACTATTAGTTATGTACAAAGGAGAGCTAGAGATTTGGTTTTTGTATGCACTGATTTTTTTGTGTGTTTTTAACCATTAAAATACTGACGCTGCTCAGAATATTCTCAATGAGGTTAAATTTAAAGCCTTTCCAAGAGTCTTATCTTTACTGCAGAGTGGCATTAGAACATGGAATATATTTTCTTCAAAAGACTAATTAATTATTGCAATTTAGCTTAACAAGAAAACACAAATAAAGTCTTACATAGCCAGAGGACCAAAAACTCCAGTTAATTCAGCTTGAGTTGTATTATCTATTGGTGCCATAGTTTCATTATCTTTCCCAGGCAAGCCAGACAATACCGAAATCTTAGCAGACAAGAAAGTTATTTTCTATTGCAGATATTTCATTACTGATAAAATGAATAGTATCTTATACCCATTAAACGTCTTCCACAGATGCTTCCACAGGAGGCACATCATCTGTGTGTTGTCATTTAGTCATCCATCTCTTACGACAGAGCTTCAGCTGCTCTGATGCAGAATTCAGAGACATCAACACCTCGATAACACAGTTCAGTAACCCCCTAAGTTACATCCTGATTCATGTCAGATGCCATGTAAAAGAAGATACATAGTGACACACATCATGAATATTTTTGTACAGGTTTTCCATATTCAGGCTCGTTTTTATCTTGTGTTATATCAAGAGTTTTTAAGAAGTTCCTATAAGCCAGGCTTTAACCAGATGTTAATTTCAGAAGCTTGATGGCACTGTTCTGGTTTTGAAATCCAGCCCTATATTGGAGCTATAATGAAACTCTTCAATGGATATGTTACATTAAGAAACCTCCCCGTGGCATTTTTCAGCCTAGGTACCAAGGTGAAGTCATGGCCAGAGGTGTGCGTCTGACTGTCCCTGTATGTCTGCAATGCACAGGGACCATGGAGCAATGCCCAGATCTCATTGCTGATTGCAGTTTGTTTGTTTAGTCTGTCAGAGATGGGCTAGGCACAGCCTATGCCGTGGATGCTCAGCCCCAGGACACCCAGCTGAATTCCCAGCAGTGGGAGCCACCCTGCAGCTCCCCTCAGCCTTCTCTGAAGCCTGCAGGGCAAGGCACCTCCCTTCTGATGGCCTCCCTGCACGGCTGTGGAACCGCAGCGTCACTTCCCTTCCTGCTGTTTGATTTTCCAAAATGCGTCTGTGCCAACACAACTGGGTTTCTTTTCCAGCCAGATAAGAAGTGGCTTTTCCTACTGCAATGCTCGCTTCCCTTGAGTTAGGAATTATGATCTTTATGTACATTTATTTATCCCAGTCATGTTGCTGTATTTCTCAACAGGAATGGCAGTAAATCCTGAGGAAGGTTAAAAAACCCAACCGACCACTATTGTATTACCCATTCCAGGTTTCTCTCCAAAGTTTTAATCCTACACCTCTGCAGTCACTGAGTCAGGTGGACACTACCCCAGAGAACTCATCTCAGCTTTGTAGCTTTCCTTAATTAGCAGGTAGCAGAGCAACACATAATTAGCCATGAGTGTTGTCTGTTTTCAGCCAGATGATGCACCTGTGGAGGGTGCAGGGAATTCACGTGGAGCATATGTCACAGAAGCCACTCCATGCTGGCATTACGACCATGCAGGCTCTTCCTGGGAGAGCTCACCCAACACCTCAGCAGAGACGTATAAGACGCTCAGCATCCTTTTGACAGCCACCCTCTAATTTCACGGGCTGGATCTGGCATGGAGGTACCAGAGCTACAAATCGCAGACCAGGTGAAGGGCTGTATCAGAAAACTCAGGCTTTGTATCAACCATCACTCCCCTGAGCCCAGCAGCAACACTCCTAACATTGGCAGGAAACCCATTGCTAAGGGTGCATCCTGCAACTGAAATCAGCAGTGGTGGCTGATGCAAAATGCTTTCTTTCATGTCAAGACCTAAGAGTGGAGAATGCTAACTTTTACCACAGCTTTAGCAGAGATATGTCAAAACAAAACTGTTTCAGGTCCATGGTAATTTAATCATATGCCTTCAGTTTGTCAAATGAAATAAAAAAACTCCCCAAAACAGTTGATTTTGGTTCAGCTTGGAAATGACAGGTACCTACCCAAGGTACTGCAAGAGTACTTCATAGGAACTACATTTAATTTCCTGTCCCTGTTCTCCTACATGGACCATGTTCCCCCATTTAATTTTCCTTCCCACTGTCCTCCCTCACCAGCGACTCATGTGGTGTCCTTGGCTACGACACAGCACAGGAGTTGCTGCCCTGCTGGAAGTCTCAGTCACAGAGGAAAATTGAGAACACAGGGTATCCAAGCCACCAGTTCCCATGGACACTGCCACTGCTCAGGCAGGGGACTTCTCCTCCTGCCTGACCTGGCAAACACAGCCTCAGCATTGCAGAGCCATGATCTTTTTCAGTGAGGAAAGCACCTCACCTGGGGGGAAGGTGAGTGTCAAAGTAACACAGTTCTCCATGGAACAAAACTTGTTGTTACCAGCTCTCCTGCCAAAAGCCCCCTCAGGCCTGTCCAGAGAAGGTCAGAGGAGTGAAGACTGCCCTGCATGTGCCCTATCAGTAACAAAAGGGACAGGCATCAGCAATGACCAGGAAAGCAAGGTAAAAACAAAACCCTCAAACACAATCTGACACTGAATGCCAGAACACCATCAGTAGAGCTTTCCTGGGCTTCCTTATCAGGCCTGACAGTTTTGCACAAACGCTGCCAGCCTGTGCACTACATGGCAGTGTCCCCAGGACTGCCTGTCCCCCACTGCACAGCTCTGCTGGCCCAGCAACCAAAGGGTTCATTCTGCTCACAGGGGCATTACTTGTTTGAAGAATCACTCACTAGACACCAGGTAGCTTCCAGAGCTGGTAATTAAACTGATTTGGACATCCAAAGGGCAGTTCTCTTGCCAAAGTGCAGCAGCTCCTGGCAGCCAGCCCTCCCAGCTCTCCTGCATCCTGCTGTTGCCATGGCAGCACGCAGGATGTGCACCTCAGTGCTTATTAGGCTCCAAGAAGCATTTCCCATGTGAGTTGGGCTGCACAGTCACAGGCACATAACTGTTAAGCCATCATGGTATGAAAATTAGCCATGGCCACAATTACCCAAAACTTGAAAAGCTGGAAGAGTGCTCATCTTTGTACACTGGCTGTCCCCATTTAAGGCTTGATCTCTTGACTTGCAAAACACTCCAATAAGCAGTGTCTGCTACAGGTAAACAGACATCCTCTGTGTTTGACAGAGGGGCTTCCTTTCCTTACCTTTCCTTTCCTTTCCTTTCCTTTCCTTTCCTTTCCTTTCCTTTCCTTTCCTTTCCTTTCCTTTCCTTTCCTTTCCTTTCCTTTCCTTTCCTTTCCTTTCCTTTCCCCCACATGCAGTGTTTATTCTGCAGTTAGAAAGGCAGTTCATCTGCTGCGGCCGTTCTAGCAAACCCTTGGAATTGCCAGCAGCAAATGTAAACTCCAGTGTGACCTCCTGGGTCTGTAATGCCTGTTGCCCTCAATCGTACTCTGCTGTTTTAGTTTTTTAGGATTCCACAGATGCCAAAAGTAATCTTAGTTTACATGAAGTACAGGCAGGTCAAAGACACTCCGCTGAAGCCAAGAGAACTACTTGGACAAGTAGGGCCTACTTGCAGAGAAAGGATTACTGGTAGAAATAGGGATTAGAAGGCTGAAGCCATTGGATTGTAAATTCTCTTTTGCTGTGTCAGGCCTTGATTATGTAAACTGGCCACTGGAGCTGAAAGACTCTCCGGGTGATCACAGCCCCACCTACCTTTGCCCAGGGTTACACTTGGGGCTTTTGTCATTTTGGAGGACACCCAGGCCTAATTACAGTAGGGACTGGGTGCTGCCAAAAGCCCAGAAGCTGCTCAAAATGTCTTCATACTGTAATATTGCAGAAGTGGCTGGCTGAAGCGGAGCAGTCGGTCCAGGCTCTGGCTCCCCGCAGAGGGGAGCGTTAAGGAGTGAGGCAGTGACAGGCAGTGACAAAGCACGCATGGCAGTGGCCTGCTCAGGGCTGTCACAACACCCTGCACCAGGATAGAGTGTGCACTAGCTGGCTGACACGAGGGTCCTCCAAAACACATGGGGGACGATGTCACTGACAGGTGCAGGGTGACCCAGTGTGTTAATCTGAGACATTTGCAGCAGAGGGGGAACTCTGCGATGTTGAGTCATGTCACACAGCCACTGCTTTGGCCCAATGACTTGGCTACAGTCTGGGATGCTGCCCTGCATCCTGCTTGTTAGCTGGGCCACAGGGAATTTTGCCCAGATCACAGCCTGGGAGTGTGAAGTAGAATGTCTCTGATCTCTTTCTTCGTTTCTCTCCTAATTTCAGCTACAAGCAAGTCTGCCTTTTACGGTGCATCAGTCACCAGTGGACTCTGGTCTTCTGTGTAGTGGTGGACATCAGAGCCCTGATGTCTGTGCTGGATGGGGGCTGCCTCTGGGTAGGACTGTTCTGCACATGTTGTCTCGGTCTTGGTTTCTCTCTGGACATGCACAATGCTACTGGGGAGGACTTGCAGGCTGCTAAAAACTGCTGTGCTGCCAGGAGCCACAATTTGTGTGGGATGGGGAAAAGGTCCACACAGGGACAAAGCTGAAAGCCTTTTCCTAGGAGCCTCCAGCAACAGCAGCGTTTCAAACCCCCACGTATGTGCAAGCTGATATTTCAATGCCTGCAGGTTGCTATGGACAACCAAAGATTTCTAAACTGCAGAGCCCCAACACTGTACACTGCAGTAACACTTGGCATTTCTGTTACCAAGAGCTCCATGTTGGAAAGTCAGGAATACTGTCATCACTTTGCAACTGAGGATGCAGAAGGTCCAATCACTGTGAGGTGAAATCAATCCCTCAGGTAATCCCCACCCATTTAAATGCTCTGACACCTGAAATCACCTGCTCAAACATGCAGCCTCCTCAGACAGGGGCAAACTATGTGGAAGCAAGTCACTGGGGTAAGAGCACATTCTAGAGAATGACAGGGGAATTAATGGGGGGAAAGGTCCGTGGAGTCAAGTTTCCCCATGCATGTAACCCTGGCTGCAGAAATTGCAGGTCTGAGCTGGGTGCACACACAGCACTGCACACCTGATGTGCAGGTGGGAGCTCTCCTTTGCAAAGGGCCTGCCACAGCCTGCACCAAGGCTTGTGTTCCCTGGCCACCCATTCCCTGGGAAGAGGAATGTCCTTCCCAGCTGAGCAGAGGCATAGCAGAGCTGCTCTTACAGGGTTGCACACAGCAAGGGCTGTTCACAGAGCCATGAAGAGGAAGCCAGGGACAGGATGCAGAGCCTCTAAGACCCCCCCCATCCAACCAACTGGCATCTGCCATGAGCAGCCCATCCTCACACATTTCAGGAATGAAGGAAACACACCCACAAGTTCTTTCTTTGGATCTATCTCATGAACGTTAGCTTGGTGTTATTAAGGCTCTGCCTTCTGCATGCAGGGGTGCTGTTGCCTGCAGTAGGAGTAGGGGGAACAAGGTAGAGCAAAATTATCTGCCAACATCATGCAGGAGGTCTGTGGCAGAGCTATGGCAGACTTGAGTCTCCAGAGTTTGCTGAAAGCATTGCAGTTTCTTTCAGGACCGAGATAACGATGAAATGTAGTTACCCCCATTTTAAGAGGGTGAAAATGCCTGTACAGTCTGCAGTCACAGAAACTCACCCCCCACAGCCTCTTGCCATAAGCACGGAAATGCTTATGGCAAACATTGCATTGGGTCTAAAATGAAAACTGTGATACAGAAGTATGCAGAATAGTTAGTAAAAATACAGCCTGAACCATAATTTGGCTTGGTACAGGGAAAATGTCAAGGAAAAAGATCTAGGAGTAGGTTTTGCTTATCCTCCTCCATCTATACTCAATGCATGTCCTCCTCTCTTTCAGCAGATCTCCAAAGTGCCACCTAATTTATCTTCCCACCGAGACAGGCACAGAGAGCACACCTCCATGATTAATGGACTTTTACACTCCAGGAGTTGGTTACATTGCAGCAGACAATGAGAAATTTGATTAGCACTAATACGATATTGACACAAATGTCAATGCTCTAAGACACACAGTATCATTTTGAATCAAGGATCCCTTTCATCATTGGTGGGGTTTTTTGTTTGCTTCTTCCATTTTAATAAGCTGTTGTTCTGTGTATTACCCAAAACTACCTGGGGACAATTTAGGTTTTATGTAACACTTCATTAAGTAGGAGGCACCTTTAACAGAAAGGTGTTTGTGCTCACATAGCCCCGTTATCATTTAAATACACAATGCTCCAGCTGAAAACTCTGGTCAGCTGATGCCTTTACCTTAGTGATAACTAATCGGTTGTTTTATCAAAGTCAAATATAGCAGGAAGTGGGAATAATGGCTTTTTCTTTTTTGCTTCTGGAGAATTGTACTGATCGAATCAGCCAAATCTTGACCAGCCAAAAATTAAATTAAGCTTGGCAATCGTGTCATGTAGCCAAACAAGTGAGGCAGTCAGATCCACAGGTGAGATCTCTCCTTGCAAAGGGCCCACACAGCATGAGCAGAGGCTGCAGCTGGCCAAGGCTTCTGTTTCCCTGGCCACCTTCCTTCCCAGCTGGGCAGAGGCACAACAGGGCTACCCTGCTGGGTTGTCTGTGGGAGCAGTGGCTCCTTGAGAGGCTGAAGGGCTTTGGACTCAAATGTCTTTACTGGTTCTGGGTTTCCTTGGCCAGGATGCTGGTTTTGGACTTTGGGACCTGACCTGGGCCTTACCTCCTGCTTCTGGTTTGGCTGATGGAAGTGGGTCCATGAAGAAACACAGTTACCCCTCACCCAGCAGCTGTAAAAGTTCCACCTCTTCAAGAAGGAATTTCAATAAGGACTTAGGCAGGGCAGGAGAAGCAGCAGCATTTCTGGGGATGAGGGCTCTTAGTGGAACCCATGCAACCATTAAAGTCCTTAAACTCAGCATAAAGGCTACACAAGAGGTTAAACCAAGCCTTGAAGCAGATCTCACTTCTAGCCAGAACCTAGAGCAGAGCAGAGGAAGAGGAGCAGGAGGCAAGGGAGAGTCAAGCCTCATAACCAAGTGGCAAAGTTTACTCATCACTTTAAAGTCTAAAGCTGTGCTTCAAGAAATGAAAGCAGAACCCAGGCAAAATAAACACAACAGAGCTTACCTGGGAAAAACCTGACTCGAAATTGGCAAAACCAAAACACTTTAAGAGCTAAAGAAATTTAAAAGTAAACTCTCTATACTTTGTATTGATAAATTACAAATTAAAGTCGGTAAAAGCATTTGTAACCACCTGAAAGGAGCAAAGAATGAGATCAAAATGTACTATGAGGCTGCTAAATAATTTCCTTGTCTCTGTACTTCTGCAGGATGCAATAGGATGGCATCTGCATCCAGCCTCCTTGGAGCAATGGGCTGAGGCACTGTCCGGAGGTGCTGTGAAAGGAAGACACAGAAGCCCAAACTGATAAATAAAACAGAAAAAAACTTCCCACAGGACACTGAAATTACATTTCTGCTGCTCATGCTGCCGGTATCAACTTCATTAAAACAACCATCTTCTTTTCTCCTTTGGGCATTATGGCCTCTGACTTGTTTCATCTGACAAACATGTTACACCTTCTGGCCAGCAATTACTTACATGGCCATTTCTTTCTTCCTCAAGACCTAGAAGTTCTCACGACCCAGTGTTATCAAAGATTTACTATTTACTGGTAACAGCATATTTAAGATCCAAAAAGAAGGAACTGAGTCACAAAGAAGAGCAATTTGATACTACCTTCAGGCTTGGGAGAGAGTCTATAAATTCTATGAATCAGGAATACAGCCCAAAAGAATATAGAGAAAAAGGCTGATTCTGAGTCTGCCCAGGTGTCCTCCAGCTATGAAAAGTCACAGGACAGCTCTGCTCTTCACCACCTTCCAACTCCCAGAATATTAAAATGGAAGCAACAAGGATCACTACACAAATGGCTGGTCATTATTTCAATCTATCAAACAACCAGAGACAAGAACTACAGTTATACCAGTGAAAATAAAAACAGTGTGGGAATGCCATCCTTTTCACACCTTAGGCTATGACACAGGCAACAGCTGTGACAAGGAAAAACATGCCCTGCATCATCACTGGAGATTTCAAAAACCGAGTTTGACAAGAACCTGCCTGGTGAAGGCAAAGCCAGTCCTGCCCTGGGGCAAAAGGGTAGCCTGAATGACTTAGAAAATGTTATCCAAGGCTGTTTGCTACAGTCATGCATGTGCACCCTTCCCACTGCAGCACTGGCTGTCCAGCCGCCTGTGTCTGCTGGCAGATGAGATCACGGTTACTACAGTAACCACGGTGGGTTTCTTTTCTAAGGCAGACACAGAGGAGGTGGTTTTTTTTTTTCCTTCAAACTGCAAGTATGCTCAGCTCACATGTTTGAAAGGCTGCTGCTGCCAGGCTCTGCGGGCTAGCCCTGAACCAGACAGCAGCAGCAAACTTTGGTCCTTGTGTGGGCACTGGTGGCATCCTCAGTATAGAGCTACAGAGCTGAACACTGCTCTTGCAAGAGCTTTGGGGGAAAAAATATTTTTAAAAAATGACCCCACAAATCTCCTCCCTCCAGATTTTAAGCCTCCAGGTTTTAAAAATGACAAATTAAAGCCTAAGTGAAAAAAGGTACAGATACAGAGAACCAGGATAATGAAGAGCATAAAGGATTCTCCTTGGCAGGCTGGGAGCAAGCTTGGTGTGAGACTGGGACTTGCTGTGCACCCTGTAAATCAGACACATGGAGTGCCCTCTCCAGTGTACATTAGACTGTGTGTGGGTGGCATGTTCCTAACTCACTGGGACTGCTGCACAGCTCAAGCTGCACGTGTAACTAACCCTCCCACTTAGCCCTACCCTTTGAATCTAAGTGTGAGAGCTTGATCTGACACATTTATCCTTCTTTGCTTTAAACATTTCTCCATTGCTTTACATTTACTTTTTGTAACAGAAATAAATGTTATTCTTCCTTTGGTAACCTGCGAGCCCTCTATTGGTATTCATATTGCTGACAGGGATAGTCTCTAATGCTCCTAATCCTCGAGTCCTTATTTGGGGAGTCATTACTAGGGAAAAAATCATTTTGAATCATCAGACGTGGCCTGAAATTGAACTGATGGACAATTTATTCACCCCAGATGAGCATTAAATGCTCACCAGTAAGAGCAAAGTCTTTCTAAACTGGCCCTTACTATGCAAGTGGGACTTCACACTTCCCATCCCAGTGCTGATCAGCTGCAGAGATCATCCCAAGGACATTTCTACTGCCAAGTAAATCTGAAATTTTTACTAATTTATTGATGCTTGGTTTTATGCCTTGTATCCCATTTTCATTGCCACATATAAAACTTGGGGATTTCCCCCTTGCCCCCTCTGTGAAATCTTCCACAGGAATGTACTTTTTAGTGCTGGGCACATCTAACAGGATCACAATCTCCTTTTCCCCCAGCACATAGTTTCCCATCCTATTATATTTATGTCTTTGCTTGACTTTCTCTGCCAGCACATTTGTTGTGAGAATAACAGCCCTCGGGGGCAGATAGTTCTTATATTTTCTTCATGCCTAAAATAATTGTACCTACTTATTAAAAACCTCACTGACAGTATGATACAATAACCTCTGTGATTTATTTATCTTTCAGTGAGCTTTAGAGAGAGCTACAGCCTCTTTTCCAACTCTGTGCTGTATAGTCCATCATCAAATGCAGTGCTGCGCTCTCATGTTTGCAACATCCTACAACAAGAAATTGGTCTTTGAATTACATTTATTCTACCCTTATCTAGTTGATTTACTGGGTCCTCAAATATTTGCTTCCTTATACTATCTTAATTGAAGATTCCTCTGGCCTATATTTCCTTTCACTGCTGTTCTACAGAGGGCAACACTCTCCAAACAGCACGTTTATGCTGTCTTCCCCATCTTCTGTGTACACCACAATTCCTACTTTTTTCCATCACTTTAGCCTTTAAAAAACCCCAAGCAGAAGATTTCAAATGTACCAAAACCAGGTGGATTCTGTGATGCATTTGTCCTTTTCCCTAGGAAGGCCTACCTTCTGAAGGCACAAGCCAAACATTTATAGGCAGTAAGGAACCTCCGTAAGATCCCTTTTCCGTGTCTTGTTCCTGCCCAGTATTTTTCTGGTAACTGGGCATCCAAGGCAGAAGGTGCTGCTGATTCCAGGCCTCTGCCCTAGCTTGGGAAGTAGGAAGAGCCCCAGCAGACTGGGACAGCAGAGATGAGGTTTTTCCAGGCAAACAATGAAGCTTTGCTAGCTCAGCCCCACTATCAGCTGGATCTGTACCTGCAAATGAAAAGCAGATGAAAAGATGTACAAATTTAATCTGTTGGATGGTGTTTGTTTTTTCAGTCAGGTAACTGGAGTATGCTCGTATCACAGAGCAGGCTAACAATCCAAGAATGTAAGCAAGCAGTAGCAAAAAGCAAAACAGAAAAGAAACAGGTTCTTCCAGAAGAATACCAAACAGAAAAGCCAATTCTTAAATACATTACCAGGAGACACACATGGGGCTGGTGCAGCTCAAGGGCAATGACTAAGAACTTCACTTTATGACCTCTCCTGCACCCTACCAAGCTCTTACATAAAGTAGAATTTATTGGCAATGATTTACACAAATTAATTCTAAGCATTCCTTTGATAGGTTTAACCCTTCTAGGTTTTTGAATCTTTCAGAATCTCCTGCTTATCTGCAAAAGAAAGCAGGGACATGGAGCACCTGATTATTTCCTGACAATATCACAGTGCATGGCATGGCATACGATAGCACTCCTTATTCTTTTCTAGTACCTGTTTCCCAGGGCTACTAACACATTTGCAGCCAAATTTTGAAGCCTTCTTCAAAAAAAAAAAAAAAATCATCCAGAACTATATCTTGTTGGATTTTTTTAAATTATATCCAAAGAAGGGAACTAATAATGACCACAAATAGCAAAGCTTTGCCTGAAGTTGCTAATAATATTCTATCATCTTGTCTTTAAATTCTTTTTTGTGGATTAGAGATGCTAATAATTATGAATCCCCCCAGCTTCATTTTATCTAGTACAGTAACATAATCAAAATCATCCTGCTCAAAACTCTCTATAGCAAATCCTCTTTTTAAAGCCCTTGTTCAACGTTCTCCCTCATTTTAATTTCCTTTGCTGCTGCTTATTATGCTAAAGCCTGGCATCTGAAAACTGAACAGTAGCATTAACTGTTTTTTTAGCACAGACCATACCTATTCATTCTGGATATTAATGCTGTAAGTATATTTTTAAACACCAGGCTGCCTGCAGTGAAATGCCTTGCATTCCCATTGTGTTACTGTAAATACCATTATTATGAAGAAATGATTGACTTTGTTTAACGCACTGTTCAAATAGTCTGCAGAGATGTCTGTGGTGCCAGAGTCATTCTCCTGCTTTAATTATAACTTTAATCATCCATGATCTTCCATTTGTTTGTGCAGTGAGATAATTATTTTTTCTATCACAAAGCACTGAAACAATGTCTTAGTATTATTATTTTTTATTACTGATTTGCACTACACTCCTGCTCACTCACTCCGCTAGACCCTCTGTTTCCAATGCTGCTCCTAAAAACCCACCATCTAATGGTACATCCTAAAATGGCCTGCTGCATCCTAAACCCCATCTTATTCCTTCTGCCTCCTGCCCTGTGCTCATTAGCTGGATATTTGCTGAGTCGTTTAGGCCTGGGATTGATGCACCCACCTGTAGGGCAGGGGAACAGTTCAGTGAAACCTGCAGCTCTGGGACCTCTCAATGCCCTGTCCGTGCCCTGTGGCCAAGAGCCCACATCAGCTGTCCTTCCCAGGACAGTTTTCCTACATCAGCTGTCCTTTCCAGGACACCAGAAGTGTCCTTCCTGTCCATCAGGTGTAGCTGGTGGCAGGCTACACCCTTTGCTTTCAGGTCTACAAATTCCCACGAGAAGGGAGGTGTAAGAGCGAGGAGCCTGACCTCCCGGGACATGTCTGTCCCTTTAACCCTACTTCCATGGTACCTGTGGCAGGCAGATCCAGGGGAGCTGGCTCTGCTCTGCCCCCTGGACACCCTGCAGCCCCACGATGTGGCCCCAGTCCTGAGACAACAGACTGGGGCCATCCACCCCCCTCACCACACAGCAGGCTCACCCCAGGCTGCAGCAGAGCATGCAAAGCTCAGTTGTGAGGGACCAACACAAGGTCCCTTCAATCCCACTGGAAGCTCTGAGACTCATCCTGACCACGGGCACAGCAAGGCCCCAGTCACCAGGGGATTGTCATTGCCTTGCAGCAGGTGGGGGGTGTAGCTTTTGAAGCAAGGTTATCCTGATGTAAGGTATAGCTTGCTTTCTAATTGAATGCCCAGGCACACAGGGGGAAGCACTGAAGCCCTAATAGCAGCTACCCTCTGTGAAGCAGGAGACCCTGTAGCAGCACACTGTCTGTAATTATAAGCCACTGAGCTACAGGATGTCAAAAATAGCAGAAAACACAGGGTTTGTAGGATTTGCTGTATTAGTTCCTCAGAAGGAGATTCACTGATAGGTTTTGACAAAAGCTGTCTTCCCCTGAATATAAATGTCAGGCTGCAATCAGCAGCTCCCTGCCAGTGCAGACACACAGGGGCAGGCAGACAGCCCTCGAGGTTCACTGCAGAGGCACAGCAAAGGAACCTGCAGCACCTCTGGCATGGGTTTGGGGGCTCAGCATTCCCAGTCTGCATGTGCCACACACAGACTGGTATGTGCTCATCTGAGACTTTGAGAGCACCTTCAGGCAGGTTAAAAAATCAGCCTGATAAGAAGATGCCTCGAGTCTGAATGCAGAAAATCTGGAAAACACCTTAAAACTCCTGCTGGGCTGACTGAGCCTACTGCTCCCTGCAGCCTTAACTTGAGGAGGGTCATAAAGGACTCCCTGGCCCTATCCCAAACCTCTGCTGCAGGAGACTTCCTGGCAGGCTGCACCTGGGCAAGGGAAACATGACTGATTGTAGGGAGCAATACCAGGGCTGCAGAACCCGACCCCCAGTCTGCTCAGCCACCTGCAAGAATACCAGCTCACCTGCCTGTGTTCATCTGGGAAGTCAGGGAGAAAAATAACTCCCCACCTGATTATCTGATCAGTCTTTGGATGCCTGTGCACACTAGAGAGCCTGCAGATCATATCCAGAAGCCAGAAAATAGGTATGACTTAGAAACAATTAAAGAGAGGCTTAGGCTGTGATGCTGGATTTGTTTTTTTAAAAAGCCTCAAGCATGGCAGGTATTTGGGTATTGATTATTCGTTCATGCCCACACCTGGAAATGCAGCAAATTTCTGTTACTTTTCTGCTCCTGTAATTTCAATGAACAGGTGTTAGACGTGCTGCGATGTCACTTGATATTCTGCTTTTCTGCTTTTGTCTGGTTTTATCTGTGGGTTTCTTAGCTCGGTGTGAAGGGTTTCTCATCGTGCAGCGGGCTGCCGGCAGCTGCCTGCCCTCTCCTGGCAGCCTGGGGCTGCAGGGAAGGGAGCTGCCCATCGGAAGCCGGTTTCATGCAGAGCCAGGGACCCAAAGCACATACACACAAAGGTTTTCATAGGCTGCAGTGCGTGCTGGAGCTTTCCAGTGATGGATTAATCTTGTGATGTGAACTGTACCAGAATACTACACTTTTAAATGTACCTGAAATAACATAAATATTGCAGCAACAGTAAAGCACAGAAAGGTAGAATCAGAGCAAAGGGAGAGGGGCTTTTCTGGCCAGTAGCTCTTGTATTTTACCTCCAACAGCAAATAACATATCCATTTCCAGAACAGCTGTACTACTGATGTAAATACACCAAGTCGAGTACACCCACCAGAGGTAAATATGCTCCCCAGGCAGCTACAAAGAAGGCTTTAAGCCAGGGCTAAACACACTGAGCATGTCTTCACCTGTCTGACATGGGGAGCAGGCACCAGAGCAACCTGAAAAAAAGCAGAAGCTGCAGATGGAATAGAGATCTCAATGCCATCGAAACCTGGGGCAAGGTCGTGGGATGGGGGTGCTCAATCTGCCCTCTTTAGTTTAGAGCTATAACCCCTTATCTTGTCACAACAAGATAAAATTTCTGTTCTCATTCTTCTTACAGGCCCCCTTTACATACTGGAAGGCTGCAACAAGGTCTCCCCAGAGTATTCTCTTCTCCATGCTGAGCAATCCCAGCTCTCTCACCCTGTCCTCATTGGAGAGGTGCTCCATACTTCAGACTCCCTAAGTGGCTCTCTAACTTTCAAGCTTTCCTCAGATAGGAAATGCTGTTCTCTAGCATTCCTCCAAGTGACAGCAAAGCTGAATCAGATGTGACTTAGAGAGATGACTATTAGCTTCCTAACAGTCCTGCCATTCCTTTGAAAGGCCAGCCAGAACAATCATCTCCTTTTCTTTGCCTAGGTGGAAGACTAATTAGCACCCGAACCACCGAGGCGTGTGCTGAGAGCAGCGCTGTGGTTGTGAGAGCCACGCACTCCTCAGCTCCCATTTCACACTGCCTGTCCACAGAGAGGAAATCATTCTCACTACATGCTCGAATTCACATATCATCCTCAATCAGTTTGACTTCACATGGCTATTGCCAGGGAACAGCCTGTGCATCCTGGCTGACACTAGGGCCAGAGCAGAAAGAAGCTGATACAGAACAACCCCTGTCTGTCTTTTGCATTGCACTCTCTTTGTTTTGATAGAACCATAGCATGGCTTGGGTTGAAAGGGCCTTAAACATCACCTAACTCCAACCTCCCTGTTATGGGTAGGACACCTTCCACTAGACCAGGTTGCTCCAAGCCCCATCCAACCTGGCTTTGAACACTTCCAGGGATGAGGCATCCACAGCTTCCCTGGGCAACCTGTGCCAGAGCCTTACCACCCTCACAGGGAAGAATTTCTTTCTAATATCTAAACTAGACCTACTCCCTTTTCTGCAGGGGTTGTGTTTTTGCATTAAATACTGTCTTCCTTTTAACATTGCTCAGCTGGGTTTAGCACTGTATAAAATGATTATTGCCTTAAAAACAATTGTACAAGAAGCAGCTGCAGCCAGCACTTAGGAGAGATACATCATCATCATCATCATTTCTCTCCTGCAAGACATGAATTAAAGCCAGTTCAAGCACAGGTAAAAGGCTAACACCAATTCCCCAGGAGGGAGAGGAGGGAATGCTCACCTGGAGCAGTTGTGGGGCTGGAGCAGAGCACCACTTACATACCGTCACTGTGCCTTCTGCATTTTGCCCACTCCCACCCACCAGCATCATCCCCTCACCCTCTCCTGTTCTGGGGGCTGACACCTGAGGAGACAGTGATGATCAGCTCCTGCTACTGCTGCCAAGCCACTTAACTTCACAGGATCTGCTTTAGCAGCTCCCCACAGGGGTCCAGCACAGGCTGAGGGGCAGGCAGGAATGTCTGGAGCCAGCACTGCCATTCCTGCAGCCCCGCTCTGCTGTGAGCCTCCACACTCTTCAGGGAGCAGACTCAGCCTCAAGTCCCTGAGCTATTTCTTTCATATAAGACTGTCCACAACCTCAGGAAACAAGAAACCCATATGAAGTATTATGCTCCAGAACTTGAATAGGGTTCAGCTGGCTGAGGACAAGCTTCAGTGCCTGCACCAAAGTCTGTGAAGCTGATAGCAATGCAGACACTCTTCCTGACTTCAGGGAGATGAAGTCCCAAGGGAAGAGCAGGTTGATCACTGACCTGCTTGCTGTGCAGCACAGGCTGAGAAAGGGAGCTGTAGCACAAATCTCTTTGGTGCATCAAGCTACAAGTGAGCCCCTTGATGCTGCAGATGCTACAGGAAAGGTGAACATGAGGTCTGGGTCTCCCAGGGTTTGTTGTTGTTTGGATTTTGCTGGAAGCTGCTGTTATGCAGAGACTTCTTTGCTGATCTGCTTTTGCCCAAGTGTTTGAGCTTCAGAGTCACTTAATTCGGTTAACAAACAAATTCCAAACTCACACAAATTCTTGGCATTTCAGAGCATTCCCATGCTCATCTGTATCCTAGCTAATATTTGCCCATTTCCTTCCCTCTGTCCCCAGCCACTTGACTGCTATCAAAGCTTTCTCATCACATCCTTTCCTTAGGCTTTAGGCTCACAAGCAGCATCCTTTCTAGTTGCCCCCACAGAATACCAAAATATAAAGGACAAACTGCAGTGCCGGTACAAATATCAAATTAGCAACAACAAACAGGAGCAAAACCCTCCATACAACAGAAGTTTTTTATGGGAAAGCCCAGGGACAAAACAGCACGGTGTGTTTCTCATCACACACAGCTCCCCAGGCTTTGTTAGCAGGCCCTGTTTTTCCAGTCCCTGACTGAAGAACTCAGCACTCTGAATCTCAGTTGTACATCAAGGGCAGAGAATAGCAAAGCAGATCACACAGCATCGAGGCACAGGCTGGGCAGGGCAAGGACTTCCATCATCCAGATTTTAATAATTATGTCAGTGGAGGCTCTCCTCCACTGCTGGGGTGGGCTGAGGTATACAAAAGGAAAAAAAAAAAACCCTGTTCACAGAATATTATTCATGCTAGCCTAACATCTGTTACTTTTTAAGTAGGTGCTTAAAGAAGGTTGTCAGGCCACACAGTTACTCTTTATTAAAATCCTGTAGGTCAATGGGGGAATAACTACTCTTTATTGAATAGATAAATTATACATACTAACTAAAATTCATCATAACTGAAAAGTGAGGGGCTCTTTTCTCCAGCTCTCGCAATATCTTTTATCATACTGTGTAATACAGAGTGCGTGTGGTTTTCATTATGGAAAAATGGTTTGTTGACTGTGACAGGCTGCAATTAGACTCTAATACAAAGCAGGGCCAGTGTAACACTTGGTGTTCATGCACTGTGCATCACAATGGGATCTCAGTCTTGTTGCCTGATCCTTCTGCCTCCTGTAATGATCATCATTAACAACATGAGTGGGTAAAAGCCTTTTCTTTGCATGTAGGCAGCCTACGTATTCCATAAAAAGGAAGTGATGTTACACTGACCCTACCAAACATGAATGCAGCTAAGAAACGAGCTTCTCTCTTACATTGTGTCTGATCGTGACCTGGGCTATGCAGAAATTCAAAAGAGGGGAGAAATCACAAGGTCACAGTGGAGAACACCCAGCTTTGCTGTGTATTTCCTGGCCTGGAGGGAGCTATTTGCCTACTCAGGTGCAAGAGGCTGCAGCAGCCAACACAGAGGATGTTAAAAGAGACCTGCATGTGGAAGGAAGCACAAGCACACTGGGTGTCATCTGAGCAGGGCTATTAAGAGCTGGTGAGGAAACTGGCATGGAAAGGACTCTGAGGGGCTGTCACAGTGGCTGTGCCTGCCAGTCTCTGGTGGCAGAGCCACGTGGCAGCAGGGTGAAAGCTCTGGAAGGTCGTTCCTCACCCCTGGCTTTCTTCACTTTCCTCTGCACGCAGCTCCCACTCAGATGCTGTGATAAAGCAGGTTTCTCATTTGCATTTTCCAAACCAGGCTGGTGGTTTGTTTGCTTTTATAAAATTCTTTCCTATGACCTTGGCAGGAGGGAGCCCTCAAACTACTTCTGCTCTTTGACGTGAGCACTCATAAGAGGACATTTCGGCAGTGCTCAGCCCACGCACGTCAGTGGCACATACCCCATGGCTCCTGGGTTTCAGGTCCAGGAACTCAGCCTTTCAAGCAAGCCAGTCTGACATAAAAAACCCCACAGTATAGATAGGAAATAGAACAGTGCGTGTGTCTAATTACTGTTCCTCTGCTGCCCCAACAATTAAGAGCAATGCTAAACAAGCTGTGGGCTGTCACCCTCATGCCCCGACTGTGTGTTCTGAAGGGTTGATTTCACACTCGGGGGGCACATGGCACAGGAGGAAACAAAGACCCCTATTTTTCTCCAAGGCAGTGACTGACTGCTTGTGAAAGCCCATGCAGCAGCTTGTTACAGCCTCTGTCAGTGACAATGCTGCCAGACACCCAAAAGAGACAAGCAAACATCCGAAAGATCTGCAGAAAATAAAGCCAATCACCAGGCTAGGGTCTTCCAAGGGAGATTAAATGGGACAACTTTACTGAAGAGTGGACCTAAAATACTGTGAATATTGCTGTCTTGCTGTGACCATATTAACTTAAACGTGACTTAGAATAGACCTGACAACCCCATATGTGATCCAGAACGGCTCCATACAATGCAAGACGCTTTTATTCGCTTCCATTAGGAAGATTTCCTGCCTCACACAGCCTGAGCGCAGGCAAGGTGCGGTGTTAATGAGAGGGGGGCTGAGCCAAGGGAGAGAAGGAGCAGAGCTGGGAGTCAGGGACACAGAGCCTTGTAGAAGGACGTGCGAGATGTCTTTTCTATTGAAAAACCTGCTCTCTTTGTTCGAGGAAATCTTAAGTGGTTTCGTTTCTCTGCTGCAAACAATTCACTTCCTCCTCCCCCTAGCACAAGGGAGATGCGGGGATTTTAGGCAGAGCAGTAACCCAGTGAGAGGCCACCTCTGAAACACCTACGTACACCAGTCACTGCTGGCTGCCTCAGAAACGCTGGTTTGCTGCTTGACCTATTTCTGGCTCCAGCAAAGGAGGAGAAAAACAACCCACCATTGATTTTGCAAGTAGTTGTTCTGCAGAATAAACCAGTCCGAACCCCGTGTTTATTTTGCTTCCTGGGGATATGTCAGAGAAGTCACTGGAGAAGTTACAGAAATTTAGAACAGGAGATAAAGAGAACTTGTTTTCAGTTGAAGAGGTTGATGCTCCCTAAAGCTACCTACCTGCCCCAGATTCCCCCTTCCTACAAGAGTTTGGTAGAAAAATAAAGCTTATAAATGCCAGACCCTGTGAATTACAAAGTGGCTCTGATTCCCCAAAGGAAGGGTGTAGAGCAGGCTCTTAAAGACAGATGATAAATGATAACCCTCCACAAAGGCTGCCAGCATGAAGCATGGCCACAAACATCCTTTCTCAGCAGCCCCTTCCCCTGTCCTTGCTGCCAGCCCAGCCCAGCCCAGCCCAGCTTTTCTCTCTGCGGCTAGAGGGGATGGGTTCCTCCCTTTGCCCGTCCTGCAGGGGCTGGAATGTCCTCTGCTGGAAAGTGGCTCTTTGCTAACTGGAGAAAAGCTGCTCCTGAGCCCCTGGATAGGCAGTCCAATGGAAACCT
This sequence comes from Pycnonotus jocosus, assembly GCA_013400435.1. Taxonomy (NCBI): domain Eukaryota; kingdom Metazoa; phylum Chordata; class Aves; order Passeriformes; family Pycnonotidae; genus Pycnonotus; species Pycnonotus jocosus. The sequence goes on along the minus strand of VWYP01028686.1, from coordinate 1,181,056 downwards.
GCAGCAGCAGCTGCTTTGCCCAGCAGGAGAGCCTGTGCAGGGAGAAACGCTGCCCAGGAGGCAGGTGGGTGCATTGCTCTCTGCATTCTCCATCCCCGCTGGATGCAGGGCTCCAGGCAGGGCTGGGGCAGGCAGCAGGGAGTAGACATCACTGCTGGCAGGTTTCAGTCAAAGGCTCTAACTTTTGATACTCAGGTCTGTGATGGACAGGGGCAGCACAGCCAAGGCTGCCCAAGGTGTGGTCTCCCAGGCAGGGGCAGGGCTGCACGGGATTGTTTTTCCATCAGGTGTCATTCCCTGGGGTCTCAGGCATTAGCTGAGGTCACGGCACTGGCAGCAGTCACCTGAGAAATTAAACAGGTGACATCAATTAAACAGGTGACACCTGCCCTCGCAGAGCAACGCGGAGTGTGGAGCAAGAGGCAACACCATGACAACAGCCAGCAGCTGATTTTTTTTTAGTACAACATGAACACAAGAACAGACAGGCTGGGCAAGAGATTTTTTTCCAGCGCCCTTCCCTGTCCCCAGCTGTAGCCTCATGGAATCACGGAATATTCTGAGTTGAAAGGGGCCTATGGATTTCATTGAGTCTAGCTCCTGGCTCTCCACAGAACAATCCCAAAAATCCCATCATGTGTCTCACAGACTGGGAAGGTACTCAGCAAAGTTTCCCCAGAACATTTTATCTGAGGGTTTGAGGAACTGAATCCTCCCTCTGACACTTATGGCAGAGGGCTGGAAATGCCAGTGTGCCCACACAAGTCCTGTGCTAGAAAGCATGGAAGTGAAATGCCCTTTGAGGCTGCTCCAGGAGGAAAATCTGGGGCTCAGAGCTCCAAGGAAGCCTTGTGAAATGGCCCTGTGGCCAGGAGTGCCTCTGGGAGGTGTGCAGGAGAGGCAGGCAGCAGGACAAGGGCAATTGTGCCCACCCAGAGCCCTGCCCTGCGAATCTCCTGGCTCAGCAGAGGCAGGTGAGGGGTGTCTGGGGCAGGCACAGGACAGGGAGCTGCAGGAACACCCTGCTCCTGTTCCCATGTCTGCCTCAGGAACCCCGGCCCAGCCACCAGCATCTAACCGTGGTTAACACAAGAAAGCTTGAAAGAGGCAGGAAAAAGCAGATCAATTTGGGATGAAAGAGGCTGTAAATCATGCATGCAAGGGGCACGGGGACACGACAATCAGCTGTCTTTAATGAAGTCCTGGGTAAGAGAGATGAGGAAGCAAAACACTGCTCTGTCACCTGGCGCCTGCAATTATGCACCCAGAAGAAGTAAGCATAATTAATTAAACAGAGACACCTATTTTTGGAGTTAGGAAGATACAGCAAGAGTGGCAAAAAATGAGATGCTCCTGAAAGCGGGTGGGGAAGGGGGCTACAGAGAGCAAATGCCCTGCCTGGAAAGCACCAGCAGTGGCTTGCTGTGCTCCCCTGAGCACTGCCAGGAGGACATCTCCCATCTGGGGGTCACAGCAGCACAGGGAGCATCAACAAGCTCTGTCAGCAGAATAATTGAAGATTTCGTAATCCAGGGCTTTTTCCCATGCCTGAGGACAACCTGCTTGATCAGCACCTTGCAGCCAAGCCTGAGCCATCAGATATGTTTGGTATTCTGAGAGGTGAGGAGGAATTTCAGAGAGGCTGGAGAAACAGCAGTTTCTCCATTGCCAGAGGCTGTGTCTGCCAGTAAGGAGACAAAAGAACATCCAAACTGAAAACAAGGCTGCTAGGTGGGAATTTCCCCTCATTATTAGTATTAAGTGCATTTTCCTAGTGGGAGAAGTCAGGAAAAGAGATACAAAACGTCCTCATCTCCTAAACAGACTTTATTTTCGTCAGCAATTCAGACCCAGAAACTCCCCTCCAAATACTCCTTCTCAGAAACTGAGGCTGTAAAATCTGCAAGGGGATGCTGCATTTCACTGAGGAATGCTATAAAACCCACCAAAAGGGATGCTAGAAGGAAAGAGAGCCACCCCCAGGTGCCTCTGTGATGAAAACCTGGTTGCACAGAATCCCAGCCTGATCCTATCATTTGGGGAGGTTTCAGTCCGTGGTGGTGCTTCCTTGCTCACCGGCCCTCAGGGGCTTTCTCAGCTGGTGCCACACCGGCTTCTCACACACACGTCACACAGGAAAACGATCTGTGACAGTAATTTTGTCCTTGTTGCTGTGCAGTGTGCATGGGAAGCCACTCAGGGCACTGGTAAATGATAAAGACCTGATGACCACTGCCCGTATCTCCTTCGGGACCAGCCAGCCTGCAGAAGCACAGTCAGACCCAGAAGTGTCCCAGATGTGCATAGGGTAATCATTTCTCTGTTTCCCGGGTGAAATGAAACACGGGGGTGCCCGGGCACCCTTCCTGCTGTGTAAATTACCCCACACACCAGCCCTGCCAGACCCCAGGCAGTTCTCACCCCACCCTCGTTCCTCTCTGCAGCCACATCTCACACAGTGACTGAGATAACCAGTTCCTCAAGCTGTGCCAGGACAGTTGCTGCAGTCCCCATGTAGGGCAGGAGAACCCTAGAAACTCTTTCATGTCTCCATCCTATAGCAAAAACCCCCACAAAATCTGTGAAGTGATAAGATGAGAAAGTTGTTATCAGTCATTTCCGTGACTGCAGACATTGCCTGCCCAGCGCTCTGCTTGCCTTTCTTCTGCTGCTGACAAAGGCTCCAAGGCTATTTTTTTTTCCTTGGGATTGGAAATAAATCACTCCAATCAGTTGCTTTTCTTGAGGCGCTACAAAACAAACTACAGTGGAAATGTTATCACTGGTAACAGATTTGTCCTGCAGGACCGTGCGCTCATTTGAATTTTAACATTTAAAAATCGTTTCTGGTGGTGCCATGTAAATACAAGGTATGGCCAGCACAAGCAGATGGAAATTGAGTGAAGTTACATGACTGAAACTTATTTATTTCTGCCTCTGAGAGTTACTGATGCATCCCTCCTGCTGTGCATTCAGGACACTGGAGTGACTTGGAGAGGAAGCAGCACTCAGGAGACAAAGCCACCTTAATGATCACACAGCTGCCTCTCTCTGTCACACCTACCTGCCAGACAGATATCCGGGAGAAATAAAACACTTTCTGTCCTGACAAACAGGCTGTGCCTGACTCCCACCACTGCCAGAATTCCAGCAGTGCCTGAGAGCCCAGAGGTGTCATCTTTGCACTTCTGCTTAGCTTGCTACCATTGCAACCTGCTGATATAGGCTTGGTANCTCAAAAAAACAACCAATCAAACAAACAAAAAAAAACCTGAAAAAAAATCAGTTGTTTTCTCTGAAATGAAGAGAAACCAGTTGTTTTCTCTCTATATGAAGAAACCCATTGGGAGGTGGGAAGATGGTTGCACAAGAGAGGTTTTTCTCTGCCTCTGTTTTCCCTAAAATACAGATGCTTTTCCAAAATACTCAGCTGTAGTCCTGCCTGGCACAAACCAGCTCAGGCCACACAGTTGCTGGACTTACAACAGTGTGAAAGCAGGATCCAGTCAGTGGCAATCAAGCAACTTGTCCTGTTAAAACAGAGCTGCTGAGCAGCAAAACAAAAGCAGGCAAAGCCTTTATACAGCACTGAGGCCAAGCAAGAGCCAAGGGAAAAAAAAGCAGCACAGGAGAGATGCTATGTCCTACCCTGTCAGAACTTAGAAAGAAAGCAAGGATTTGGGGAGACTAGTTGCTGGTTTTGTGAGCTGAAAGGCTTCATCCCACACAGCAAGGTGTGCTCAGAAATACAAGGTTTTCTTCCCCATCCAGGCTAACAAAGGGTGCTGACCCAGGAAAACAGAAGGAGATCTGTCCTGGCATTTCCCAGCTGCACATAGTGGGACAAACATTGCTCTCACCATGAGTTTTTTGCCCCATGCTCCATCTTTCCATGCTGTCTGGTGTGGCTGGATGATGTCCAAGGGCTGCTCTGTGATGCATTATCTTTAGGAACATAGTGACATGAGAAGAAGGAAGGGGAGAAGCAGCAACAGGAAAGACTGACTGGCAGAGCCCAGAACAAGATTTTAGGCCTGCCATTTAGGAAAACTCTTTTTCTGATGTGAAGCAACCTAGATCTAGAAAGAAAAAAAAGACAACCCAAAAGCTAGGGAAGCCCTCAGCATCAATCTTGGAGTCTGGCTTTGCAGAAAAGTCAGCTTTTAGGGTCATGGACTCATCTGCCAGGTGGCACATCTTTTTCAACCGAATCCTCACCACAGACAGGCTTTTAGCCAAATTTGTTTAAAAAAAAAATCAAACAAAACAAAGCAAAGCCAACCCCCAAAACCGCTCACAGAGGAAAAACTGCCACAAATGCAAAGGCTTGTCATTTAATATATTCCTTAAAACAGAGTTTCTTTCATAACCCCACAAACACAAGGAATCAGGGAAATTATGGGTCTGTATTACAGAAAAGAAAGTAAAAATCAGTTTGTTCCATAGAATTGTTAAGGTTGGAAAAGAGCTCCAAGAGCATCAGGTCCAACCTTTGTCCAAATACCACCATGGCCACTAAATGGCATTGCAAAGTGCCACAATCTGCTCACTGTTTGAACATTTCCAGGGAGGGTGACTCCACCACTTCCCAGGGGAGCCTGTTCCAATACCTAACCACTCTTGCAGTGAAGAAATTCTTGCTAACATCCAGCCTGAACCTCTCTGGTGCAGCTTGGGGCTGTTTCCCCTGGTCCTGTCACCAGCTGCCTGGGAGAAGAGCCCAGTTTGTGTGACTCAAGAGTGGCCACTACACAGAGTGTTTGGACTTAAGAATCCTACAGAGCATTAAGGGCAACAGTAGGGCATCAAGAGCCTTATTAGCTGTGATATACCCACGGTTACGTAGCATCATCCCAAAATTTGCTGGAAGCTGTGTTTTTATTCACATTTTATTTATTTTTTCGTGTTTGACAAAAGATGGCACTGCAGAATCTGGAGGGGAAGAGAGTGTGGCCGCAGTGTCCCCTCTCCAGGCTGTTGGGGCAGCCAGCAGGGAATTGCCACTCTTACCCACGTCCTTCTTTAACGCTCCACTCCTTCCCACTCCTGCACACGAGATGCCAGGGCTTGCAGACAGGTCTAGCAGCAGGACTCGAGCACTCTGTGAAGGAATACAAACACCAGCTAATTAAACCTATTGTTAAAGCAATTTGTTTCTCGCTGGGGCCGAGTGATCTGGCAGCGTTTAGACAAGACAGGTTTCATTTCTGAGGGCAGACTGCCATCTTCACTCAGCAACTCCTCACCCCAGTCCCTTTAGATTCAAAACACAGATCAGCAACAGAGAAATAGCAATAAAATAAAAACCCAACTCTGAACTCCTCTCCGGGAGGAGTACTGTTCGGTGGGAAATTCCATGATTTAGCCAAGCAGCAGGAGCTGCTAGAATAACCTACGGTGGCGAGCAGTGAGATGCTCAGCACAGGAATCACCAAGGCCTATTTCCAAGGAACACCTGCCCCCAAGAGGGCACTGTGATATTGTGTATTCCTCCTGCTTGGGCACCGGGAGATTATTGATGTGTGTGTCGTGTCATGGGAGCACCCACGGCCCGAACAGTGGGGCCAAGGAATGCCATCCCTCCAGCCCAGCCCCACGGCCACTGCCAGCAGGCAAAGGGAACACCTGCCTCTGCCTTCCATGGATTCACCTCCCTTTCAGGGGAACCCACAACCGGGAAAGCAGCAAAAAGCCCCGTTTGCTGGAAAGCAAAGCAGGCAATGCCATGCAAGGTGTGCTGGTGTGAGCAGGCTGTACTCACTCTCCTCACCCAAAGCACCCATCCCCTGGCAGCTGGGTGTGATCAGCCTCGGTTTCCTGGGCAGTTTTCCTCCCAGGATCACGGATAGTTTCTTGCTTGATTTCTCAGGCAGTTTCAGCTTCAAATACCATGAAGGCCTGTGCAGTGAGATGCTGGATGGAGTAAACAGATGGTGTCTGCTCAGCAAACAGACCTCCAGACCCTGTCAGCTGCCTCCAGCCCTGTTCCCAAAGTGCCTGCCTGTCTCCCTCCCTCTTTGATATGCACACACCAACTATCTGCTCTGAGATCACCTCCTTCTGCCGCTTGGAATGTGCCTTTAGAACCTGGCCTTGCTATCTTCAAATCTCAGTCTGAGCTGTCTCATCCCTCTTGACAGCTCTGAAGCTCTCCTGGTGAAGGTTTGCATGTCTGGCCTGTCCCCTCCTGCAGCCCTCCCCGACCTGTTCATCCAGGGCTAACCAGACCTGTGGGAGAAGCCACCTCAGGGATTTGTGGAGCACCTTCTGGAAAGGCTTTACCACATGACTCCACAGCACCTCATGGAATCAGCTGCTGATAACATCCATCCCACTTTAAAACATTTAAACAGCTGCTTCAGAGCTCTAAAACTTTGCCATTGACTTTCCAATCCTGTGCACCGTAGGCTGCTGTAGCCTAATTATAGACCAAATTCTGTAATCCCTAATTGGCCGCAAATTACTTACATAGGTGCCAGACAACTAAATCTCTTTCTGAACACGTCGTGCTCTCCACAGGCAGGTAAGTAAATCACTGCAAGGAGGAAAGTGTTCGCTTGGGATAGTTAAACACAAAATGCTTACCTGTTTTTCTAGATTATGTTTGGATTTAACAGACGTAACCTGATGTGGGGAGAAAAGCTGGGAGCTGAGAAGCTTTCCTCTCGACCCTCGTTGCCACCCACTTCCAACTCCATTTCCACTCACCCAAGAGGCCCTTGCTGTGGCTTTTGAAAGCTTTGCCTTGCTCAAATCCTCCCCTCTCCCTCCTGTTGGACAGCCAGCCATGAGGGAGCACCAGCCAACCCTGCCTGGGCTCAGACAGCAGGCACACAAACACAGACAAGCCAGTCACCAGCTGTGGGAGGGAGGCATTTCATCTTTCAGCTGTGAACGAGGTGTTTTGTGGATCCTGAAGCAACAAGGAGAGCAGAGACATGTTCCTTGCCTTCCGGTATGTGCCCATGGCTTTGTCATGGTGCCCAGCACCCAAGGGGACCCCAGCAGGCTGGCTGGGCTCTCTGCCTGGCCTTGAGGAGGGGCAGGAAGAGCAGGCTCAGTGCTTCCCTTGCCCCAGCAGCCTGTCAGTGCTGCAGAGCCCTTCCCTCTGCCCTGTGCTTGGAGGGGCTCCCTGGGAAGCGCTCAGGAATCAGCCACTTGGAGGCTGAGCTGAGTGTCTGCAGCGTGGGCCAAGAGTTTTCCCAGCTTTTGGAAGGGAGGTGGTGGGAAGGAGCCCTCTGAACAGAGACACAGGGAGATCAAGCCCTCCAACCAGGAGAGGGTGTGGTGAGCTCCCAGGCTGTGCCCCATCTGCTCCCCTCTCTCTGCAGCCATGCCTACCCCTCTCAGCAGGCATTCCAGCTAAAAAGGAAACCTTGCTTCCCTGGTTTGCCTTTGCTCTGACAAGCCAGGCATGACTTTCCACTCTCTACAAGGATGGAGGCGTATGATCTCACTTTGCTTCCTCTTTCCATAAGAATTTTGGTACAAAGCCTTTCAGAATAGACCTGCCAAGAGAGTCTTCCTGCTCCTCCAGCAACTCACTTGTCACTGCCTGCTTAACCCATTTTGTCTCCCTCTCCACTCGAGTTTTTTGCCTTCAGGTTTGAGACTCCTGGCAGGTGCAGCCTGACGATGCCAGCTGCAGAATCCTCTTTGCAGAGCAGCCCATTAGCCCTTCCATCTCTCATCTCCTTTGGCACCCACTGAGGCACTCACAAGCTGCTCCAAGAGGTGGTAGTATGGCCTATTGCCATGAATCTATTTCCCTTGATGGCTTACAAACCCGTTTAATGTCCCTCAGACAGTTTAAATATTAATTTTCATGAAGAGATGTTTCTGGCACACGAGTGCTGGCCTCAGGTTTCTCTTTGGTGTCTGAACAACCTCGATTAATCAAGTGGATATCCACAGAGTTTGCTGTTTGGTGTTATTCCTCTCAGCCTGCTGAATTTCTGGGAGAGTTTGTACTAGTCCCACACCCAGCTTCACTAGTTTATTCTGTTTGAAAAGAGGGTGAGGGCAAGATGTGATGGCAGACAGCTGTGAGGGTCACGGCCACTTCTGAGCACCAGGGATGGGAGGTCCCAAAAGTCCTTATCTGCCAAAGGAATAAAAACCCCAACATAGCCTGAGTGTCTGAAACAGACACCAATCCTTGAAATGTGGGAGGGAAGAAAGAAGCAGCAAAATCAGCACATTGCCCAGCACAGCTTTCTGACTACCTGTGACTCTGGTTTTTTCCCTTGTCTGCACTGCTGCTGCTGCCAGGGGGGAGCCACAGCACCATGGCCAAATTTAGGGTGCCACTGTGCAGACACACAACATCAAATGTTCAGAGAGAAGGTTGTACCTTTGACTCCCCAGGTCTGTTCAACACCAGTGCCCAAAATAACTGCCCAGACATCTTGATTTTGTGGGAAATTACCTAGGGCAATGACTGCCCTTCAGCTCCTGAGGCAGCTTGGATTCAGTGTGCTTTTCATGGGATCTGCCCCACTTTTCAGCTGCTCAGATGTCACACACACCAGTGATGAAGGGTTCTTGGCAATAAAGGGGCAAGTAACATCACTATTGAAATGAGTATTTTCTCATTTCTTCATTTTCTTCACTGGCTGTGCCTTAGCTGATGAGTGGCTGCACCTCTTAAAATTTGGCCTCAGCTTGGCTTGTTCTCTTTGGTACTCATACCTAGAGGTTGTAGCACAGCTCCTTGGGAATACAGAGGAATTGTGTGCAGAATTTTCACCAGCCTTCTGCACCTGCAGCACCCAGATAGATGGAAAGAGAAAGCTGAGGCCAGCACTTGTGTGCCAGAAACATCTCTTCATGAAAATTAGAATTTAAACTGTGCTGTGAGCAGAGTGCTTCTTTTCAGGTCAGCAGTCTCTGTGAAAGTGCAACAAATATACTTTTAAAAGTAATAAAATCAAATACAGGATGAAACATAGAAAACTTTTGTTTGCCCACTGCTGGCAAGAAGATCTTGGTAACTTCAGCATCTGCTGGGAAGAACTGTGGTTACCCTTTGTGCTATCTATAATGACTTAGTAAAGCAAAAATGTTAACATTGTTTTTACTTCTTGTGCAGAAATTTGCCCATTCCCATATTCACAGGGTGCCAAGAAATAATGTCTGGTCGTGGACTTGCCACAAATTAGACACCTAGGAATTCCTTGACTGGTCTTGAACGTTGCAGCCCTTGGGCAAAATATTTCTGCTTGTATGGAAATAGAGGTATTTAAAGAAATCTCAAGGGCTCTGTGCAAGTGCAGAGGTCATGCTGCACATTGTGACTCGCAGCCTCATGGCATAAGGGATAAAAATATGGCATGTTATGGCTTCATGGACATCTGCATTGACAGGAGTTGTGAGTGTGCCAGCAGGACCCACGTTACTCTCAGCAGTGTCCACTCACCAGTGAAATCCCTGCCCCAGAGGTGTCAGTCTCTCATCAGATCAATGGCAGGCATCTGAGACTCTCACAGCCCTGCCTCCAGGGGCTGGGGGCAGTGGGTTCACAGGGAGAGGGGGAAGTTCCCAAAGCATGCATGATCTCAGTTTGCCTCATGTATCTCAGCTGGGATCTCAGTCATGGCACCGATGCAGTGCTGCCTCAGTGTGAGAGAGCAGCCTCCCCACAAAAGGCACATTACAGTGGGAAAAAATCTATAGGTGATGCACAAAGACAAAGTCCCTCCTCTGTTGGATGTGATGGCCTGTGTGCTCCTCCAGTGGAAGGTGGCTGTACACAGTGCATAAGGCCAGACACCTTCAACTGGATGGGCTTCCCACAAGGCTGACTCATCTGGTGACCCTTCAGGAGCTGATCAGCCCTTTGGAAGAGGGATGGTCCTTCAGGAGCTGATCAGCCCCTTGTCAGAGGGACAAACAGCATGCCAGGCTGATGCACAACTGTGCCACCAGAATCAGAAACATCCCATAACAAAATCCCTGACAGTGAGCTCCAGTAATTTATACCTCTGCAGAGCAGCTCCTCCTGCTCACATGGCACACTTAACAAAACAGTAATTGCTGCCTGATTTCTGATTGCTCTCATTAACAAGGGCAATGGAACACATCAGTTCTACAAACACAGCTTCGATGCAAAAAATGCTCTAGAAGGCACAGAAGGCGAGGGGTTATTTTGTATATGTTGGTAGTGAGTGCACTACTAAAGTATATCAGTGTGACCAAAATATTTATACCTCGGGTGGCAGTACTTGAGGTGCAGGGATTGAAAGGAAAAGAGATTTTTGGGTGCATTTTTATACCATTTTTATATTTATGTAAATGTTGAGCCAGCAGCCAACCAAGCGAAAATCTGTTTGTCTGGGATCTAAGGACAGTACAGAAAGCTGAGCTCAGCTGGCAGTGTCCTGCCAAACCAAACCCTCTCATTCCAGCCTCTTGCTGCCTGCCTTTGGAGCTGTTTGCAGCAGTCCCAGCCGTGCTGCTGGCTGTGGGGCAGGAGCCCAGGGATGCACAGCAGCCCCATGCTGCTGGCTGTGGGGCAGGAGCCCAGGGATGCACAGCAGCGGTGCCTGCAGCCCAGGCAGAGCTGCAGCCTGGAGCGTACAGGAGGGGGAGTGTTTGCTTCGATAGCTGCTTCCTCCCTGGGAAACCAGGGCTTGTTTCCCTATCTCCTGCAAGCCCTCCCACCCCCAGGGTGCTCCAGCAGCATCTGACTGCACAAGGCTTTTTATGGGCTCCCAGGAAGGCTTACTGACATTGAAACTGCCCACTTCAGCCAAATTTGCAGAAAACTTCCCCAAAGCGACCTGCTCCCTCGAGCAGATGAAGAATTACCAGCAGCACAGGACTCCTCTACATCACTCCCTACCATTGCAACCTGATTTGTAGCTGCCACTTGGATTTTTCAGCATCAGTGTGGACACTCCCTGTTCTGGTTATGGTATTGCAGGGGCCTCAAAGGGGCTTCCCATAAGTGGGGATTTACCTGTGATGTGACTGCCCATTCCTATTTTAAAATACATTCTGAGCATCAGCCAAGCCCCTGTGGATGACTGCACGTGTCCTTCTATTCCCAGGAGCAGCAGTGGTACTTCCAGAGGTGCTTTGGTAGTAAATGGGGAAGGGAAGCCTGGTCTAAGCACTTTCCCCTCATAAAAATGCCTGCCTTGGTCCAGTTATGTTTTAGCCATCTCAAAGTTCCCAGCTCCTCTGAAAAGTCCAGCTCAGACCTCTGCTGCAGTCACTGTGGTTATGACTCAAGGGCTAAACTTGTCAGGAAATCATGCGTATCCAGCAAAAATGGGTTTCTGCATCTGGCCTGCTGATTGCTAGGTGGGATTCTTTTGTGTTTAGTAACATCAGTTTCTGAACAGGGACTTGGGAAACAGCTTCTTGCTGATCCACTTCAGAAATAAGAAGTCTGGGGGCATTTATTTGAAGGCCCAAACATGCCTGATGGTACAGCCTGGTAGTATTCCTGGTGGTATATGCCTGGCAACCATATTTCCATGGCATGTTGAATTTCCATACTTCCAAATGGCCTGTAGAAATGCCATCTGAAATGGGAAAGTGGTTTTGTTTGGACCCACAACCTCTAAGCAGATAAAACTTGATGTGATGACTGCTTTACCTGCTCTTAGCTCAGAGTAAGGCTCCCCTGCAGCACATACAGAGCTATGTTTGCATATAGGGTTGAGCTATTTGAATTTCCTCAAAGTGACTTCAGAATACAGTCAAGATGGACTCACAGGAAAGATTTTCTTTTGTCTTCAGCTGATCACCATTCCTCTTTATAACTGACTTGCAAAATTAAACATATATTCAAAAATTAAAAATAGCGTTTGGGTTGGTGTTTTGGAAGATTGGGTTTTGTGGTCCTGGGCTTCTTTGAACAGCTGGAAAGGAAATGTGGGCTCCACAGGGAGGACAGGATACTTGGGCAGCTTAAAAAACCCAGCACAAACCAGGAATAACTGTGAAAGCCAAGGATGCAGCACCTGGAAGAAGGAGCTGACACTGATCTGAGACACAGGGTGTGATAGGAGGTGTTGAGGCCCAGCCCAGCTGCCCTCTCCCAATTTGACTGCCACATTATGGTAACTAAAACAGACTAAAACCTTTCCAAATCCAAGTTACAGAAAGTCTCTGAAGGACCTCAGGTCTTACTTCTCTGTAAGTCTCCAAAATATCATTTTGATAAAAACAGACAAAGAGCAATTCCAAGCTCAAGTTTTTTCCTGAAAGATGCATTTAAAGTTCTCACGAAAGGTCAGGAGATCTTCCTAGTAATATAATAACTCTGTGCACCGTCACCAAGGAAGTCAATATTTATAGCCAGCCAAGGTGGTTCACAATTAGTGCCAGTAGAAGTTACTACACTCACTCTGTGTGGTTTGGATTTTAGTGTAACTAATACCCTGCAGAAAACTGGTGTAGGTCCCCAATGGGTCCCTGACCCCAGAAAGATGACATTTAAACTCTCACCCATATAGACCTATGTTGAGAACTCAAGTGAAGAGGCTGAGGGTAAAAACTCTATAACACCCAGCCCCAGCAGAGTGGTCCCCTGTGTGTGCGGGCATGCCAGGGGCACCCATGAGCAGAGGGGACCCGCCACACACCCGTGTCACCTCACAAAGGAGACGTCACACACAACATTCCACCCATCACAATGCCCAGGGGGTGCACGGAAGCAAGGGTTGCCATAGGGGAAGTTGAGCAGCTGCCATGGAGGAGACATTACAGCTTCCCGATCCTGGAGCAGAAGAAGACCATCCTGGAGCAGAAGAAGACCATCCTGGAGCAGAAGACCAGCTCCAGCCAAGCCTGCCAGAAACAGAGATCATGCCCAAAACACCACAGATCATGGCACCAAGGTCCGACGGAGGAGAGAGGGTACTCGGCGAGCTGGGCTACAGGCTGGGACAGACGCTGGGGGAGGGCAGCTTCTCCAAGGTGAGGGCAGCCACCTCCAACAGACACAAGGGGCCCCTGGCTGTCAAGGTGGTGGACAGAGCGCGAGCGTCCCGAGCCGTGGTGTTCAAGTTTCTGCCTCGGGAGCTCTCCATCGTGCGCCGGATCCAGCACCCCAACATCGTGCGCGTCTTCGAGCTCATCGAGGTCTGCAACAGGAAGCTCTACATCGTGATGGAGGCCATGGACACCACGCTGCTGCAGATGCTGGAGAGCCTGGGGAAGCTGCCCTGCGCCCCCAACGCCCGGGACATCTTCGTGCAGGTGGTGAGGGCCGTGCGCTACCTGCACGACCGCAACCTGGTGCACCGCGACCTCAAGTGCGAGAACGTGCTGCTCTCGGCCGACGGCCGCCGCGCCAAGATCAGCGACTTCGGCTTCAGCAAGGAGCTCAAGGGCTACCCGGACCTGAGCACCACCTTCTGCGGCACCGCCGCCTTCGCCTCCCCCGAGGTGCTCATGGGCATCCCCTACGACGCCAAGAAGTACGACATTTGGAGCCTGGGCGTGATGCTCTACATGATGGTGGTGGGCAACGTTCCCTTTGACGACAGCAACGTGCAGAGCATGCCCCAGCTGCAGAAGAAGGGGGTGATGTACCCCGAGGGGCTGCCCCCGCTGCCCGAGCCCTGCCAAGCCCTCATCACCCAGCTGCTGCAGTACACCCCATCCTCCCGGCCCGGCGCGGGGCAGATAGCCAAGAACCGCTGGCTCAATGGGGACATCTGAAGGAGACAGCCCTCCCTGAAGAGTCTGGAAGAGCATTTTGGTGCAATAAATACTGTCATGGAAAAGCATCTCTGCGGTTTGTTGATGGTTTTGAGGCCCAGGGGTGCCTGTGTGTGGAGCTGATTGAACTTTAGGCACCGGCAAGGCCGTGTGCTCTCAGGGGGAGGTCAGATGCCAAAACTGCAGTGGGAGCCTGCTGCAGGCTGGGTTTCCCCTTGGAGAGTTGCCAGGGCAGGGTGGTGAGGTGCAGCAGCACAGCCCATCGTGGTGCCTGCTCCCCAGAGCACCAAAACTCTGGCACAGCCACCCCAACCTGCTCCTCCCCACCCTCTGCCACTGCATGCACGGTGACCATGGGAGGAGAGCTGCTCTCACAGGGGTGTTGGCTTCTCCTCAGCCTTGTTCACCACCAAACTGTGTCTGAGCAGGTGGGAGGGGAGAATCAGGGGTCCTACAAATCACTGCTGCAGAGAAAATGTATTTTTTTGTGTGTGTGCCACTGTTTCGATGTCACAGTGATACTCACAGCCCAAAATCACACTGGGATTTTTGCAGGCAGCTGGGCAGCATTACCCAGCCAGAAGTCTTGGTGTGGCTTTGAGATCTATGCCTTACATGGAACATCTTTCAGATATTTGTTCTCAGCAATATTTGAAATGTCTGCTGAAAGACACTTGATGAGAAATGCCACTAGCCATAGAGAACCTGAAAGGGAAAAGTGATAAAGGTAAAAAAGAGATCTGCTTTGCTAGCTCCTGCTGACCAGCTTCAGTGTGGAAAATTACCAATTACTCTTAATGCAACCCCCAAAATCTTTTCTGGCTCCTTATGGGCAAGTCCCATTTCAAAGGGTTGATTAAAGGTAGGAGCTGGCATCTGAAATGTGCTTTCATGAGACATTTCAACCCACCCCAAACAACCTCCAGCTTCCACTGGAACTGAAGCCTAAGAGGAGATGTGCAGTTGGGTGGTTTGATGGTGATGGTGCCTCGTGAGCAGCACAGCCAGGCCGTGTCTGACACCAACAAACCAGTGCACGTGGCTCTGCCGGAGGAGTTGGAAACACCTTTCCCAAAACAAACACTTTGGGTCTATTAAAAGCAGTGGTTTAAGTAGAACAAGATGTGGCAGCAGAGGCCAGCCCAAGGCTGTTCAGCATGCAGGCTACTGGGAATTTTGCCACCCCCAGAATGAAGATTTGTTTTGTTCTTCTTGCAGCTGCAAAATAGAACTTGCAGCAGCAAAGTCCGAAGTGGACAGAGTAATGGGATAGAAAGGGTGTCTTGTGGCCATCCTGGGCTGTGGAAACAGGCTTGGGAAAGATCAGGAAGGGGATGGAAAAGAAGGGGGGGAAGTCATAAGGGTGTGGGAAGCAAGGAGGTGGACTTCAGGGTAGTGACATTTTCAGCAAGGCTCAGTTCTTCTTCTCCTGCTCACCTTCCAGCCACCCTGCCAGTCTCATCCCAATCCATGCCCCAGGATATCCAAGCACCTGTCCATCTCCATCTACAGCCTCCCTCCAGCCCTTGCTTGCATCCAGGTGCCTCCCCACAACCTGGGAAGCACAAACCTGGTGCTGCTGTGTTGCCTCTCCTTTTGCTCTATCTTAATCTTCTTTCCTTGAAGATAAAGCTAACACAATGGGAGTCCTTCTAAACCCCAGACCCCATTAATCTCCCCTCAGCACCACATTCTCCTAAATGGTTGCATCTGTTGAGGACATGAGCTGGGAGGGATGAGTGATGTTTTGTGAGGCTGTACCCCCTTGGGTGGCTTGGGAAAGCAGCTGGGGTTCAAGTGGGGAGAGGTTTGAAGGAGCCACAGGAGGCTGCTGAGGCTGCCTGCAGCCCTTGCCCTCTGCAGACAGATGGTGATCTCCCAGGGCCAGCACTAATGACCTCAGAGCAGTCCCCAGGCTGAGAAAATAGTCCATTACACGTCTAATTATGCAAATTAAAAAATAAAAATCACAATTAAAGACCCTGAGCCAATTCTTATCTAATTTGCACCAGTGGGATATCAGTTTTGAAAGGAGGGCAGGAGCAGAGGCTTTGAGCAGGGTGAGGCAGAGGCTCATGGCTCTGCCCTTCCCTCCAGAGACCCTTGCATGTGCTGAGCCTGGTGCTTCTCTAAGCTTATCTCCTCCTTAGGAGGGTAGAAATTTTTAACCTTTAACCTTTTTTAACCTTCCTGGGAGGCACAGAGTTGATGGAAGTGCCCCTTCCCTGGCTGCTGGCAGATGGGCCCCTCTGCCCTGGCCACAAAGCACAGTGCCCTGTGTTTATGGGATGCCCTCAGATGTAGAACCAGCATGTGCTGGAGGCACAAACAGCCACACTGGGGTACCAATATCCTCATCAGTCCCACCAGACTCGTCCTGCAGTGTCACTCTGTCCTCCCCAGGCTGTGTGGAACACACTGGGGCGGTGCAATCTGGAAATGAAAGGTACCAGGTCATCCCAGCACCAAACAAATAACTTTCTGTGGGGGACCTGACCACCAAGCAATCTACACAAATAACTCTGTGCTATTCAGCCCTTCTCCAAGGATAAGAAGGCAAATGTCCAGGGCCTGTGTGCCAGCACCTGGCTGCTGTTGGCTCATTGCATGGTGTGAGCATTACCCCATCCACACCCTCTTGCTGGCTGTCGTGGGGCCCTGTGTCTCCAACAGGCTCACTGGAAGGTCTTTCAGATTTTTAGACATGTGTCTTGAAATCAGTTAGAGGGACTCTTAAAAGGACATTCTGCAGAATAGAGTGTTTAGTGTTTTCTTGAGATCATCTTGAAGCAATTTTATCCCATTTAATCTTAAAAGAGCGTTGTAAATGTCAAAGATGTCTTCCAGACCTTTGTGTAGCTCTCCTCCCACTGCTCTTTTGTCCATATTCTGCATCACTTTGCCTGAAATACAGCCTTTATTTCAGGCAAATGAAAGGAAAGGAGGTAATTCACTGCATGCTTACATTAAAGCTCACTTTTCAGCTAAGCAGAATTTGCTCTCAAGATTTTAGGCCGTGCCTGATGTGTCTGATAAGCTTCAGGACTCAGCTGCTTAGAAGTCTGCACATTACCAAACTCAGGAGATAAGCACATTGATGACTTGTGGGAGAGTGCTGCAGGGTGATCAAACACCTCAGCACTCCTGCCCTCGCCCAGGGCTGCCTCTCCAGGGCTCTCCATCCCTGCCTGCAGCCCAGCCAGGCCCCCACTGCCCTGCTCCCATCACCCTGGGGCCAGCCAGCAGTGGCAGGGGCTGTTCCTGCCTGACCCGCCCTCCCTGCAGAGGCAAAGCTTCCAACAGGCAATTCAGCCCTGCTAGAATACATTAACCTTTCCATAATTGCAGCCTTCAGTGCTAGCAGCCTTTTCTCCAGTGACCTGGAATCCTCCTGGCTCTTTTCTGGAACTTGCTGCACCAAGTTGTGAGCCTCCATGACTTTGTGCCAACCCTTCTTCAGCTGAAAATCTCCTCATCCTCTCTTTTCATCATTGTATCCACAGCTCTCTACACTTAGTTGTCTGCCAGAAGAGATATGGAGGGCAAACATTTTCCTGTCTGGAGCCTTTTGGTTGTATTAAGCATAATAAAAAAAGCTAACAAGATGTTCTCACCAAAGAACAGGATCCAGGGGGTCTTTGCACATGTAACTTTCCTTGCAAAAAAAAAAAGCTTTCTATGAATAATATTTTCATTTTCACAGCACCTAGCAAACATTAGTCCTGGCTGTTGCACCTAGTGGTAAATATTATTCTCCCTGTGTTACAGTGCACAGGCTAAGGGGCTTACCTCAGGCCAAAGGAGTTTCATTTTACACTACAGTTCAAAACTTACCTGGCCACTCATCCTCTGGCCAGATCATGACTCTGTCTTCAAGCAATAATAATTTCAACAGTATTTGATAGTCTGGAAAGACATATGATTTTCCTCTCCAAACCTGCTTCCAGATCAACTTCATTTTATCTCCTAAATGAATGAAAGGAAGTAGACCACAAACCCAGATGGGTGGAGCTTCTTTTCCACGTTCTGAATAAGGGATCCAAATTTCCCAACTGGATGTAACAGCCCTTTTCACACCACAGGCTGTGACACAGGCACAGGCTGCCCTCAGCTGGGGCATCTCAGTCCTTGGAGGTTTCCAAGGGCCATCAGGGCAAAGTGCCTGGTCTGGTCTCAGAGCTGGGGATCTCCAGCCTGCCCTCCCACATGAATTACCCTCTGATCCCACAAACACACTATTTTTTGTGCTATGAGGTGACAACTATTCTTTGTTTCAGAGAGACACAGACTTCTGCATGAGTTTGACTGCAAGGGTGATAAATAACTGTATTTTCTAGACCCATTAAAAAGTGGGACAATGCTTCCATGTGCTAATTACATTTTGGATTTTACTGATCTTACAGGAGGCAGCATGACACAGGAACCTGAGAGTGGTTGTTGGGTGTTTCTCTTTAAAGAGCCACACAAGGGTGGGTGGGGTGTCTGTGCTCCTTCATTCCTTCTCACATTATCAGCCACAGCAGCAACCAGCAGATTCCCTGAAAGGCATTTGTGGTGTTATTTCTTCCTCTCAGCCAGCAGATGTTCACTGTATTCAGGTGGCACCTAAACGTCACAGTAGCTCTCCTGGGACAGATCCTGCGTACAGGTGTCATTTCTTTTATTGATCATCTCTTCCTCAGAAGGTCTCACTTCATAAATGAGAGAACCTTCTCTTGGACTGTGCAATCTGTAGGTGTCCTCACAAAGAGCAGAGAGTGAGACAGCACAGGGCTGTTTGCCTCATGCATTACCAACAATCAGAGAAGCATTTCTGGGCAGCACAGCTCAGTGTGCTTTACAACACAAGTGATTCTTGAGGGGGAAAAGGAAAAAAAATAAAAGGAAACGTATTAAATGCCTCTTAGCAGACCCATTTAACACCAACAATGTGACAAGGTCAATGGCCACAGCGTCAGCAGAGTCATTTGGCCAGCAACAGGGTCACAGAGCACCTTGTACCCTCACATATTTACAGAGGAGCTGGATCTCACCAAATGCTGAGAGCTCTCAAGTCTCACTAAACTATTTTAAAGTAAATAGTAGCTGAGGGGACTGAGCATCTCCAGATAAGCCCTTCAGAAATCCCTGAGCATCCCTCCTCCATGTGGTCACTTTGCTTATTCTCCATGTGCTGTAGCAACCCACTGGAATTGCAACTGGCAGCTCCATTTCATCAGAATACTCTGCACAGCACTGTCATATCATCACATTCTCTAGAGAAACATGCCATTTCCATTAAAACCTTCATCAAAAATACATATGGAGCATTCACTGCAGCTGGCTTGGCTTAGTGCTACCTCAGACCTCGACATGCCCAGCCTGAATGCTGGTGAGGTGTTGGAGTTCCTCCACAAGTACATGGCAGGAGAGGCAGGATTTGTGCAGCACATGGGCTTCCAGCTCCTCCTGGCAGAGCAACAACCAGCCCAGGGGACACCAACACACCAGACAACATTTTCATTAATTACAAGCGAAAAACCCCCAAAATACACATTATTGTCTCAAAAATAATGATAATCCTTGGCTTCTTGTTTGCATGTTCATTAGCATGTTAATAGGAAACCTATTATGGAAGAGCTAAACCACGCAGTCATGCACCCAGTCATTTATTACAACAACAGCTTCCCTTCTATTCAACATATTTCTCCACATCCAGAAAATGGTTCAAGCTGCAGCATCCAGGGCAAGCTGTAATTGACAAATAAATCTTGAGGAAAGCAATTTTGCTTTCTGTGCATTACACAGCCAATTATCTTTTCCAATATCAAGAGCTCTGTTTATTTATTAGTGATGGAGCCAGGGAATTGCTGGAAGAAGGACCCACGGGAGGGTTGCACCTACTAGCAAGCTTCACATAAAAACACACCAGCCTTCAAATAAACACACAGACGTTCGGATAAATAGGGGGAGAAATGTCAAAAGTGACTCCCAGCAAACAGCAGATCCAGAAACCACAATGTCCATGTGGAAGGAAACTACTACTGGTGAAGGAAGCACCCAGGGGTGGCCCAGACCCAGGCAGGGACAGAGCTCCTAAGCCCAAGGATGGAGGATGGGGAATGATGGGCAGCCGTGCTGGCACAGGGTGGTGCAGGGCTCAGCCAGCCTGGGTAAGCTGCACAGTCACTGGGGTGCTGCTTGAGCTGATCACACAAGAGTTTCTGACTCAGCAGCACGGTAAACTATGAATGTGTGAGTGCATTACCCAGGGCAGGTAACCAGGAGAAAACCACAGTGGAGACTGTAGCCTTTCCTGCAGCCATCATCTCCTGCACTTCATCTTCATGGCAGAAAAAGCACAGCCAGTTTTCTGTCTTTAGTTAGACTATTTCAGGCAGCGCCTGGTGGGAGACAGTCATGGAGAGAACTGTGCTGGTGGTTTTGGGACAGAGCACCAGCCTGTCAGCAGATTAAATCTTTTGCAAATGCTATTCTCAACACATCATGCAGGATCTAAACTTCAGACCAACAGCTCAGCACAAACTTAATTTCATTACAAAACTGGAGCCTTTTGTATTTTGGCTGTAACACTCCTAAAACATTTGTGTTTTTCATTGCACCCCACTCCATTTCTTTGGTTTTACTCTACCCCAGAATTTTCTGCACGCCTCAGATTTTTATGTGGGGGAGGAATGGTTGCACTGCAGATGCTTCGCTTACAAAGCTCCACAGCCCCACAGCAGTTGGGGAGGACACAAAAATGGACATCATCTGGTGACCTGCCTGGCAGCAGGGGAGCAGCAGAGGTCTGGGTGAGCAGGCTGGTGGGAGAGTGGAATATTCCACTGAACAAAAAGCATCAGAGAAGACTTTGGCACGTTGGGTCAGGGCTTTAACCAAGTGCACGTGTTAAAATGCTGATGACCTCAGTTATGAGCTCTGCTGGAAGTTCAAACATTGCCAGTCTCCAGAACAAATGGTCAGATAAAACAGATCACTGTGTTGAGCTATGGTCAAAATCATCACCCACAAAAAGATCATCACAATGCATCACTTAGGTGAGCCCATGTTTGCAAGAGCTTCCCCTAAATCTATAGGCACAAACATTTTAACTATACATGACTGCAGATCTGCAATTCATGCCAGAACAGGACAGGACCTGTTGCTAATTCCAGTGTCAGAGAGGTAGAGAAATCAGCACAGAGAAGGGTGTTTTTTGCAATGGTGACATTTTTCCAGTAGTAGACAGACTTGGGTCACCTGTATGTATTTAGCATCCATCATATTATAAGAACTGTTGTTGGCCAGCAGAGCACACACAGTCTCACTCTGAGCACTTCAAACATTTCCACATCTTGTCATTACCCATGGCTTTTATCACCTCTGCCACCAGAAATGGAATTCACTACTGCAGCATAAACTGCCTGTAGCAAATCTCTTCTCAGCACCAAAAACCCCACTTCCACTGATTAAAGTACCAAGTTCTCAAGAGGGACCTGCCCTCACCAAGCACTCCTGGGGCACTTGCTGACCTCAAGCCTTCTGCATCGGGGAGAACACCGAGCACACCAAACCCTGGCATGGTGGCTGTCCCTGGTTGCCCATGCACTGAGCATGGAAGGTCAGGATTGGACTAATGGGAAAGGAATCAGCAATGGCACAGGCCAGGCATGATCAGGAGAGCACTGCTGCTGGCCAGGATGGGCTGTTGTGGTGAGGATTTCAGCAATAGGTGTCCTGTGAGCCAGTGTTCCCAGCAGTTTAAGGAAAATGTCCTACAGAGACAAACCCGCAACAACCCACGGCACCAAGGAGCAAATTCCAAGGTTCATGGGGTGTGGGAGCCTGCTCTTCATGGAGCAGGCTGGTGATCAGTTCAGCTGCTGCTGGAGAGGCTGGAAGCATGGCTGCCTCGAGCCCATAAGAAGAGGAAGGGTCATAAGGAAAAAGCCCAGAGACCCATGGAAGGCTGAAGAACATACACGCACAGAAAAAGAGCACATTGTGTCCAAAGAAAGTTCAACAACTTTCCCAGCTCATTGGATTGTGGGAACTTTGCTTTTCCAGGGAATAACTATGCTATTTTCAGCATTTTTATTATTCAATTTGTCACAGGCTGTCTCAGGAGACTATCAACAATCAGTTTCAAGCAGCATCTGACCACAAACACTTCTCCACATGTGATTTAGAACATCTGGAACGAAGGAGTCAGCTTTCAAAGCGTGCCAGCACTGCGCTCCCTCTCCACATTTGTTCTCCTTCCTCCCATCCTCACACCATTGTCAGACTGTGCTTGAAGGCAGGCTGCAGGAGCCAAGCCTGGAGCCCTGACAGCGCATCACTGCTCGTGTTTGCCATGAGCACGTGGGGAGAGCGGGCACCGCCGGCTTTGAAGAAGGGCACAGTCAGGGGCCGCTGGTGGCACATTCCCCGCATGGCTGAGCTGCAGTGATTTAAACTCACATTCCCTAGGGACAGGAGATGTGATCCTTGGCCTGGAGAAGGGCCAGCCTGAGGAGTCATGCCAAAGCTTGCACGCTGGATATTGCATCCACGGAGCCGAAAAGGAGGTGAGTGCTTTGCTCCGTGCCAGCCGTACGCACCAGCTCTGATTAGAGCAATAATTTCCTCAGAAACCCAGGGCAACCTTCCCACCAGAGCTGTCTGGCAGGTAAATTGTAAATTAGCAAAGCACTTCTTCAGCGAGCCTGAGGAGGGAATGGGAACATATGAAAAAGGAATCCAGGCAAATAGCAGAGGAAATGACATTATGATCCCAGCTGGAAGCTCTGTAAATGAACTGCTTGGTGTCTGCACAGAAAACCTACATGAGAATGGGGAGAGGTCCTGGCCCCCACAAAGCCGATGAGAATTTTGTCATCTTTGGGGAGGGGGAAGGTTTCGTACAGTCATTAACTTTGTACTCATCCCTAATTTCCCCGGGTGACCCATGCGGATGTGGTGCAGTGACACAGCAGGCTGCATGCACAGCGCCTGCTGCCTTGCACGTCTGGCTGCCCTGCGTGGCTGCCAAGCACTGGGCTCATTAGCACATGTGCTGGGCTGCTCCCAGACTCCCCAGCCCCGTGCCCTACAAACCCGGGTCTGCTTTGTAGCAAAGTCAGCACCAGGCCACAGAGAGGCTTTGAACCGTGCTTGGAGATGGTGACATTGCAGCAGGGTCTGTATCTACTGCTTCCTCTCTTTTCTGTGGAAAAATTCAGGGAAGTGTGTCAGTCTTAAGTTAGAAAAGCTGGGATTTTGACACACAGTGTCCTCTAAGAGAGTTTATGAAGTCCCTGACACCTGCCATGATTGCAGAAAGCACAGCTGCTATCCCAGTGCATGGCTGTGCATCACGCCCAAGCCAGAGTCACAGATGGCCATGCCCTCATGCCCTCTCCCCTGTCCCACCCTGGGGGGCTGCACAGGGACCTGTGTTCCTCAGGGAGTCATGGGGAGACTTCTCAGCCTTTGCAGCCCATGGTCCTGGCTCACTGAAGAGTCCAGGAAGGCCCAGACCACAGTGTTGCAGTGACAGGGAATGTGGAAGTTCAGCTCATGATGAAATACGAAACCATAGCCTCAGTCTTACTTTTACAGCCATTTCTAAGAAAGAAATAGCTATAAATACAAGTCTTATTTCTAGTTGCTAGGATCCATTTTGTTTCTTCTTTTTTCCAAGACTGAGAATGGTTTTCAACTCCATCAGTAGATCAAATCAGGTTTTGCTCCACCCTGGCTGGGTGTAGCCCCCACGCATGGCATCCTGGGGTCTGACAGTAGGAAAGGATGCTCTTCTCTCTTTGAAAAGGTTTTCCTCACACTCTTTGTACAGAAAAACTTGAAGATGGTCACACTGGACAGGGCTCTGAGCAATCTCATGTAGTTCAAGTGCTGCTCATCAAAGCAGGGATTGGACCTAGAGATCTTTAGCGGTCCTTCCAACTCAGACTGCTCCATGATTCTGTGGGACTGAAACTTGAAGTTCAGTTTGTTCAGTTTGTTGTTTTGTTGGGGTTTTTTTTTGTTTTACCCTGAGAAATCCTGCCTCCTTCACCAGTAGGAAGAAAATCACCCAGGTCGGATCAAACCCCACATCCCTGGAGCTAGCCACGTGCAGGACAGCAGGTCATATCAACACAACAGTTCCTAAATAGTGTTCAAAGACAGGGTCAAGGAGAACATCTCTGTGCCAGTAATGGGCTGACTATGAGCTGCAAACATTAATACACTTATATTGCTATAGGTTTGCTGTTTGTTTATAACAAATGCCTTTTTTCTTTATCAGAAATAGCTGATTTTTTTTTTTTAATCATACCCATAATAGTTCATGAAAACTCAGGAACCTGCCATCACAAGGCCCCTATGACATTAAGAAGTTTGTGATGTAATGAAAATTTAGGATCTTCCTCTGCAAGCTCAGCCACAGCTTTTGGACTTCTATTTTTAATTGTTAATAACAATCAATAGCTTATGTGCAATTCAATCAGACAGAATTGCTTTGAACACTTCCAATTTGAGTCTTCATGTTTAAACTTATGCCAAGATCCCTTCCCGTAGCTATACACCATACCAGCAAGTAAAGAAATACCTGAGTGTATTCACAGCTATTTAGTGCTCCTTTGCATCAGTTAAAAATGAGCTCCCTCCTTCTGGCATCACAGTTTGAAACTGCCTGTTTGATATTCTGATGGATTCATTTTTTCCAGCACGCACAGCAACCTTGAAGGCTCCGTGCAGTGAATCAAACCAGCAGAGACTCATCACAACATCACTTGGAGGAGATCTCTAACAGGAAGAGACAGAGCACATAGCAACAGCAGCTTTTCATGTTTCAGGCTTCAGGTTTGCTTTTTGTCAAGAGTTTTGGGAAACACTGGTGATACAGTACAGCTAACAAGGTAACTCGAAAAGGAACAAAGCATCTTTCATTTAAAACAGCTCTTGGTTAGAAAGGAAATAAAACATTTCCTGTATGTTCAGCTGCAGCCAAGGTGCCAAGATGCAGCGGTAGATAATGGAATAACCTAAAAGAATACATTGTTGCTGGATCCTGGAGATATTTGTCTCCCTTTATCACTGCAGGAGGAAATCAGAACATGACGTGAGCCAGAGCAGGAAACATCATCCAGCATCTCTAAGACCACCCAGTATCAAGATACTGGTGGGGAAGGAATTCATGATGTGCAGAGGGGACATTGCCAAGCCAGTAAAAATCCCCATTCCTTGTGGCAAAACCCACCATGTCCCACTTTCCAAGAACAGCCTAAAGCCATTCCGTGTTTCAGAGGGTAAAGGTGAAAGTGAGCGGTGAAGTCCCAGGCTCCTACAGAAGGATTCCTTGAAGATCCCCAGCACTTCACCATGTTGCCAGGGAGGAAGATTCCCTGGCCACAAGAATATTTAGTTGTTTGGTTTCTGGGTTTTTTTTTTTAATAATTGGAGACCATAAACAGTAAAATGTGGCACAGCAAAGAGATCATTACCTTGATCTAAGTGCAGGGTGCAGCCTTGAAAAACAGTTGAATTGTTAAGAGATTCAGATTTTTTGAGTTTTCACATATAAAGCCTTTTGTGCCTCATGCTTCATAATTTTGTCAGTTCTCACCTAGATGTCAATTGTTTAAAGGTTTAGAATAAAGGAGAGAGCCAATCTGTTTCTTAATAGTTTTAGAACACAATTTTATCAATTGTTTATAATCAAAGTTAGCTCCATGGTGTCAGACTGTCCTAACTCTCATTTTGAGTTAAGGTCTGAATGCTTAGTTCATCCATGGGTGGAAGGGAACAGGAGCAGAACTGATTCTAGCTGATAATGAGATTAAGTTGATATCAGAATCTCAATTCTTTAAATAGCACTAGTTTAATGTACAGAAATGAAGCCAGACATAAAACAGCGATGCATTTACTTAAAACCAACAAATTCATAGGAGTACTTTTCCCTCTTTGAATTCCAGCTAAGTTTTCAAGACTACCCTATGCAAATCTGCCCCAAGCTGCATAAATACACATTTCCACAACAATTACTAACAGCAGCTGTGAATTCACCACAATCCTCTCTCCACTCTGCTTCAGAAACACAGGGAAAGGGAGAGCTGTGGGCAGAGCCGCCCTGTGAGACAGAACGTGGCAGTCCTGGGCAGTGTCTGTACAGTCTGTGCTCAAAGCAGCCACTGCTCACACCTACTGCTCAATGTTTCAGCAGAAGCAAGTTCTGCTCTGCCAATTAACTTTATTTTTTTCCATGCACTAAACCTCCCTTTACCTTCAAGTGCAGGAGGAAACACTCCAGTGAGTCAGAACATGGAAAGTCTCACTGTAAGTGGGACTGACATGTGAATGGTGTTCTCTTTAAGGAGGATGCCACTGCCTCAATTAAGTCTCCTGAAACTCCTGAGCAGATCCCACAACTGCAGACACACAGGTCTGCAGTGAAAATTCCCAAATCTTGTGCTGGAATGGCTACAAGATCACACTACAGGACAACAACCTTTAGCTACATTTCAACTGGAAGGTTGTGGGACAGTGACATACCAAGCACATACTTTAAACCACTTGATAAAAAGCAGTATCCAGAAAATTTTGATCACTTTGGTGGGTTTTACAAAAATTGGCAAACAATTGTGCCTCCCACTTATAGTCATATGTTTCTGTAAGCTAAAAAACTCTACAGTAAGGAGGGAAGTGAGGCAGGAGGAGAGTCAGAACTCATTTGTTGGTCGTCCTAGAGATTCCCTCAAATTCACACTGCTGTGTATTGGTGTGAGGTGTCAGCATCCCCAGAGTCTCCTCCAGTTTTGTCTTTGAAATGTGTTTGTTGGGAAGTTCTAATGCCCAGAGCAGCACAGGTGTGTGCATCTCCCATCACCATCACACTGCAGAGCAATCCTTTAAAAATAACCACAACCATTTCCTACAGAATATAGAAAACATGTTGTTCTTCAAGATTAAGGATCTAAAAGCTTAAGAATTTAACAGTGACATTTACACAGACTGGGGAAAATTTTCTCATTTCACATAAAAATTTTGAATTCACTCTTCATCTTTTCCCCCCAGAAATGTATAGGGAAAGGCTTTCATTTTGGCAAAGAAAAGAAACACAAATTAAAACTGCATATGCTTTTCCTGATTTTACATTTTAGTTGCTTTTCTTCCATGATTTGTATGGTGAACAATAATATAAAATATAATCAGAATAGAATTGTTAAGCACAAAAGGAGAGAAGCAGATCACAAGACATAACACATGGAATAGGATAGGTTTGGGGCACAAAGCCATTTTTAAAAATCAGGTTTAACTGGCTGTAATACCGTTCTCAGGCAATTGGTCTAAAACTTAATGTTTAAAAAGTTGAGTTTGTAGAATTTCTAGTAAAAATTATTATGAAGAAAGGACTGAAAAATGTTACTGTGGATTACTGAGGACGCCTCTAAAGGAATCACACACAAAATAAAAATTTCTTCTTTCTTCAAGTCACACACCAGTGTTGTGTCTAATTAATCTAAAAACCAGTCACCTACTCTTTTCGCAGTAAGAAAGATACAGATATAGAGAAAATATAGGTCTAGGAACAGAATTTTATTGGATTCTAGAAAGCATCATGCATCAAAATTTTTTCTTAATGATCCTTGCCCAGCTTTGAGATGAAAGAACAGCATTTACAAAGTCAAAGGATGCAAAAGTGAGGTTAGCACCATAGGAGGAATACTCTTCTCTTTACAACTCCATTTGATAGACAGTTATAAAAGAAAATAGAAGGGGAAAAAAATGGTAGGTGGTTAGGTGACCTTGCATTTTTATTTTCAACATCCAAGATACTTAAATCTAAACATCAAGATACCATGGCTTTCCTAGTAATATCTAATAATTCATGGTCAGCAAAACTTGCTCTGTACATTGAGAAGCATTAAAGAGTCAAAAGATAATTGTCACAAAGTACCAGCTAATGTGCAAGGTAGAAATTGTAGAAGTCCAGAAAAAGAAAGGAAACCAAGGTGAGGAGTTTGTCCCTCTTCCAGTCTTTTGCAGGTATGGCCATTATAACTTGCTGCAAAGTTCAGAAACATAGAAGGAATGTGTGCTGGAGCTGGCTGGGATGGGACAAATATCCTAATATTATCCTGTAATACTCTCGTTTCAAGGGCCAAATATCCAGATGTTCTTAATCCAAACTCTCCCATTTCTTACCTGCAAGCAACTACAGAATTACATCAGATTTCAAATGTTTGTTTCCTTTTTTATTAATTTTCAAAATTTTCTCCATGTGGTTCTTACTGTAAGGTTTCCAAGAGAGTGACCAGTTTTATGAACTGTCCAATCTTCCCCAAGCAGAAATTCTAATACAGGATTTAGGAGTTTTAAATGCCACATTGTCATTATTACGTGCTATCTTCTTAAGGCAATGGAATAATTCCTCTCAAGTACTGTAATTTGGCATCACAAATCATTCTAAAATTTCCTTTGCCAACATCTAAAATTACAATACATGTAAAATTATTTAAATTTCATTAATCTGACTCATTTATTAGAAGAAGGGTTTGAACTACAATTATGAGGAAAAGGCAGCTTTTTGTCAGTTTGGGAAATACATCTTTTGATTACTCCCACCTTTCAAGGTCACATGTATGGACTTTTCACAGCAACACTGAAGCAGCCTGTTAAAACAATTGCTTTGTATCCAAATCATAGAAAAAACATGTAATCCCAAAGCAGAGCGTGGTGTAACCCAAACCAGTTGTATTTTTTAGACTGATAACCGTTAGCACTTGAACAGCTATTGCAGTAAAAACTGTTTAAACATTGAACTACCCAGAGGAGCCTTCACAGCCGTGAGCTCTGCATCACATCACCACCGGGAGAGGAAGGAGACTCTGAACTTTTCTTTCTCTTTCTTTTATTTATGCTTGGACTTCCAGCACTGCAGATCAGATAGCCAGGGTCTTACTCTGTCCTGTCTCAGACTGCAAAAACACAACGCGCTCTCTCCGCTGTCCTCGCATCACCAAGTCACAGTCACATCCCACAAACCCTTCACGTGAGCAGCTCCTTCCCTCTGGAAAAGCACCCCTCCTCCTCCTCTCAAGGATTTCAGCTAATGCTGCTGGCTTATAAAAGATTAAGTGCAATCAGTTACACTGAGGGTTTACAATGTGGCCCTTGATTGTATTTTCTGTGCACGCATTTACATCAGGCACACGGGTTATATAAAATAGTCTGGAGTACAAAAATATGGTTATAACATAGCAGTACCAAACAGCACAGAATTAGAACAGTTTTATTACCATAATACCAATTTATATACAGACCCCCCAAATTAAGGATTTTTTTTTCCTTTCTTTAATTCTAAGTATTCTTCCCAAACTGACAACTGTAGTGTACACTCTAAAAATTGCAAATTAACAACACAGATCTATTTTAACCCCTACATTGTCTATGCAGTCTGCACCGATCCTCTCTCTTCCACACAAAAGTGTATTATAAATAATCTCACAAAATGTCACGTATGTTTTATTGCACATTGTACATGCCAATATTTAAAAGAAAGGCTTAAACCTTCCACTTGATAACTAACTGTTTAAATAACTAGCATTTACTTGTGTTATGAATACTATTGCATTTTTCAGGCTCTAATCTTAACTCATAATTTAAAAGAAGAATAGCAGAACAGAAAATATGCCTTGAACTTTATAGCTTCTGTGAAAAAAAAAAGAAAAAGCTTCTTTAATTCTGCTGATCTCTACTTTATAAAGTCATTAAAAACATCTGACCTAATTAAAAATGCTGTTTCGAAATTCCCACATGTTTTATATGAAATCATGCATGTAGCTGCTTGTGCAATCATCTATTCCTTCTATTCTGCAGAATTAGATGTCTCTGTGCTGTGCTGACGGGAAGGTTGAGTTACATAGGTCCCTAGTGTGAGCTACAGGAGTTATCAGCCTCTGCTCTGCTGGTCTGCAGGGGTGGGACATGAGGAGCCTGCCAGACACCTGGACAGCTTGGGATAAAAAGACACTGGGCACAAATCTCCACCCAGCACCAAGGCCATGTATAATTCCTGTTAAGCAGATCTCTACACTAAGGAATACAAGTAAGTTACCATTAATATGTGGGTTTATGATATGCTGCACTAAAATACGGCTGCTAAACAAAGGGAATGATTGGTTGAGTGACAGATATGTGCCAGCTGGTAAAAATGCCTCACTGGATAAAAATATCTGCGTTTTGAGGGTTAAAACTCTGGCATGAGCAAGAAAGATTTCAAAGTCGATCGATCAAATGTTTTGCCAAGGGTTTCTAAAGCTATTAGCCATCAACAGCTCCAGAAAGAGATAAAAATAGCAAAACCAAACCACTAAAATTGCACTATTACAAAGAAACAAGTCCATGAAAGGGAGAGTCACCAGCTGCAGTTAAGGGACAGCCACTTCCAGGAGCCGATTGTTTTTTCGCTTGCAAGTTGGGATGTTGCCGTTTTTCTGGCTGCCTTGTATGAATTTCACACACACTTTGTCTTGCTTGAACTGGACCAGGAACCTAAGAGAGGGAATAGTAAAAATTTTAGTTAAGTCTGGACAGAAAAACACATGAGGAGCAGAAGTCTTTTCCTGTTGGTTCTAAGCATCACTCCAAAAGACAACATTTTCAGCTCTGTAATAATAAAGAGTTGGGGAATAAATTTAAAAAGCCATAGGTTATGGTATGGCTAGAATCTCCTTCAGGTTGTATCTCTCAATTATTGCTTTTTGCCTATAACCGTGGACATTTTACAAGTTAGTTTGCTATTCCTTTAGAGAAAAAAAAAGCAGTTTGAAACAGAATTTCTCATGTACCAGAAATGCAGCAGACTACTTCCAACTACTTCACTGTCCACCAAAGGGACTTCTCTGTTTTCATGGAAGCTCAATACTTCTGTAGCAACATGGGGAGTTCTCTTCTTCTGATTTATGCTTAATTCAGTACATCTGGTATTTTAGCAGCTCACATATGTCTAATCCTTAGTTAGCCTTTATAGCCCCCTGCTCGGCAACTGGGAAAACTCACTTCCTGCCCAGCAATCTCCAAATTTAGACATTTTCTACAGTTCAGGGTAAATTAATCTGGTTTTGACTCTTCACTTTTTACTGGAAAGGAAATTTCACTGAATGTGGAGAATTGCCTTTAAAAAAACCCCACCACCACAAAAAATGAACGTGCTCCTGCAGAGCCTCAAACCTCTCACGGCTCTGGATAGCGAGATTAAAAGCAATAAGCAAGGCAGTGCTGCCTCTTGGCTCACATGCAGTGGCTGCTGACCTAAAAAGTCCTTTGTAATACAGCCGATTTTCCCTTTTAGCATCCTTAAAAAGTCCTCCAGCAGAGGCCAAAAACTTCAAAGAATTTGCTCGGCAGCCGGAAACCACAAATCAAGCTGACGGCAGAGCTCAGGGGAGGAAGTGGCCTCTGCTGTGCTGAGCTGCCCTTGGGTCCTGCTTCCCTGCTGCACAGCCCAGGCACTCAGAGCCTGCTTAGGGCTCCCAGCCATGCAGCCACCCCAAAATGTGCACAGCTCCTACAGCCTTTGTCTCATCACCAAGGCTGCATTTTCCTACACCACTGTTCCAATGTTATGCCTGTGAATGATGTGTCCCATCCTAAACAGAGCCCAGCATCAACAGCATTCTTAGATCAGCTCTCTTCCCAAAAAGCAGAATAATCTCCTAGAAATCCCTAGGAGAAACTAGGGATTTCTTCTCAATCTCTAGTTGTGCTTGTGTCTAAACTCTGTCAGGGAGAGGACTCCTGCTTCACCATCAGCAGAGATGGGACTGCAAACAGCTTAAAATTATTTATTCTGGGTAAACTCAATAGCAATACACACATGAATGTTTTTAATCTGCAAGAGAAGAAACAAAAGCCACATCCCAAAAAGCAAGATTCCCTGAAAGCAAGGTGTTTTCCAGACCTAAGGCAAGCAGGCAGTCCAGACTAGTGCAATGAATGCTTAAACTTTGCTTTAGTAGTTTATTCCTTTGTAGCCCCCCTTAAACCAGAAATTTACTGGGGATAGCCACACTTTTAGAGACTAAAAAACACACACTCTTGAGCAAATTAAATAACATCTAGTAACAGAACAAAGGAAAATGGCAGATTTCATTCTCAAAGAAAGAGCAAAATCAGCCTGTTAATAAATCCTCAAATCTGAACAGATAAACTGTACTCATTACCATGACTCTAGAACACAGGCAGTATGGTGCAGCCAGATAAAAAGGTTCAGGTTTTGCCTACAGGAAATTTACTTTACCACTATTAAAGGGTTCCAATTTTTCTTCTTTATTCAAAGTGAATACAACCCACAAAATCAACACTACTGAAAAGAGGGGCCACATCACAGAACAGAAGTGGCACATGACAATGGTGGACTAAGTGGGAGACTCTTACTCAGCAAACCTTAGGAGTTCACACACACGCAAACACCTTTATTCCATAGCTAAAAACACCACAAGGGCAATCCTTATTTAAGGCCAAAATATGAAACTGTACCAAGCAGAAAAAAATACTATTTTGAGATACAAACTTTTCATCAAACAAAGCTTTTTAACAACCAAAAAACCCCAAACAACAATAGGTTGTTACACCTTCATGAGAGAGAAGATAGAGCTTCATAAACTCACATTGGATTGGGGAGAAACTTTGTATTCTTTTTGGGTTGTTTTCAGAAGAACTTGGCCCCTACTGTCTACTCTAATCTATAAATATCTCATAATAATCTGTGAACTTTTCAGTCACATGCAAAACTGTTCTCTCCAATGTAGTAACTCTTGATTATTTCTACGGCACCAATTCTGCTTCACAGCCCTATTTGAAACTACTTTAACAAAAGCACATTTTCTGTAATGACTTTCAGGGACGTAAAAGCCAAAATGAACACTATAAATTAGCACACACTGAAAACTGGATCCTTCTTTACAAGCATTCTGTCAAGAGAAAAGAAGTTATTAGCTACACAACTGTGTTTTGTTATTCTGACACTAGATACTTGACTTCTTAGCATGCTGCACTGAGGAAGCAGATGTACTCCTAAGCAAACAAGAAACATACTCATCAGATATCTCAATGTTGAGCTTCTGTTTGGTTTGGCTGAGGGTGGTGCGGTAGAGTTTAGTGGCCATTTCAATAAGGTGATCGCTGCTGAGCAGGAAATCTCCTTTAGTGGCGGCCTCTGAGCCCTGAAACAGGAAGGAAAGCAGTTAGGACCACCAAAACCTTGAGCATGATTAAATGGCAGCCAAGCAGGAGGGTTTACAAGGAGTCTCCTCATCCCTGTTTAAAGAAAAAACAATCTTTTGTATTGTAAATTAAATAGGGATTGCAGTGCAGTGTATAGGCTCAACATACCATTTGCACCCAAATAATCTACAAATCAGAGAAAGGTTAAAAAAAAAAAATCCCTTCTGACCCTAAAGGAGGGTCATCTTCACTTTCCTGCAAAACTGTAGTGTTTCAGTATCCCTTGTCTGGAGACATCACAGCAAGCTTCCAATATTTACAGAAAGGAACAGAAGCAGATTACCAACACCAAGATTAGGATGATGGCAGTGAGTATGAAAAGACACAAAGTCTTCCATATGAGTCTTCAAATCCATCTAGGCTAGAATACAGATGCCAGCTTAATGATTTTAGCAGATCAATGGTTACAGTGCCGTGAGGCAAATATAGCACTGAGCTAAGTTCTTTAGAACTGAGTGACAAATGAACTGTGCCTCAACGTGGACTTCTTGGCATCCCATAAAGAAAAGAGAAATATTCTACTGTATATATGAGGAAAACACTGGCACAAGGTACCTGAACCATATTACAAGTGGAAAACTCTGCTCCTGAAGAGACTGCAGTGAAACATGAAGTCTGATTTTCACAGTTAAATGATCGTTCATAATGTAATAAACTGTTCTCATTTGGCTTCAGTAGCTTTGAATTATAGTTTTCTTCAGCTGTGGCAAAGTTCCATAAATATCTAAGCCCACAATCTAACCTCTATGGTTTGATGCTACAAGATAATAAACAATCAGGTTTTACATCACTGCACATAAAACAGTCATATTATTGTATTATATTATATTATATTATTATTGTGTGATGGAGTGGTAACCAACCTCCTTGAGGTGCACTGCAAAGAATCCATCATTTTGGGAGCTCATGGACACTTTGGTCACGTCTCCCAGTGGAACCTCTGACTTGATAGTCCCAGATTTTTGATCCGCAAGAAGAACGTTATTTTTGGTTAATAGGAAGATCCTGGATGCAGCCTGTGAAAATGCAAAAATGCAGGTCATTGTCTACATGAGGAGGGAAAGTGGTTTTCATCGAGCACCTACCAAGACTCCAAGGAGTCCACAGAGTTAAAAAGCTTGGCCCACATTAGCAAATGTGAACATTTGATGTTCAGTAAAAGCTGCAGATCAGTTAAAATCAGGTCAAATTTATTTATGTGTCTAATTATAGACTGAGAAGCTTAGCTCATTTTGGCACATATGCTTAGGTATAAACAGTTCCTTTAATTACTGGCTTACAGCTGTAAAATTCGGAAAGTGAAACTCTGAAACTATGCAAATCAGGATAACCTCATTTCTCATGCTCTTTAAATCTCCAGGAAAATCATCACATACTAAGTCTCTATATTGATCATTATTCACCAAAACTATGATGCAGAGCAACACAAATCAGCTAAGTACTTTTCAGAGTTATGTTCTCCTCCCTTTATCCATTGGAATTACCCTTTAGGAGGATAAGCATTAATATTTTCAAAAGACAAATATTTTTAAAGCATGAAATGTGTGTTCTTAAATTTGTCTTAGAAAATAGTAAGAAAGAGAAATGAGAACTTAATCCACATACAGATTTTTCTCCTGTGAACTTTTAAAGAATAAAATCTTTATTAGAATTGAGAAGTAGCTGCCTTAAGCACATAGAACCATAGTTCATTAATTTTTTTTTTTTTTTTTAATCTTGAGAGCTGTAGCCTATGCAAGTATAGGAAAGATATTGCCTTCATTTAATTAGGCTCTTCTAAACCAGAAAATTAACTTGGCATCAACAACGGGCAACCTAATTTCACTCCTACAAATGCATAAAAGACATCCAGATCTGAGAAGTTGAGATCTACTACTTCTAATATTTAGACAGATATGGTGAAAGCAATTAAGTTTACTAAGGCAGAATAATACTTCCTGTTTTAATAAGCATCATTTAAATGCAAAATGTGTTCTATGTTGGCAGGATAAAAAGGTACCCACCATATTTAACAACTTTATTCAAATGACACAAGAAGTTTGCCTCTTCATTCCAAAGAGCTTTGGAAGACAGACAAAGCTAGCAGAGTATGCCACTCATAATTTTAAAAGATAATAAAATGTGATAATCAGAAGCTTGACTGACAGCGTGGACTTTGAAATGTTTTCTAAATACTTGAATAAGATATTCTCTAAATGTTTATTTAATTGGCAAATAGAAGATCTTAGCTGAGTACAGAGACTACATTTAGTTGTGACACAATGCAGTGTGTTACCAGTTGATGAGATACCTTTTCTGTTTGGAAAAGTCACTGGAAACTACAAAACAAGGTTTTGTGCAAATTTAAAAGAGGTGTTTAAAATCACCAAGTTACATAAAACCAGCATTTCCAGTCTTGCCCTTAAAAATATGCATTATTTAAAAAATCCTCAGACTATTATGAGTCTCACTTTCAATGTATTTATAATAAAAATGATCTACCCTTCTGGATAAATCAAATCCATGTGATTACCTTCCCATTGGCTCTATTGATCTTGTTCACAACTTCTGCAATAATGATCTTCTCATCCACGGCATCTTTGAGCTTTTTGTATTTGGGGTTCTCGCTGATCTCCAAGTAAGCCCCTTGGAATGGCTGCCCAACACTGCCCAAAAGAAAGGCAAAGGAAGCAAGGGTTAAACATGAACCTCAGGGAACAAGCAGACCTGACACCCTCACAGGCTCCATGAGGAGATGCACCAAATATAATTTTCAATGATGGTGAATGAAGAGAAAGTTATCACCAAAGACAGAATAGGATGGTGTTTTTCCTTGCTCTGGAAGCCTTTTCCAATTAAAAGGGCCAAATTGCTTTGGCTGCCAGACACATGAACATCCTTGCACATGCAGTCAACTCTGATTTGAAATCACCCAATAAGAGTCTTTGGGAAAACAGAAAATAAAACCTCAGTAGGGCTGATACACTGTTGGTAATGACAGGCAGGACTTCAGTGACAGACGTGAACTTGCCCTCAAGATCTGCTGTTGTTTGTGAAACATGTAGCAGCTCCTTGTCAAGATCTGGCTGCACTTGCAAATCCCCCCATTTATACACCTCAGGGTGTTAAAATAAGGGCTTCACTACAGGCCAAGAACTGATGGATAGTCGCTGCTTGCTTTGTTTGGAAGTCACTTTAAAAAGAGTGATTTAACTACAGTCAAAGCAAAATGACAGTCAAAGCAAAAGAAAAGGCTTTTTTAATGCAAAAGCTTTGCCAAGACTGGAGCCCAAGAGAAACCAATACATTATGTGGAACAGCACTGCCTTTGCAATTGCATCTCTGGCACACAGAGAGATGGGAAAGAAGAGGAAGGGTACTGGAATTTTAGTATCAACAAGTCCCTCTCTCTCCTTAAATAATTACACTAAAGACAGAAAATTAGCCACATCCTATGAACCATTATCATACTAATTAATCAGAAACTTTATACAGTAATTTTCTCTACCCTTAGGCTGATTTAAAAAACCCCAAAACAACAAAACAACAGTAGGAGCTAATCAGCTCTGAATATCAGACAAAAAGATATGAAAATATTTCTAAATGAATGCAGGGTAGGGAAAGCATTCCAGCTTTCCACCATGTTGGAGCTTTGGGGGTTTTTGGTTTTTATTAATTAGCATTATGAAACCATAGTCATCAAAGATTCCCTGTGGACTTCATCCATGATCAAACAACGACAAGTTATAGCTAAAACTGAAATGAAGCAGCAGTTCCTCTATCACATATACCACTTAAGAATGTCTTGGATAAAAATGACTTTTATATATATATATATGTGTGTGTGTGTATTTGCTGTATGTTATTTCATTGTTCAGGCTCAGTGTAAAGAATACCAAACTAGGGATATAAATAGAATTCCTTCCTTCCCAAGGAGCTCTGTGCTGAACAGATGCATACTGACTAAAACCTAAACAAACCTGCTTGCTCATAGGAAAAGTCCAAAGGCACCATCTTTCTCTATTCCCAGCAGCATAAAAAGACATCCCAAAGCAAAGAAGGAACAAACCACAAGCTAGCATACGTAGCCATTAACTAAGTGATCTACTGAAGGGAAAAAGAGAAATGTATACTGAGCCCATTACAGGAAAACAGGAAATGTCTCAATTTAAAAAAAAAAATTACACAGAACAAAACCAGAGAAACACACAAACAAACTAGCAGAGCTTGTCCATGCATGGAACTGTTCTCATAAAGTCTTACAGATTCCTGTTCCTCCCTCTGCTGAACCTTGCTTCTCATTCTATTTGTTCCTGCTCAGCTCAAACTACAGCTTCTAAGAGAAAACTCTCTCGAGATGGACAGGATGGTTGTTTTTGAGAAAAAAAACCAATTTATAAGCTCATATTCACTTAAAAAGTGTAAGCCAACTTATTTCAAGGATATCATATCTCTCTTTTGCCAGTTTTATTGCATATCAAAAGAAATGTATTCCTTAAATAAAATTAGATACCACTGCACTTTCCTCAATAATGCTAGCTCTACAGATAGCAATGACAAGAATCTGTCAGCTTTGAAAAGAGCTCAATAATCTGAGAAACTGAAAAATTATTTGCAGAGACTTTATTAATTATTAAAAGAAAAAAAAACCCCAAACAAACAAACATCAAACAACCAAACAAAAAAATTCTAAAATGGAAATAGAAATTTCCTTTAAGTATCTTTGCAAAAGATATGCACCAGTGTATCTAACTCTTAAATTACCCAGTCTCAGAACACTGTGGTGAATGTGCTAAGTGCAAACACAGGAGAGCTCCCCAGCACAGCTCATCTGGGATGAGTGACACTGTCACTCAGAGCCTTCCAGCTCACTCTGCCTCTATTATTGGAGGAAACAATGTGATGGGAATGAGGGGAAAGGGTGAAAGTTGTTCCCTTCTGCAAGTTCCCCAAACTTGTCTGGCATGAGCAGGTCATGGGGGGTTAGAACAACAGACACCCATGGATTCTGGACAGAAGTTCTTGCTATCACAGGACTGGTGGCTGTAATCTAAATTTGCTTCTAACTGAGGCCAATTTTCAGGGTGGTAGAGGCAAATGATGGAGGGATGTTGTCAAACAGGGAAAATGCACTTCCCTGCTTAAGATAAAAAGCAAAACCTTGCTTAGTTTCCCTCATCTATGTAAGGATATTGAATTTCTCGCACAGTAAAAGCAGCAGAATCAGTCATTACCTGGCTGGATATAAAGCCTTCTTGTCCTTGAAAAGTTCACTTGCTTCCAGTTTTTCTTCATATATAAGCTTCTGCTGATCTGTGAACTGATCTCTGTACTTTTTACACTACAAAACAGGATATATTAAACAAACCATAAAATTATCTTTCCCAATCTCACAGCACCTCAGACTAATGTTTGCTCATTGCTCAAGATGCACATTCTTTGTATGCTTCTGGAGTGATTCAGCTCCATCCTACATGCCACTGATAACAAACAGGAGAGGTGTTTTTCTCCTCACCCATTCTAGACCCTTCTGAATTACACCAGAAACAATATATAAAACATCTCCTCTAAGCATGTTGCACTTGAACATGAGCTTAATCTATGAGATACCATTCATTGGAAGAGGGTGCTAAAAAGATTCACAGAAACATTAACACAGTTCCACAATTTTGGAAGTTTATGTAGGCAGAGTGAAAAAACACAGCTGAGGGAGTGAGTTTTGCAGGCTCAGAAAGAAAAACTGTTCCTTGACAATTCACAGAAAACACAGCCCACAAGATCAGTAAAACATCCCACCAGCACTTGTACAGATCCCCACCGTTCTCTCCGTCCAAAGATCCAAAACAAATTTCAGCTAACCACAGCTCATAAGTCAGAAATTCCACCCAGCACTTCCAATGTTGGTCTAAGTCCTGGCCATGGACACAACTATTACAAGCTACTAATTAACAGGCTGATGGCAGGAAGCAAATCCCTCTCCCTAGTTCCAGAAAGGAGCAGCCAGGGTTGTTATATCCCTTGCAGGCCAAAGGCAGTGCTCAAAAAACACACTCCTTCCAAAGAAATAAAATTATCCTGGCTGGAATTGAAGGAAATACATCCTAAAAATAGACCCTTTGTGAACAAAACTGTTGAAAATCATGGGAAGAAGCTCTGCACAGACTGGACCAGAATGTGTCCTACCCTCCACAAATGGAAAATCCTCTTTAGTTCCTTGTGAGTTGAATCCAAGAAAAGGTAAGGCCTCGCTGGCCAGTTTTTATCTATTGGTGATAAAGAAGGCATCTTATTCTTCATTTCCAAGAAGTATTTTTGCATCTGTGATAAAATTGAAGCAAGATGTTTTATTAATGTTCAAATATCAGAGTTATTGCAGTACGCAAGGAAAAGCAGATGCTCTGTGATTAAAAAGCACAGTTACCAAACTGCAACTCCCAGCTCTCATAAACCAGAATATGGATTTTTAAAGCCAGGTATATTGAGAAATGCAGATTTAGGCATCACAGAAGTGTGGCAAATACTTTGTACCATTCCTACACCTTCAAACATTATCACTATCCTTTCTCTACAATATCAGCATATTAATTTGTCACTTTTCCATGTGCTTGGACATTTCCTTACAAAGACTGTCATAACAGAACTGTTACATTTGATAGAAAATAAAAACTTAAAACACAGAAAGTGTATATGTGCTTTGTACAGATATATACATACAAGTCTCTGAAGGGTAAATTCATAAATTTTTCTTCCAGCATTGGCTCTGAAGAATTTCCTGTATTCTCTACGGACCTGGAAAG
This sequence comes from Pycnonotus jocosus, assembly GCA_013400435.1. NCBI lineage: Eukaryota > Metazoa > Chordata > Aves > Passeriformes > Pycnonotidae > Pycnonotus > Pycnonotus jocosus. The sequence goes on along the minus strand of VWYP01028686.1, from coordinate 1,141,349 downwards.
TTAAACAAACCCTCAAGATGAATATAAAGAATTAATTTGTTTGCACAGGTACTTTTTTTAACAAGCTCTATGGCAGAGAACATTAAAACAAGCATACATACATGCAAAGGGTTCAATGAAATAGGAACATCACTTAGTCACACTTAAATTATATGAAACAGACCATGGACCACGATGTCTGAAATATACCTCAGCTGACCTGAGTGCAATTATTTGCAAACTTATCAAGGATTTTGAAATACTTCCTTTCAAAAAGGCAAATTATTCAAATATTGTCAAATTCACAGCATGAATCTATTTCCAATAGGTTTTTGCATAAAGCTGGACTGGAAAAAGTGAGGCCTCACCAATTATGATACAATTTTCTTGTGTCTGCAGTGACACTGATTTGATGTTAATTACAGAGTTAACTGGTTAAAATTCTTAATACATGGAGTTTGCTCTAATAAAAAGGGGATTTTATTTTTCAGAGCAGACTTCTGCATGAAAAAATTCTTTTCACACAAGCAGTCTTCATTCCAAAAGAAAAATAAGATTTTGGTGTTTGGTAAAGAGCAGAAAATCAACACAAAGATTGCTTAATGTGAGCAAGCTTGATACTTGCCCCCAAAATTTATTTGAAAACCAATACAATTTTTGCAAAATCAAAAAAGTGAATATCAAAACATTTTTTGCAGGTGATATTAATTTTTAATACCTACTTGGCAGTGCAAGTTTTAGAGTACTTGTTTTGCCTTTTGTATTTCTATCAATGCTAATTAGCATAGATCAAAGTTCAGAAAAGGCAATTAGGGAGAGCCCAACTGGTTTGCAGTTTTATGTAACACCCAGGCTCACCTCAAGTCAGCTGAAACATCCCCCAGATTTTTTTTGCAAACTCTGGCACAGAGTGCAACACACCTGTTATGGGTTTTGGGCAAAACCCAGGGAAAACATCGTGGCTTTGCATAATTTACCCCAGAGCAAAATCTGGTGGTTTTAGCTAACTCAGTATGTGTTGCTGGCTTCTCTGTAACCAGAATATAAAGGGAAACCCATAGAATAAAATCCCCTCCGACTCACAGAAAAGAAAAAAAAAAATTACCCTGGCACCCCCTTCTGCCTCCTAGTGATTCATGCATTTTAAGAGAAACCAGCATTTGGAAAGCAAGAATCTGCCACCATTTGGGGACAAAAAACACCCCACAAGTAAACAGATTTTGCTTAATTACACATTAAGATGCATCAACACAACTGGCAGCATTCAGCTGTCATCATTCCATGCAAATTCAGCACATATTTTTTTTCCTCCTCACTTAGTAAGAAAAATAAATTAAAGTTTTTATTCACTCATTTTCTGTGATTAGAGTACATTCTTTATTAATTATTCAGGGATGGTAATTAACACACTCAAAGCCACTCCAACCACAATCATCCCAAATCTCACCATAGAGTCTCCTTAATGATCCTGCTTTATATTATTCTTTGTGAGCTGCAAGGTGTGCAAATTAATTTGGAAGAAAGAGACTAATAGACACCCACGCATCCTATTGGTGCTGCAGGGAAGCTGCAAAGCAAGCACTGAGAAATAAATGCAAGCTGCTCCAGAAAAGCCTAAATCTGGAAAGTACCACAAATGCTATTAAAATCTACTGGGCATACGATTAAAAGAAAAAAAAAAAAAAGGGCAACCAAAAACTAAACAACAAAATCCTCACAACTTAATGGTTTAATCTTCATCGTTTTTATCAACTTTAATTCTTCAACCTCGCATGTCACGGGTGAGAACACTTTGCCTTCAAACTACTTGTGGTAACAGTGATATGTTGGAATGACAGACTGTAGTTTTGTTCAGAAAAATCCATGTATTTCAGGTGAGATGGAAATTGGAAATGTAGCTTTCACTATTTAGCAAACTCGCTGAAAACCACACCACAGACTGCAGAAATGTATCCCTGCTGTAACGGGCCTTAAAGGTTTTGGAGTCGTCAGCTTGCATTTAAATGCTGCTGTTTGATATAAAACGGCCTCTGAGTTCTCAGGAGGGACATATCCTTGTTTTAAAATCATAAAAACAGACCTACTTTGGCAGTAGTCACTAAAGTGTGATTCTGATCTGCAGAATGACTTCTTAAAATGGCTCCTTTGTATTTTCCAGCTCTGGTTTCCATGCATGTATTGTAATGGATTTTTTTTTTTTAAATACAAATGAACATGTATTATATATAATTATATGTTTTCTAACTATTTTTCCCATTTCATCATTGTAAGGATAAATACAAGAGTATGAGAGCTGAACTTTACTCTGCATTATGGAGTGAATTGTTCCTTTCATATCTCTGTAGTCTACAATATCCCCATTAGCAGAAGTCACTGCCAGCCAAACCAAACAGATTCAGATTTCCGGAGTTCTTCAGGACTGCATCTGTAAAACTGTGTTATGTAAATCACTTGGGCACAGACCTGAAACATCTGAAGATGCCATTTTCATAGTCTATTTACAGAGCAGAACTACATTTCTCCAGATTACAGATGTGTTTTCTTTTGCCAACCAGTCCTTGAAAGCAAGGGACGGAAAACAAAACACTTTTGCGCATCTCAAATTTTCTAGGAATTCACGGCTGTCACAAGCCACAGGTGTGCAATGCCAGGCCCTAAAAAGGCTGCTGGATGCAACAGGACACAACCACTGGCTTTACACAGTGCCCTCCTGGACACTGGGATCAAGGCTCTACTGTGAGCAGCAGGGAGAGTCAGACACTTCCACCCTACTTCCCTTTCCAACAAGCAGAGGTCACAACAAGAAAATACATCCTCGTAATCTTTCCAGACAGGACCTTTGCCAAGGTAGGTCAGTTTTTAAAGTCAACAACTGTAATAGAGTCCCTTTAATCTGACTTTTTTCTTTCTTTTGAAAGATGAGATTCCTGATAGGACAAAAAACCTGCAACGCCTCAATGTTGCTGTAAGCGAGGCAATTTCAGCTTACAATTTTTCAGCCAAATCCATGACAAAGTTAAACAATGTGTGAAAAAAACCATCCCTTCTAGTGAGCCCACACAACAGCTTGTTCATTAAGTGTTAGTAAGGTGTGCCACGCTTTACTGAGTCCACGTTGACAGAGGGGGAGTGTTGGAGAAAGTACCTTCAGTCCAAGCCAGTAAGCCCAAATGACTGCCACAGCATGCTTACGCCTAGCCTCCTCCTTCAAGCGTTTCAACTCCCTCCGAGCCTAAAAGGTTCAGAGAGTGAACAAGACAGACAGACAGCGCGGTGCAGACAGCCCAGGAAACGCCTCTCCCACACCCAGCAGCGCCTGGCCACCAGGAGGAACAAGGATGGAGCAGGACAGCCCAGGAAATGCCTCTTCCACACCCAGCAGCACCTGGCCACCAGGAGGGACAAGGATGGAGCAGGACTGGGAAACGCCTCTCCCACACCCAGCAGCGCCTGGCCACCAGGAGGGACAAGGATGGAGCAGCAGCCCTTGACCTTTGACACCCAACGTGCCCTGGGAGGTGGTGTGAAGCCACAGAGAAGGTCAAAAAAACCTCCACTGCTGTGGCATGTACATGTGGGAATTCTGTCAACCCTGTTATTCCCTGTCAGCCCTTCCTCCTCCTCCTTTCCCATGAACACATCTCATAGCTCAATTCTAATGGGAGAGCACTGCCTGCAGTTTCACGATCAAAGTGGTGCACGTGGAAATCAAGGCTTACTAAAATCTCACTATCTAGTCTCTTCTTCCACTGGCAAGGCCTGGGCAGGACACAATCAGCTCTGAAACTACGTGTCATGATGACTTTTTTCCAGCATTGTAATGAAGGCTTTTATTCTGAAGGTTATTTTTTATTTTGATTGTTACGTATTAATTTTAAAAAAAAAAATTCCCTAGCCTGTTAAATGATGTCTGTCTGTGGAATTAAGGGGTAAAGCCATCAAACCTAGTGCATTCCTCATGTACAAAGGAGATAGGCACTTTCCTACCTTTCATCAATCATTCCCTTTTAGGAAAGCAATTTGAGGCATGTGTGGGCAGCTTAACAGAATGTCACATTTTAGGAGATACCAGCACGTTTTTTATTCAGTTATCTGATGACAACACTCAAGGAAGAGTTCCAGTATTAGAGGCTCAGTCAGAGCAGCTCTAGCCCTGTATCTGCACTTGTCAGGCTGTAAGTTATCAGACCTGTGCAGCAGCAGGTCCAGGCTGTGCCATTTATGCTCTTCTGGTGCAGCTGGAAAGGTTAATGTGCAGTGGATGTAGGCTCAGAGATTATGTTTTCACTCATCTGCTTGGCAGAAAAGCTCCTACTGCACAGCAATGTAAAAGCAAGAACTATGCAAAGCTAAGTCTTTGTTTATCTTGTGAAAAGGAAGGAAACTGAGTACTTGAGGCTCACTCTTGTGTTATTTTTTGTTTGTTTGTTTGTGGGGGGTTTTTTTGATAAAGCAAGAGACTTCTGATGATAGCTTTTAAAAATTTTTGTTCTAACTATTCCCCCAGGAAAATATAAAAGATCACACCAATAAAAAGTTGTCTCTCTTATCAGAGACTGCAGTTATTTTTCTAATCTTAATTTGATTTATATTATTATCTTTATATACTTATATAAAGAGAGCATATTATTATATTTAGATTATTTCTATTTACGGAATATGGAGACAATTTTTCACTGAATTCCTGTGAGCCAGTTGATAAAAATAACTATTAAACCATGTTTAAAAGTATCCAAATCTATTAAACATTTAAATGAGGAACTTTAACATGGTTAACACTATTGCATCCATTGGATGTATCTTTTAATTCAAAGCAATATCTTAAAACTATGAAAACAAATATCAGCTCTGCACTACTTAGTGATTTTTTGGTGAAAAGAACTCTAGTTAAAAATAAAATAAATTCTCAATGTATTGTGCCTAATCAAATGTAGAGGAAAGTGTGTGTCTCTCAAATTATAATGCTACCTAAATATCAAGCTAGAACTGAAAAGTTCCAAAGACTCTCTAGTATGAAGGAAATTCTGTACATGTTTGTTTGGATTCCCAGGGCTGCCATTTTGCTGGAAATCTAACAGATTTATACCAAAATAGCAAAGGTCAAACACAGCATTTTACTCCAGATGCAGTTTGAGCACATTTCTCCATCCAGTTGGCAAGGTGTTCTAACAACAGAGCCACAACATAAATAATAACTAAAAAATATTTAAAATCTAATGTATTTATGGTTTTCAACTTATTTAGGAATTTATTAATTGAAACCAATATATTTTTGACCTCTAGTGAACAGCATTTCAAATGTTCACATAACCCACAACTACAGGCTGGGGATTAGCAAGAATCTTTCAGTGGGACTTTGCTTCTGAAAACAAACAGCTGATGCTGAAATTCCTGGGATTTTTCTAGAGCTGTAAGTTTAGAATTGCAAACTAACATCATTTTCTGCTAAAAGATCAGCTCATAAAATTTTGCTTTACTTGTACTTATTGAATTTTTCTTTACTGGTTCAAATCACAGCCAGAGAATCAATTAAACCAATCATAACTAAAATTCAATGAAATCTAATAATGTTGGTTTGAACTTGTAGATTAAGACTGTCCAGGGCACAGATTATAATATGTGGTGAAAATCTCAACTAGATCACTGACACAGTGTCACTGAAAGCACTTGTTGGGGGCATGTGGAGGAACACACCAAAAACCCCCAACCTTCTCTCCCGCCACAAACCATGCTTTCCATATTTACATGTAGTTAAATGCATTTCCTAATTTAAGGTTACTGTAGTCCAGTCATTTTTAATCTAGTCTAATGGCTTGTTAGTGCAAATCTGTATACTTGGTTGCCATGCAAAGAATTTCCTACTCTACAAAAAAACTGGCATACACAATGCTATCAGATTTATTAGGTGTGGCATGAATGGAAATGGAAGGAATCGATGGCCATGCTCTATTATTTAAGAGTGAATAGTATTAGTCATTAATTCTCACAATGAAATCGTGATTAAATTCTGATGTTGTTGAGTAATGAAGGGGGAGCATGTGATGTGTGCATGAAGTACCTTATATCCAAGCCAGAAAGCCCAAATAACAGCAATAGCATGTTTATTTCTAGCCTCGTCTTTCAGTCGTCTCAGTTCCCTTCGTGCCTGTGATGCATTTGAAAAGGGGATATAGAAAAGCTTAGGAAAGAAAAGGTTACTGCAAGTTCCCATTGGTGCAAGAAAGAAAGCAAGTAACCAGTCACTAAAACCAGCAAATATTAAAGCGTGTCCCAGCTTCCCAGATTGCACCAGCTATGACATGTTAGCAGCAAAGAGAAACCAAAAAACAGTTTAAGCAGTCAAAGCAGTTGAAGCCACTGACAATATTCCCAGATAAGTATCCTGAGGGATATTCTCCTTCACTCTATGTAGGGACACAAAATTGCACAATTGGTTGCCCTTTCCTTACCTGGGTACCATGCCAATAAGCAGCAATTACTGTGGCAGCCTCGTTACAGCGCTTCAGATGTTTGAGCTCCCGAAGAAGTTTCCGAGCCTGTAAACAATTTGAAATGTTATTTTTCACTAACTAACTTTTTATATTTTTGAGGTAGGGCACTGCAACTTGTAAATCTGGGCAAAACCAAAAAAACACTGCCTCCAAATCCCCAAGCAAATACATTCACAAATGCTGCCCAGCCTAACATTTGTTGCTCCCATTCTGTGCTGCAAGACTTTGGGACTGGCAGGTTAGGGGATCTTAGTTCAATGCTCAGTTTTCTCCCAGATTTGCTGCATTCCCTGAGATATCTATATGTCTGCTTACACAATGGCAACAATATTTTTTTCTCCATACAGTAAATGTCTAATCCATTTAGAGTGCAATAAAGAATAAATCACAAGTAAATTGCCTGGCTTTAGGTCACACTAAAGGCTGCTGTCATACCAGGCTTTCATGCACTGTAATGCTACTGCAAAAGAGCTCATTCTCCAGTGGCAAACAGAAAACCATAACTCAAGATGAAGCTTTTAACCCAGTTTTCTTCAAATAATGCTCATGGGAAAAGACAGCACACCAATAGTTAGACTGAAAGGATATTTTTAACCCATTTAAACAAAATAATAAAGACAAAGTTAAAAGCCAGAGAAACAGCAAAATCAAATCACGTTACCTTATTGCTGGCAAACTTTAAAGCCCTTCTGGGCAGGAGAGATTATTTACAGCAATAGCTACTAACTGCAGCCCCTTCCTTCCCTGACAGAAAGGGAACTGACTCCAGAACTAAAGGCAGTTCTCTCTTCCCTAACTAGAGGGGAAAGCCACCTTTAGCAGGGTGAAGAAAGATTAATAAGAAAATAGAGCCCAGGGTTGTTTTTTTCTGAAGATGGACAGCAGTAGATGCTTTAAACATCATGGCTGGTTTCTTGTGAGCTGTTAATCCCATTTTTGCCTCCTATTAAAGCATCATTCCTTAAATATCTACTAGGATGTATGATTATCCCTTCACAAAGTCGAACCTCTCAGAGAAGAAGTGAAGTGTGGCAAACTGAGGCAGAGTACAAGCCCACAGCAATAAACTACTTTCCCAACACAAGTATGCTTTCACTCCTCCACTTAGCAGACAGAGAATTGAAGATTTAACCCAAGTAACAAATCGCCCAGGCAATCCAAACTCTTTATTTTAATCCTGCTTTCCATTTGATTCATTATTTGAGAATCCTGTTAAGCATCAAAAAACTGCCAACTACAACTTTTTCCTTCCAAATCAGTACAGCCCCACAGTTTTCCTAAGGCCAGTGGTAGAGCCCTAGAGCATCCTTCTCTGGAGCTGCTGGCCTTCTTAATTCCGTGTCAGAAGGTGCCTCAAGGATAACCCAGTGGTTTAGTGTGGTCCCAGCATTCCACTTGCACCCTTTGCAGGGATTTATACCCCAGGCAGCACATGCAGATATCCTGAACTCACCTCATCTACAGCAATCACGAGTGTTTAACAATGGCTGTGGCACAGCCACAGCTCCAAGGAGAGAAGGTGTGAAGGGCAGGAGGCTCAGTGCACTTGGAATGTGTTTTCTGTCCTGTTCCTTAAGCAGAGACAGCCTCAAGAACAGGAAACTCACCTTCCACCCTCTGATGTACGACTGTACTGTAATAGCTGAACTCTTTATCTTCTGGTATTTCTTTTGTTGCTGTATTGGAAATAAGTATGTGATGCTTAGAACAGAATATCACATCTGCTAAACACTGCATAATAAACCTTTCATTACTAACATTTGACAATATGCTTGAGGAGACCAGCACTAAATGTAAAAAGTGAACAATTTCTGACCAAGCAGATCAGAGTGTAGATTCTGTGTTCAACTCGAGGGGAAACAAAGCACATCAACAATGCTCCAGGGACAATGTCACTCTGTTTACAGAAACACTAAGTTCATGGTCAGCAGCACAAATGCAGATTAAATGCTAACAGTAAGAGCTTTATTTGTCTTTCCCACCACCAGAGTAGCACACAAACTGTCACAAATGCTCAGGTTTGTTGGCTAAGCTTTTTGCCACCTTTTCATAAGACATGTGCTGTTCCTATTACCCACAGTGCTTTTATTATGGCTGATGATAACTTAGGAAGAGGAAAAAACCAAACCCATGGATTCCTGAATGAGATGCTGGAAGTATTACTGAAGTATGCCAGGTTGAACAATAAACTTCCTGGACAACTGAGCACTTTCCTTCTAAAAAGCTCATTTCTCTAGTAGCCCAGCATTTAGTATAACACTAAATTGACAGATTTTGCAACAGGGCTTTCAGACTTGACATTCAGCCCACTCAGTGACAGTGAAAATGTCTGTGAGCAAGCTGGAGAGGGTTCCCCCTGGGCCACCCTCATGCCACAGGTGCTGTCCATCGTGCCCTGCAAGGCAACAGACAGAAAAGTGCCTGCAGATCCTCCAGCACAAGGAGTTACTCAAAAAAAGTTTTATTCATTTCAGGGATTTCCTGTGAAATCTTCCAAATCACAGTTGTGTTGGCTTAAGAGGCCAGTGCCTTGCATCCACATGAAGAGGCTGAGGAAATGTCTCTATCATCACCAATAAAACAACTGCTGCCATGTTTCACCAGTGACCCAATAAAGGTTTGCAGTTAAGAAATCAGCAGTTCTTGCTCCTGTATTTGTTTTAATTTCTTCATATTTAATGTTGTGCCAGTCTAGCTGCAGTAAGTCCATTTTAAATTCATTAAGATTGCATAAGATCATAATGAAACCATATGGGCACTAATCAATTCTGTAATGATGCTGTTTGTAGGAATGGGGCTTCCAGTCACATAAAGTCAGAGAGAAGAATTTTTACAGTAAAAAAGTATGACTATACTTTTTCCAAATGATCTATACTTCCCTCTAATTATCCAAGAGAAGTGAACCAAACACTGATGGCTTTCAAGAGGACAAACAGAAGTGCTTGTCTACTGAAAAACAGGGATTTGTCAACTCTGCAGCCTGCAGTTAAAGAAGACTTTCCATATTTTATCAAGGTTTCTGATACACTTGTGCTATTCTCTAGCAATAACAAAACACAGCTGAGAAGTTCAAGAGTACTTGTAAAAACAAATAAATCTTTTTCATCACATGAGTCAGTGTTATTTACTAACCACCAAGAAGACGTGAAAGAGTCATGTAACAGAACTGCTGTTCAGTTTGTGGCACAGAACACCCAGTCCTGAAAGTGCTGTAGGATGAACTGTATCAATAATGATACCAAATTACGAGTCTCAGGAGTTACAATTGAAATAACCCCCTAGAGGCAGCATTCTTGAGTCTCAGGCAAATGTTCCAAATAAGGCAAAAACACAAAAAGCCTTAGGAATGACTGAATTCCACAGAACTGCACATGTATATTATTGAACATTTTTTACACATTAACCATATGCTTTGTGAGCACTTTAATGTTGGGAAGCGCAGAATTTTAGCTGAATGAAAAATACTCTTCCCAGCTGAGCCACAGAACCCTGCTCTCTCAGAGTGAAAGGACTCAGGTGAGCTTTTTAGTTTTTTAGAAACAAACCCAGTGCAAGCACTTAACAGTAGCCTATAGAAGCTAAATTTTCTGTATTCCTGCTATTGGTACTTAAGTGTTAACATAAAACTGAATTCTTTTAACAACTCTCCATACATATTGATGAAAAATAAATATCCTATGAAGGTTTTATATATTAAACAATGAAGAGAACCCCCCATGTAGTAAGGATGGTATCTTACTGCATATCTCCTGTACCAGGAAGCAATCACAATCTGGCATTTCTTCATTAACAAGAAGCGAGTGCGGCACTTCCAGCCTCTGTAAATCTTTCCAATTAGGGTAGCCAAGTCCTCCAAACGCTGCTTTCTCAGGTCTTCTAGTTTGAAGAGCTGGGTGTAGAGGTTTTTAGGGTTTTGTTTGACATTGGAAAAAAAACAGCAGGGGAGAAGAGACAAGGAAAAAAAACCCGTAAGCACAGCTCTTGTAAGACAAATCTCTTCTTTACTGAAGTCCCCCCTCAGTCACACATTGTTTTATTCATCTCCAGAGCTACAGGCAGGTACACCAACAAGATTTGTGGCAGATACAATGTCACAAGTCAGTGCTCGAAAATTATGTTAAACTAAAGCTGACAGCTATTGTAGACTCCTGATTCACATTGATTTTAATGGGTCTAACATTAAAAAGTGCTCTTTTCTATGCTACATTCATAGCAATATATCAAAGCACTGCATGTAGAAAAATCTGTAGGAAGCAGGTAGTGAATGATGCTGTCCTCATGAGAGGGGGCTTGATTTTGCAGAAGGCATTTTTCACTTACTGTTCTTGGGTTGCGGATGAATATCTTTGATCTACCGAATGAAAATTCCTCTTCAGGGATTCCCAATTCATTAAACAGCACCTCTACTCCAGCCCTAAGAAGGAGTAAATGAGCTTAACAAACATGACCCCCAGCTCTAAAACTTCTTAGTTTACATATTCACAGCTTAATTTATGGAAAGCATGTGAAAGCATATTTTAAACTTTTAAATAGTGCTTGACATAAGAAGATTGAAAACCTAACTCATTTACTCAGTGGTTTATTCAGCTAAAGGCAAGAATAATCACTGTAAAGACTCGGAATAATTTGATAAAAAAGGAGCAAATTTTATTTTACAGCATCAGCAATGTCCTATTTTTCCCCCTTACATCTATAATTATTTTACTTAAAAACGAAAGAAAGGAAAAAGGAAGGGCTCACACTAATGTCAAAATGTGAAACAAAGACTGACGGGTTTGATAAATGCCAGTGTTCCATCCTCATCAAATGCATTTTATGAACATCAACAGAAAAAAAGGAAAGTGGAACTGTGCAGATCTTTGTGATGATTATTGATGTGTTATTGTTATCAGCACTGCACTGCCGCCATTATCTTGATAACCTAAAGACTTAAAATGTACCTAAAAGATGTTAATCAATTATGAAAGATATTTAAATCATGCTATTGGTGGTCACATGTAAAAAGAAATAATAGCAGCTTATTTGCCCATCCCAGACATTACTTGCAAAAATACCTGTGAATACTATGCACTTTAAAAGTATATATTTAATATAATTGATTTGCAAGAGGCATTATCTCATAATCATGCCCCGATCATTATGTAAAGTTATTCCTGAAAGGGCAGAGGAAGATTGCATGGCTGTCTTCAACAAAGTGAGTGTTCTTACACTTTGAAAGCTGGTTTTTAAAGGCAAGCGCCCTCCTGATCATTCCAGACCTCCCAGTTATTTTGAATTCACTGTAGTATCTCTCTCTTACACCTTTCCTTCACACCCAAATCAGGAGGGCCTGCACTGTATTCCTTTGGCAACACACGCACAACGATTACAAACTCGGGACACGTGGAAAGTGGGAATTTCACTCAGGACAGGAACATTGCTGTTGGCCTACCTGGCTGGCCCTCTCCAGTGGGGCCAGGTCTGCTTGCAGAGCATTTTGTACCTCTCCAGGCAGGGCTCGTAGGGCTGCCGGAAGGCATAGCCCGCCCTCCGCACCCGCACGTTCTCCAGGAGCCCCAGGTACCGGATCTGGTGGCACACCAGGGCTTCGTTGAAAATGTGGGCAGCCTTTTTGTCATTGGGCTTGATGCACCTGCCAAGGAAAACCAAAAGGGACATCTCTTCACATTGAATGCCCCAACAGCTATTATAGTGAGTTTAAACCACGCATTTCAATAGTTTATCCCTGGACATCAAGATTTATGTTTGTTTTTTATCAAACAAATTCACCAAATCTTTAGCACCAGGGAATTTACCTGATGTAGTTTGGATTTTTTGTCTGGAGATTTTTCATCAGGGTAGCAACTGAAGCCTTGAACTGTGAACCTGCTGTTGGTGGTCTCTTCAGATTGATCTTAGCAGGGTTTCCTTCTGGGAACAATGCTTTGATAAGGGAGTGGTTGGCCTTCCACATGGCCTGGGAGAGGTCCCGGTACAAGAGATCATTATTTTTGTCAACAAATCCTTCCACCTGGTACATAACCTGAACAGAGAAGAGCCTCATCAGCACAGGTTTTGAACTACAACACAGACCAGTTCAAAAGCGACCCAAAACCTGATTTCTCCTTCTTACAAACTGTCCAAAAGGAATGAAAGATATTTCGGCTTTCATTTGAAATCTGACATTTGGATAACTTTTTGTTGGATAAAATGTCTGTGGACATGCTACCTAAGAAAGATGCATGTTCTCATACTGCCAACACATCCCTGTGTCAATCAATTCTGGTTTCTGAAGTGGAAGAAACTCTTTTTCCATGATAACTCTGACACACCACCACCTGCCAAGACTCCAAAACAATCTTTTTTTTTGTCTAAGTTTTTCTCCCTCTCTTTTGAACCAAAACAACAACAAAAATACCCTTTCCTTTCAAAGTACTGAAGTGCTTACATTATTTGCCTAACTAAAAGAAGATATGGAATATCACCTCTTGCTATCAGCAAGCTGTGCAGCCCCCAGGGGACTGTTATTTTAAAGGACTTTTACCAGGAAAGCAGTCCAATAACAACAAGCATGAGTACAAAGCCCTGACCTGCAGCTGGGTACCCAGGAGGCAGCCAGAGGAACTTCATGCAGATCTCAGATTGCTACTGGCTTCTTTGATTTTTGAGGGAAATTCAGAATTTCAAATGGGAAACATATTTGATTAATTGTGACAAGTCATCTGGCTGGTAATACAGATTCTTCTTCAGATCCATGATTTCTCAGCTCTGCATAGGTATGTACTATGTACACAGAATACTGAATGAAAATAGTGCTGACACATATTTTATACAACAGCAAGTTACTGGGAACTCAGACAGCATTTTACTTTGGAGAACATGTTTCTGCTTCTGACAGGTGCAGTAAATGCCACTACCGAAAAAAAAACAAAACAAAACAAAACAAAACAAAACAAAACAAAACAAACAAAAAAAAAAAAAAACAAAAAACAAAAAAACCCCACACCAACCCAAAACAGGACAACTGTTCACATGAAATTACTTATATTTCTTAAAAGGAGGGTGAAACTTTTGTTGGCCAGTGACAAGATCAAAATGTTCTCAGCTGAGGATGGAAAAACAACATTCCTCCCAAAATAGGAGGAATTCACTCTGCTGGGTAGAGTAAATGCCTAAACAATCAAAGACCCTCACTTCCTGCTAAGACACAATCTGTGCACAGATTCTCAGAGCACTGGGGTATTTTCAATTCCCCAATTCAATTCTTATATTTTTGACAACCAAAGAAATACCTAGGTATTAACTCCTGACAGATTATACACAGTCACAAACTCTTCTCGGCAACTAATATTAATGAATGGCTGCCTGAAAGGCTGAAAATCTGATATTTCCAGGACTATTTTGAATGAAAAAAATATTGAGCTATTTAAAATTGTAAGATTGAGAAAATTTAAAAAAACTTTAGGGAAATGAAACACTTTCCAAATATTCTTTACTGTGTGACACTATCATTTCAGAAGATTCAGACAAGAGGTATGATTTCAACCCTATTTACTTTCAATTTTTTAAAAATAAATTGTCTTCAGTCTACAAATTAAATTATTTTGATTTTCATTAATAAAAAGTCATCATGGATTACACACTGAAAGCTGTCAGACTTGTATTTATTCATACTGCTTATGTTGTAAAATGCAAATACGTTTGCAAGCTCTCTGTATAGCTTTCTCTTCCATCTGTTTAAACACAGAGAATCAAACTCAGTTCCTTCAAATGTACAAAAACTGCAATTTCCCAAGAATGTGACTAAGAACTGCAGCTAGTTCAGTGACAAAGAGCACGTTTTCCAAAATATGTTGCCAACAAACGTGTGTGAATTTTTGTCACTGTGAGCAATGATTTATTTGCAGAGACCTAATGCAGCCCCAAAGCACGTGGGGCACCTTTCCCCTTTGATGAAAGGAGAATCGCTTTGATTTCAGCCAGAGCAGCAGGACTTTGTACAATGGCACGTAGAGGAAGAGGGGCAGGGGCTCCAGACTGACAGAGGGCAGGTTTAGGTTAGATAGCAGGAAGAAATTCTGCCCTGTGAGGGTGGTGAGGCCATGGCACAGGCTGCTCCCAGAAGCTGTGGCTGCCCCATCCCTGGAAATGTTCAAGACTAAGCTGGATGGGGCTCTAGTGAAAGGTGTCCCTGCCCATGGCCATGGAACTAGGTGATATTTAAGGTCCCTTTCAGCCAAACCCATTCCAAGATCTCTTAAAGCCTTCCAGCCCAAACCACAGGTTTTAGGCTTAAGACAGAAAAGATCAAGGCAGGTCTGGAATTTTTAGTGAGCTACAGCAGCCCCCCACACCACGTGCTCCTCCAGCAGGTACCTTGCCAGCATAATGCTGAATCCTGAAGCAGCTGTGAGGCAGGGAGGTGTCGTTGAGGAACCGGGAGCACTTGCTGAGCCTGCTCTCAAAATGCTGGTGGGTGGCACAGACCTGGTTCAGTTTGTCTAAAAAGGTGTCATCAGTAACCGTCCCTGGTCTCAGGCATTCTTCATCCAGCATGGCCAGGATTCCAGTTTGGTTCTGGGGTTTCAAAACAAGAGCTTTAGTACTTGTTTCCATCACAGAACAAAAGGGAGACCATTCACCTGATTGACTTCTACTGCCCAGAAAAACATTCTTCGAGCCATCTCAAAGTTTGGCTCTTTTTACCTCATGTCCATTTTCAACTGAGTTTTAGTACTTGCATTTTTGAAAGGCTTTTTATAAGATCTGAATCCCAAAATTCATGTTGAAACTTTGTGTCATTTACACAGACTGTAGCAACTCCAACTCAACTGAAAGTATCCAGTTTATGGTAAAACCACCACGCATTTTATGTTAATGGTTAAAAACGGTTCTTTTCTGATTGTTAAGGAATTTTATCTTTCTTGCATTGGAAGTCTCCTCAGTATATTACAAGTACTTTGAGTACCTCAAACATCCAGTAACATATAATTGAGTTTTCTTGTTTCCATATGAAAAGAAATGTTAATTACAATGCTGCATGTGATATCTGTTATTGAAAACAGCCCTAAGTGTAAACATTTAAGAGCTGTTTGATTTGGGGTTATTTTGTGTAGCTACTGCTGAATATTTCTACAAAAGCAACATAGCTTATGAAAAAAACCCTTTTTAGTAAAATAGACTTGTACTACACAAATTAAGGTGAATAATACAATGAATGGCATGTTTCACAAAATTTAGTGCATGAGGATGCATACAGATGATGTTACAGTTAAATTAAATCCATGCATTAAAAATTATCCAGAGAGATAACTTACATTTTCTATTAGGTCACAAATGATAGCATTGTTGAAATATTCAATATGAGTCCATTCAATGCCCTATAAGAAAATATAAATAAATGTATGAACAGAAAAACAATGGAGGGAGCTTTTCCTCTAGGCAATTAAAATGATATTCCAGTCAACCATGGTACTACTTTCAAATTTAATTCTTCAATCTTATCAACAACTCATTTATTAAGGAAAAAAAAATGGAATTATGTACTACTAACATTATCTGGGCAAAATGAGTGTCCTTGAGCAGCTGCCAAAGCCTCTCTCCATTCCTTTCCCCCACCCATGTCAGCTTCCCATGCACTCCCTGGCGCCAGGCCAGGCTCCTCCCGTGCTGCCCACGCTCCCACTGGCCAGAAGAAAATCAGCCCATGTCACTGCAAGCTCCTGAGATCAAAATTTCTAGAGTTCTTCGTTGTTGGGATTTTTTAATTTTTTATTTTTTTTTAAATGGGAGGAACAAAGAGGGCTAAATTTAGATAAGACCATTTGAAAAATCCAGAGTGTGACTGTTGTTCAGATGTTCTTAATATCCCAATTTTTTTTTTTTCAAACATCAGCGATAAAATTTCCAAGATGAGATGCCAATGCATCACGAGGTAGCACTGGTAGGGCAAAGGACTGAAAGAAGGAAAATATTAATTTCATTCTTAATTTGCACTCTGTGGTACATCTTACAGTTTACTTTTCTCAGATCATTTGAAATATCATTCAAGAACCAAATTGCAGTAATGATGGTTCACCACGGAATGCAAAATTAAAAAGACATGCCAAAATTTCATGTTATCCTCAGGATCATAAGGCAGGAACTTTATGTAATTTTAAAAAATGTTTATACAGCAAAATGGTATCATCCAGTTTGAGTACAGACTGTGTGCCAGTTTTTACAGCTGGCAGCTGGTATTTTGTCTGAGCTCTGTGTATCATGTGGAGCACTGCTAAAACCTATTAAAACTTTAGCTTGATGTTCACTCACAGAATAACATCAAACACCAGAGGCTGGGCTCCACAGGACAGCTTAAATTTATCCATAAAGCCCACATGTATCTGAAAGAACACTAGAACCAAAACTCTATTTGCAGTTTCTTTCATGTTGAGTGCTATTATTTTAGCCACCCAATTCCCTTTGAGGAAGGACTGGCTGTGGCTGTTCTTGGGGTGCATCCCAGACATTGCTGTATAGTCCAAAACACAGGCTGCAGGGGAATGGCACTAATACCAGAAAGTGATATTAGTGTTCTAATAAATCCATTAGCCCTTGCTCAGAACTGCTAGTCATTGTTGCCAATGAATGAATCAGAGCTGGGTCTGGTTTTTACCTGGAGAACTCAGAATGTGAAACAAATGCCAAACCAACATTTTTTGCTTAATCTAACAAACCATTTTTTTTGCTTAGTCTAACTACCCATGCTCCATGTCAGTCCTGTGGCCAGAAAGTGCCTCTGTTGCCTGAAAAATGGTTCCATCCTGCATGCCTGTGTATCTTTCCAGGGACAATGGGAGGAGGATAAGGAAAGATCCATTCAAGCATTACCTCTCGGATGTATTCCTCCTGCTCTTCTTTGAGGGTAAGCTCAATGAAGATCTGCTGCAACTTCTCATTACAGTAGTTGATAATGAATTGCTCAAAGCTGTTGTCCTGTCAGACGAAACATGTTTGAGTTTGCTTTGTGTAAACAGCCTGGAACCCAGCTGGAGTGAGTTACTGCAGCAGCTGCAGGTCAACAAGCTGCTGTATTAACTACTCCTTCCAGTTTTGTGATGCGATGGTTGGGGTAATATTTGATTGAGAGCACGATTAGTTTAAAAATTTTAGACCAAATCCTTCCCTGAGGCTTTGTCCATTGGGAGGGGCAAAAACCTCTGTAGGTTTTATTCATGATGCCTCTACACTGATGCCTTCTAACAAGTCATAAGGACACATGTGGTGTCAGGGAACAAACAACCAGTTTTGCCTGCACTAATCTGTCCCCATATGTAAAATGTAGTTTTCTGCAGGGTCTGATAAATAAAATTGTGACAGTAGCATTAGCTCTTTTCCACTCAGCAGCCAAGAAAGCATCCTATTTCCCTACAGAGCAAGGCTCAAGCTGCATTTCCAGTTGCAGCTGAGCATGGGTTAAAAGATTATTGGCTCCAGAGGTCAACCCACCTCCTCCCTGCCAACAAACTGCCCCTTGAAATAATGGGAAACAAAAGAGCTTCATTGACTAAAATTCCTCTAGCAGGCTAATTCATCTAAAACTGGGTTAGGGAGCAAGCAGATGTGTGACCCTTTGCAGAAGGGACCAGGGAGTGGAGCAGACCCCAGCAGGAGGGGTGGGCACAGGAAGGAGGCTCAGTGACTGCCCCATCACAGGCTGTGATGTGACACTCTGCCTTTTTAAACTACCAAATAATCTGCTATACAATACCTGTGAAGCTTAAATTATGCTGACAGAATTTTTATCACTGAAGGCAAGTGCAATCATTGGAATGTTTGATTTAAGGATCTGGTTGCTAAATGAAATTAAGAACACACAAGCAGATTAGAAAATACTGAGGTAGCATAGATTACTTTTATCATTTTAGTTTTAAATGAAGCAAAATCATAGCTGATCACCAAAATTCCTCAGCCACAAATGCTGCCCCTCTCACCAACTGCAATTATCACTCAGAGATTGCAAAACTTGCATAGCTCTAGATGAGAGAGTTAAAATTTGGCATGCAGCAAAATCAGCACTGCAAACAAGTCATACTTACTGCATTCTGTTGAAAAAGAAATTACATAAACTGCAGTCAGTATTTATTCTACTTCCACAACAATACAGAATACATCCATTAGCATTTATTTAGCATACCAAGTAGATAAATCTTTGTATCACTGAAAATGCAAAGCACTACATGAATGTTATATATCATCTTCATAGGTGAGTCTATCTTTAGGTACTGTCTAAATATTATCAAATAAACCAAGAGGTTGAGACACATCAGAGCCTAACACAGAACAGCATTCTTGCATTGCCCTGTCTCTAAACCACCAGGTAATTTTTGCCTCTAAAAGCCACATTTATAACCTTGGGCATACAAATCTCTGCAACAGAAGAGGAGAATGTGGGAGGGAATAGAGAATACTAGAGGAAGAATGAGTATAAGTTTACTTGACACATTCAGATAAGGCCATCACTTCAGATATACTGAGCATGAAGAAAAAGGATCCTGACTGTCACATCACCCAGACAAAGAGAAAGGGTAAAACACACTCTGCATCCCCCTGCCAGGCACATGCCACCCAACTCAGAGAGACTGCTTCTCCAAAAGACCAGGTTATTCGTATTAAAAGGGCTTCAGGACCATTCACTCACAAATTACACAGGCTTGGTCATCAAAAGAGGATGGAAACTGAACAGAAAATCCAGCTAAACCATCTAACTGAAAGGTCATTAACAATACATTAAAGTAATTGCTAGATGTTTTCCTGATTTGCTGTATATCTGGGATATTTATGGCTTGCAAAAAAAAAAA